>JAHTLZ010000016.1:46456357-46466783 GCA_023846285.1 Phrynocephalus versicolor | reverse complement strand
ACACACACACACACACACACACACACACACACACACACACACACGTCTGAATGGAGCATCTCCAACTTGTGTGAGCATTTGAGTACGTATTTCTAAGGGACTCCACTCCGAGGACTAGGAGCAGGAAATAGCTGCTCCTAGTATTTTGGGGATAATACTTTAAACTTGAAGTGTCAATAGGGTTGCATTTTGCCCACCCTTGACTGAGCAAAAAGTGTATTTTACAACGTGCCCAGTCTGTGCTCACAAAATAGTTTTTTCCCTTCCAGGGAGGACACATGTGTAACATCATTCTTCTTGACATTATTTATGTACTCAGTAGAAATGTTTAGTGTTTAGGTAAGAGACAGGAAAGAAGCATTTAGAGGCTGTGCTACCTCACTGAGTGACTATCATAAGTGAGTGACTATCATAAGTGAGAGAGGACTGAGAAAGGGAGAGAGAATGAGAAGGGGTTAGAAAGGACACCCACAAGTATGTCACCATGAACCTCAGGATGACACCCACACCCACACAATGAAGCAAAGTAGCTTGGTGGTCTACAGAAGGGACTGCTGACTGAATCATCTTGACATATTATGTATGAAACCTGAAGGAAATGTAGGCACCTCTGGGAAATGACAGGGGGGAAAGAGGCATGCTTTCTAAGTTTGTATCACCTGTATGCCAGAAAGTAATCATTCTCCTTATACAATACTGAGGAATGGAGTATAAGACCTGCCTAGATTACACCACTGTGAGAAATGGATTTGTCCTGCTGCACTAAAACTCCCCAGTGGACTATGGTAGTGAGGTAATGAGTATTCACAAAGTTTGTCATTCTTGGTGATTTTCCAAGTCTTCTCTGGCTGAAATTCCACTACTCAGACATTACTCCCTATACCACTGGGATTTCTCAGTCTTCCACTAAATGAGGGTCTGATCTTATTTTGCTTTTTTGATTCTTAGATTCTGCTCCTTATTCTAGACTGACACTGTAGAATTCTCTACATATTAAAGCCACTTTAGAATTCTATGCAGGAAAGGTCTATTCTGAGGACTACAGTGAGAAGGTGGGTAGTAAGAGTGTGTGTTTAGCGCAGAAGCTGAGGGGTTAATAGCATCCAGACATTCTTCCCCACCAAATAAAAATATTTCATTAATTTTTAAATCAGGAAAGCAGTTACTTTAATGTTGCTGTAAGAGTAACTAAGTTATAGACTAGGAACTATTTGTTGTTGTTCAGTCATTAAGACTTGTCCAACTCTTCGTGACCCCATGGACCAGATCACGGCAGGCCCTCCTGTCCTCCACTGCCTCCAGGAGTTTGGTCAAATCATGTTGGTTGCATCAATTACGCCATCCAACCATCTCATTCTGTGCCATCCCCTTTTCCTTTTGCCTTCAATCTTTCCCAACATCAGGGACTTTTCCAAGGAGTCCTCTCTTCTCATGAGGTGGCCAAAGTACTGGAGCCTCAGCTACAAAATCTGTTCTTCCATGAACGTTCAGGGTTGATTTCTTTCAGGATGGATAGGTTTGATCTCCTTGCAGTCCAGGGGACCCAGGACCACAGCTCAAAAGCATCAATTCTGCGGCGATCAGCCTTCTTTATAGTCCAGCTCTCAATTCCATACATCACTATTGGAAAAACCATAGCTCTGACTATTCGGAGCTTTTTTGGCAAAGTGGTATCTCTGCTTTTTAAGATGCTGCCTAGGTTTGCCACCGCTTTCCTCCCAAGAAGCAGGCATATTTTAATTTCATTGCTCCAGTCACCATCTGCAGTGATCAAGGAGCCCAAGAAAATGAACTCTGACATTGCCTCCATTTCTTCCTCCCATTATTTGCCAGGAGGGGAGGGGACTGGTAGCCACAATCTTAGATTTTTAAAGCTGAGCTTCAGCCCATTTTTCCCCAATCTCCTCTTTCAACCTCATTAAGAGGTTCTTTAATTCCTCCCCACTTTTTGCGATCAGAGTAGTAACATCTGCATATCTGAGGTTGTTGATATTTCTTCTGGCAATCTTAATTCTGGCTTGTGATTCATCCAGTCCTGCCTTTTGCATGATGTACTGTGTATATAGGTTAAATAGGCAAGGTGACAGTATGCAACCTTGTTGTACTCTTTCTGAATTTTAAACCAGTTATTTATTCCATATTCAGTTCTGATTTTTGCTGCTTGATCACCCAAATAGTATCCCTGCCAAGAAAACTCTATGGGCAGTAACAAAAAGACTAGGAACTATAATAGTAACTAATTCCTTTAAAAAAAAGTTTCCATGCTAAGCCTTCAATATCCCAATCCACTGCTCCACTCACTACATATAGACACTAATATCAAATACAGAGTCTCTTCTATTAGGAAACTGAATCTGAAATGTCCTGGTTTAGATACTAAATAAAAGTAAAAGTATAAGAACCCGGGTCCATTTACAATCTTGACTATGGAGGGGAAAGCAAATGACAATAACCACCAAACATAGCAAAGTGATGCATTATGATGATTACAGATGGGCACAAATGAGAAAAGGGGTGATTCATTTTGATTCATGATTAATACAGGCTGATGAATCACAAATAACAAATTTACAACTTTATTCTGACAAATTGATATTCATTTTTTAAATTTAAAACCATAATTCCAGGGAAGATTCTTATCTACAAGCCCTGCATGTTTGGTAAAGTCTGGTTTCAGACATCCAATATATACACCCGCAAAGTGAATACCCAGGAAAGCTTTCCCCTTGCATCTAGAAACACCAGAATACCTTTAAGCATCTTGAGGCCTGAGGAAACCCAATCTTAATCAAACTTGGAGCGATTGTAGGGGGAGTCAGGGAAGTCTCTGAAGGTTCAATATCTTTAGCACTCTGGAGAAAACTTTGGGGTGGGGAGACTCTTTATGGGTGTATAGCTTGGACATCAGAAACCCAATCTTTACCCAACCTAGAAGGAGTGTCGGGAAAAGCCTTCATCCAATTTCAGTATCTCTAGGTGCCTTTGCTGCCATTTTATAGCCCACCAAATCTATGAATCAAAAATCACTTAAAAATCCATTGGTTTGTATTTGTCAGGGTACGAATGCGAATCAATGAAATAAGAATTTTTGATGAATTTCGAAATTTGTTTTTAAATTTTTGCCCATCTCTAGTCTGCATTCTCTTCTATCTTACTTCAAAATCATACTTTGTGCCCGATTCCCATAGACGTTTGAGAAGAGTGAAATATGGAAAGGGGCATTCAAGGATGTAGTGACGGTGCCCTTTTTGTTGCTGGTGTTTCCAGTGCCGTTTTCACCTCTCTATGGCAGATTATTTTAACACAGCATAGAAGAAAGGAACTCAGACCATGTCCCTTCTAGTCTACCTAGTCTTCTTCTCTGAACTCCTTCCCACACTGTTTAATAGTTAAGATGGTTGTATTTACACCAAGTATCTTTTAAGGATGCTGCAGCCTGAAGAGTAAATTCTTTGCCTGGACATTTATCCGGAATTATCTTCATCGCCTCTAAAAAGGATAACATGCATAATAATCTCGATTTTAGAAGTGTTCTCTGTGGGTCCGTATTTTCTGTTGTTAAGTTCTAAAGTGCATTATATAAACATAATCTAGGATGAAACGTAGAATCACAAGGCAGAACTTAAAAGAGAGCAAGGGCTAAAAGTCAGCAACATGATGATAAACATTCCTGGGCTCACTGAAGATAATCACACAAGTGTATATATTTGCTGCAGTTTGAGCCTCCGCACGCCCTCCATCCATCACACTAATTTGTGTTGAGCAGAAGTTTTTGACATTGGGTCATACAATTGTCCCCTCTAGTCTGAAGTGGTGCATCACAGCAGGATGGTGACACATATAGAAAGGTGGATCTATTCCAAATGACTGCTCTATTCACATTTTAAGACTGCAAGCATATGTGTTAGTAGTGGTGACGTGAGGACAAAAATAACTTCCATCTTCCAGGATCCCACATCACCTGGAAGGAAGGCAGCCTATCATATGTTTAACATAAAGCTCTGCAGACCAAATGCTTATAAATGTATTCAGTTGGACATACATGCAGGACTTAGGTAGTCTTAAGTGAATTCTGGTAAATGTGGCTGGAAGCATCTCTTCAGACAGTCATGATACTGGAAGGGGAGATGGGGTGTGCTGCCATACTGCACCATGATTTGAATCCTGTACAGCTATTGACTGAGAAGCTGATGAAAGGCGTGCATATTGGAAGTTGTTAACCTAAAAGCACAGGCTCCCGGTACACTCGGGTGACCAAAGCTGATTATAACACATAAAGAATTGGTTAGACCAAGGTTGGTCAGGAAGTTAATTATGTCCCAGCCATTTCACGAAGCTGGACGTTACCTTTGCTGAGTCAAGAAGACCTTGAAAACACGTTCTACGTTTTGCAAAAGATTTAGGCTGGTTGTTTTTGTTGTGTAAAAGATTCATTTTGGAGAAAATGCTATCCACATTCTTGTTTGTTTGTTTGCACCTCTTCCCTTCTCTGTTTTCATGGTTTTAGGAAAGAACACATAAAGTGAAAGGACAGCAGCACCAATTACTTGTTCTAGCCAAGGGTTTGCCTTGGCTATTTCGTACAGCAGGTGTGTGCAAGTGTGCACCGTTGGCAAAGTATAGTCCTGCTTTTCCTCTACTCTGCCAGTGGAAATTGTTGAAAGTGAGAGACTGTTAATTTGACTTCGTTTGGGGTTAAGCAACAATTTGCCCTAGCAAGGTAAGTTCAGGGAGGCAAGGAATGCTGACCATGTTATGCAGGACGTGAAGAATCACTTACTTAAGCAACCTCTTACATATTGCCCACTTAAGAGGATTAGAAAGACATCTGCCAGCATCAGAGACTAGCCTGACTCATGTAGATCTATTACAGACAAAGGCTAGTCCTATGAACTGCTGGATTGCTCAGTGGTTAAGGCGTCTGGTTGTAGAGCCAGAGGTTGGGGGTTTGATTCCCCACTGGGCCTCCTTAACATTGGCTAGTCTTGACGGCCCATAGGTTTCCTTCCAACTCTGCAGCTAAAAGATGCTGGTTATTGTTATGCGCCACCCCAACACACTTTTTGGTCAAGTCCAAATGGACTTAAGGGAACCTTTTATAGAACATGGACTGATTTGATCCTTAGAGAAATGGTGGAGCTAGCCATATAAAGCAGGAAGCAAATGGGTCCTCACAGCTTTTGCCAGCGGGTCAAAAGCCCACACTATGTGGGTGGCGACAGGACTGCTTAAGGTGCATTTATCTCACTGTAGATCCCTTTAAAAATTAGAGTTGCACCCATTTGTTAATCCCATTATTGCCCCATCTATTCATTCTAGCCATGCAGTATGGAATACCTCATTAGTGATCGAAAGAGATGAGGAGGGGGAAGATTTGAATGCTATTTTTAATTAAAAGGGAAACACTTTCAAACACAATTATTTCTCCTTCTGGTTAGCAATTGCAAGCTGCTCTGGAAGTATTTAATGAAGAGTAGAGTATACATTTTCTGAATAATAATATGGTCATTAAGTATTTATCAAACTCAGAGCTCTTTTTTGTGAGAATCTTTTACCAGATATATCTGAGGCAGCAGATTTTTTTTTTGTTCATAGTGATTTCATGCCAGCCATCTTAAAAAAAATGAACTATGTCCTGTCCAAAATGGTTTCTTAATAGAGCTGTGTCAGACTGAATATAAAAATGATAGATGAGGTGAGGTGGTTAACAACAGGCTCAGACAGAGTCAAAGTATAATTCATCGTTGAATCCAAGGGACTCTTAATATTAATATATAATTTTAATATTAAAACAATTGGAAAAGAATGTTCTGTGAAAGGCTATTAGGCACTGGTGTTCTTTAGTTGTTTTCAAGAGCGTATTCTAAATGGATTGGATCCAGGATGGAATACTGTATCTGCAAATGGAAGAACTTCTTCCATGATGTCAAAAGCAACTGAGATCCTGCACAGCCTTCTTTCTTAAGAGCCTCTAAATCTCCAGATGTTCTGGGAGGTTATAAGAGGAGGAAGTGGGTGAAAAATAGTTCCGTATTCCACCTTCCTTCAAGGAGAGCATCTGAGAGATGAATTCTGCTCATGAGACTTTTACTTCCAAACCATTGTTGTTATTTCTCTAGCAGTGTCACTGTGTGCACTTTGGACAGCGTTCTAACCTCATTTATCTTCACAATACTTTTGTAACTGGGCTGATAAATATAACAGTGCCCAGATCTGAAGATCCATTGTCAGGCTGCTCCAATTCAACAAAAGTGTCAGAACTTTTTGTAATAATGTTCTATAAGTGAGTTTTTCCAACTTGCAATTAAAGATATGGAGTCAAGGACACTGGAGCGTATCTCAGAATCATGGAAGGAAATAAGCATTGTGTCATATGGTGTAAAAGTAAAGAGATGATTGGGAAGTGAATCTATATCAGTGATTCTCAACCTGTGGGTCCCCAGATGTTCCTGGACTGCAACTCCCCAGAAGCCTCCACCACTCGCTGTGCTGGAAGGGGTTTCTGGGAGTTACAGTCCACGAACAGAGATGGGCACGACTAGGGAAAATGACGTTTTCGAGTTGTCGTGTGTCGGAGGCAGCCCGTGTCGGCTCGTTTCCGTTTTTCGCGAAAAACCGCAAAAATTAGTCGGTTCGTTTTTTTGTTTTTTCGTTATCGTTATACTGGTTTTTTTTGGGGGGGGGTAGTGGGCTCCTGGAGGCACCTCTGTGGGGTGGGTGCCTCCTCTGGCCCGCTATAAAGGGAAAGTGGGCTCCTGGAGGCACCCGTGGGTGCCTCCTATCCTCACCCACTAGGAAGGGGCAGCAGCAGGCTCCAAGAGACCCCTCAACATGGGGGTCTCCCCTCCTCACCTGCTGCTGCAAAATGGCATGCATAACCATATGGATATGCATACCATTTGCAGACAGTGAGACCAGTCCACTGGTACGACCCTCCGTCAAGGAGAACCGTGAAGACTGGGTCGCACCTGCCATGTCCCACAAAGAAGGGAATCGTACTTGCGTGTAGTGCAATGCAAGTAGATCTGGCTATGGGTTAAGGTGGGTTAGTGCAAGGACTAGGGTTAGGCTAGTGACGGGTAAGGTTATGGTGGGCTAGTGGGTTGCACCTCTGGGTGCCTCTCTGACCCACTAAGAAGACAGTCTGTGACATATGGGTAAGGAGTCAAGGATTAGGGTTAGGGGGTTAGGGGGCTAGGGCAGGTTTTAGGTTTTTTTTTGGCACATCCCAGAAGTCTCAGTGGCCAAGTGGCCATGCGATTGGTGGGATGGCTCCAAAAAATTGCATGGTCGTCCCCTCCCACATCACTGGCCAGGCCACTCGGCCAGCCCATCATTGCGCACTGCACAGGTGTAAATAAAATAAAATAAAATAAAATCAATGGAGGACAGAGGAGGAGAGGAGAGACATTTTGTTGCAAGAAAAAACCCACTGCTACTGTGAAAAATCTGGCAGTTTATAAATTTCCGCGTGTTTCTGTTGTGCTTGTGTGTTTTTGGACCACGATTTCAAAAACAATATTGCGTTCGCCGCCCCATTTTGGATCCCCCGCCCGCACCGCATGGCATGGCAACTCGAGTCCGGCTGCCCAGGACGGGGGGGAGGCGGGACCCCCCCCTCCAGAAATCATAGAATCATAGAATCATAGAATTATAGAGTTGGAAGAGACCTCATGGGCCATCGAGTCCAACCCCCTGCCAAGCAGGAACCCCTTCACAATATTTCCGACAGATGGCCATCCAGCCTCTGCTTAAATACCGTCAAAGAAGGAGACTCTACCACCCTCCGTGGCAGCATATTCCACTGCCGAATAGCTCTAACTGTCATGAAGTTCTTCCTAATGTTCAAATGGAATCTCTTTTCCTGTAGTTTGAAACCATTGCCCTGAGTCCTAGTCTCTGAAGCCATGGAGAACAAACCTGTTCCCTCTTCAATATGACATCCTTTCAAATATTTAAACATAGCTATCATATCCCCTCTCAGTCTTCTTTTTGATAGGCTAAACATTCCCAGTTCCCTAAGCCGTTCTTCATAAGACATCTCTTCCAGGCCTTCAACCATCCTAGTCGCTCTCCTCTGCACCCGCTCGAGGTTGTCAACATCCTTTTTAAACTGAGGCGCACAGAACTGGACACAGTACTCCAGGTGGGGTCTGACCAGAGCAGAATAGAGTGGCACTATCACCTCCCTTGATCTAGACACTATGGTTCTGTTGATGCAACCAAGAATCGCATTGGCTTTCTTGGCCGCCGCATCACACTGCTGGCTCATGTTCAATTTGTGGTCCACCAAGACCCCCAAATCCCTTTCACAGGTACTATTCTCTAGCCAAGTGTCCCCCATCTTATATCTGTGCAATTCATTCTTTCTACCTAGATGTAGCACCCTACATTTCCCTCTGTTGAAATCCATTCCATTAGCTTTGGCCCAGACTTCTAATCTGTCAAGGTCCTTTTGGATTTTCATCCGATCCTCTAGGGAATTAGCAACCCCTCCCAATTTGGTATCATCTGCAAATTTAATTAGCATACTCTCTATTCCTTCCTCCAAGTCATTAATAAAGATATTGAACAGCACTGGACCAAGAACAGAACTTTGGGGCACCCCACTGGTCACGTCTCTCCAAGATGATGAGAGACCATTTATGATCACCCTTTGCGTGCGATCAGTCAACCAATTACAAATCCACCTCACTGTAGCACTATCTATCCCACTTCCTACTAACTTCTTAGCAAGAATACCATGGGGAACCTTATCGAAGGCCTTGCTAAAGTCCAGATAAGCAATATCCACAGCATTCCCCTCGTCTACCATGCCTGTAGTTCTATCAAAGAAAGAGATCAAATTAGTCTGGCATGACTTGTTTTTAAGAAACCCGTGTTGACTTTTTGTAATGACAGCATTGTTTGTTAGATAATTGCAGACTGATTTCTTAATAATCTGTTCTAGGATCTTTCCGGGAATTGAAGTCAAGCTGACTGGGTGGTAATTATTTGGGTCCTCTTTTTTCCCCTTTTTGAAGATGGGGACAACATTAGCCCTCCTCCAGTCGATGGGGACTTCCCCTGTTCTCCAGGACTTCTCAAAGATTATTGCCAATGGCTCTGAAATTACTTCTGCCAGTTCTTTTAATATCCTTGGGTGTAACTCATCTGGTCCAGGAGACTTAAATTCATTTAATGTTTCCAGATGTTCCTGTACTATCTCCCTACCTATTCTATGTTGCAATTCCCGTCCTGCCTCATCTACTCTTTGTCCCAGCGGATCTCCTTCTTCCTTTTGGGAGAAGACAGAGGCAAAAAAAGTGTTGAGTAGTTCTGCCTTTTCCTTGTCTCCCGTTAGTAACTGATTATCATTGCCACGCAGAGAGCCTATCGCTTCCTTATTTTTCCTTTTGCTGCGGACATAACTAAAGAAACCCTTTTTATTATCTTTGATGTCTCTGGCTAGTTTAAGTTCGTTTTGCGCTTTAGCTTTTTTTTACCATCCCCCTGCATATATTAGCTGTTTGTTTATATTCCTCTTTGGTGCATTTCCCATTTTTCCATTCCTTGTACTTGTTTTTCTTTATAGTCAGCTGAGTTGAGAGTTCTTTAGTAAACCATTGTGGTTTCTTTAGACCTCTCCTATTTTTTTTTCTTGTTGGAACAGTTTTAAATTGTGCCTTTAATATCTCGGTTTTAAGGAACTCCCATCCATCTTGGACTCCCTTCTTTTTTAGTGTTTCAGTCCATGGAATCACAGCCAATAATTCCCTAAGTTTACCAAAATTGGCTTTCTTAAAGTCCAGGATTCTTGTCTGACTATGCTTAGCTTCACCTTCCAACTGTATAACAAATTCCAAGAGGGCATGGTCACTTTTTCCTAACGTTCCTACCACTTCGACCCCATTTACAAGGTCCTCCTTATTGGTTAAGACCAGATCTAAAATGGTTTTGCCTCTGGTTGCCTCCTCTACCTTCTGGACCATGAAACAATCCCTCCGGTAGGTGCCCTGCGCCCTTAGTCAAGCAGGCATTTTTCCGCCTGCTTTTTGGCCCGGGAATGGGTGGGGGGGAGAGTTTTAAAAGTTTTTTCCTGTGCCTCCCGTGCCGCTTGCTTGCGCTTTAATTGCGGCGGCCGGCAGCGAGACTGGGCTTTTTGCTGGCTGCGAGCCTGCGGCGAGTCCCACCAGACCAGAGCATCCCAGGACGGAGGGGGGAGGCCGGGACCCCCCCTCCAGACCAGAAACCCCCCCTCCGGTAGGTGCCCTGCGCCCTTAGTCAAGCAGGCATTTTTCCGCCTGCTTTTTGGCCCGGGAATGGGTGGGGGGTAGACCCGGGAGAGTTTAAAAGTTTTTTCCTGTGCCTCCCGTGCCGCTTGCTTGCGCTTTAATTGCGGCGGCCGGCGGCGAGACTGGGCTTTTTGCTGGCTGCGAGCCTGCGG
>JAHTLZ010000016.1:46422842-46456347 GCA_023846285.1 Phrynocephalus versicolor | reverse complement strand
CCCAGGACGGGGGGGGGGAGGCCGGGACCCCCCCTCCAGACCAGAAACCCCCCCTCCGGTAGGTGCCCTGCGCCCTTAGTCAAGCAGGCATTTTTCCGCCTGCTTTTTGGCCCGGGAATGGGTGGGGGGAGAGTTTAAAAGTTTTTTCCTGTGCCGCCCGTGCCGCTTGCTTGCGCTTTGGCGGCCGGCGGCGAGACTGGGCTTTTTGCTGGCTGCGAGCCTGCGGCGAGTCCCACCAGAGCAGCCCAGGAGGGAGGAGGGGGGGAGGTCGGGCGGGGACCTCCAGAAACCACCCCTCTGGTAGGTGCCCTGAGGCACGGCAGGCATATTTCCGCCTGCTTTTTGGCCGGGAACCGGGTTTTTTAACTTTTAAAAACTTTTTTTCTGTGCCGCTTGGCATCGCGCGATTGCCGCGATGCAAGTAACGACCACGAAAAATCAGACCAAATTGTTTGTTCGTCGGTTCGAGCTCGAAGTCTGGCAGAGTAATTCCCGTTACCGTTTCCGTAGAGTAATGGAACCGAGTAACAGAAACGGAAACGGGAATACCGCTAAGTCGTGCCCATCTCTATCCACGAACATCTGGGGACCCACAGGGTGAGAACCACTGATCTATATATACCATGTGTATTGCAATGTGTTCTTGCTGCTTAGCCAGGGCTGTTTAGCCAGTATGCTGCAAGCCTGATATGTTTGTTGGCTGTAATGAAGAAGAGTAGCTGGAGTATTTGTGCTGCTGCATGTAAGTCTCTGGAAAATAGTGGAACCTGTAAATATTTTTGCCTCTGATCCTTGACATTACTGCAACTCTGCTTTATTGAGGTTAACCCCTTGAAAATTCCTGAGACAAAAGGTTGTTTTTGAAATTCCATTCAGAACATTTTTAGTTGATCTATCAGGCTGTTTCAGATCTGCAGATCTCCTCTGGATTGCCAAGTATTCCCAAAGGCTTTTCCTCTCACATCTAATCTAGAAACTGAGTCATGGCATCTGGAGTTCTTTTCTTGTGAGATCTAAATGTTTGAGTACTCATCCAAGTAGCTTCGTCAGTCGAAGTCTGAGTAGTGAAATGTTTCAGTCTCACAAGAAAAGAAGTGCAGTTGCCATGACTCAACTTCTGGATAACTTCACCTGGATGATTTAGAATGTTCACAGACAATACTACCTAATATTCAGTCCTGGACTTCCAACATCAAAATTCATCATTATTAGACTACATTTAAGAGCCCAGTGGCTCAGTGGTTAAATGCCTGTACTGCAGGTAAAACTGTGCTCATGACCTGGGGTTCAATGCCCGGTAGCAGGCTCATGTTGACTCAGCCTTCCATCCTTCTGAGGTCAGTAAAATGAGTACCCAGGTTGATGGGGGAGGGGAATGTGTAGCCTGCATTGCTGTAATTAAAACTGTAAACCACCCAGAGACTACCTGAAGTGGTATGG
This sequence comes from Phrynocephalus versicolor, assembly GCA_023846285.1. Lineage (NCBI taxonomy): Eukaryota > Metazoa > Chordata > Lepidosauria > Squamata > Agamidae > Phrynocephalus > Phrynocephalus versicolor. The sequence goes on along the minus strand of JAHTLZ010000016.1, from coordinate 46,454,907 downwards.
GGCAGTATATAAGCAGAACACACTTTACTACATATTTACTATAATAGTACAAAGACAAATGTACATATAGAAAACAACTATATAGGATCCAATATTTAAGTGAACAAGGTATTTTTTCTATGCATGTGTGTATATTTATGCCCACATGTTCATACATGCACACCAGAAAGAACACAGAATTAATGATGTTGAACTTGGTATCCATAGGGCTTTGCTTTGGAGGGACTGTGCCTTTGGTTTTTAAAATTAAGATGTTTACCTGTTGTTTTCTTAAAATAATATCCAGGGACTCTCTTGTAACCATACCAAGAGTTCAGCATTTACAGTACAAATTTAAGCGTAGTCTTGATAAAATTTCTATACTTCAAAATATCATGGATGTAAACTGATTTAAAGCACATGTTTAACTTTACAAGTTTACTTAACTTTACAGTTCAAATCAGTGGGGCTGTAAAGTGATTAACTCTGCCGGGCCTAGGCATTGGTTCGCCCCATTTTATTGTGAAGTAATGGGCCTATATTTCCTGTTACTAATGGCCTGGAATATGGAAGCTATTGAAAGACATGCTGTCCAAATTCCACAGTGCCATTAACTCACTCGAGCTGCTGTCCTGCCATAAAGAATAACCTTTTAGCTCACTTATTAGGGCTTAATAAAAAAAATGTTTAAGCTCTAAAATTTTATTTTTGGAGAATAAGGTTTTATAGCAACTTTTAAAAAATTCTTGCCAGACTCACTTGACCTTTAAAGGATCTTGGAACAGGACATTTTGTTTCAATCTGTGTTACGGCTCGGGATTTTATAAACTGAGCACAAGTGATGATCATGCTTATTGCTTTCTGGATGTTTTTAACCTTCATCCAGTTCGATTAGAACACTTGCACTGTATGACTTCTGGGGCATTTTGTGACTCTGTGGGAATTTTGATGCACTGTAGAAATGACAATGTCCCATGCAAACAGGAGTGTTTGTGGATGCAGAACCAAGCGTATTCCATAAACCAAACACCCAGAGTTAGAAAACAGATGTGCACATGAAATGGAATGCTCATTTTGATTTGTTAACTGCCTTTCTCTTTGGTAAAAAAGGAAACCAACAGTAATTCTGTGTCTTAAAATAACACTGTTCTTATGTTGAATTTAAAACAGTAAGCACATTGTTTTGAAACTCCCCCCCCCCATTAGAAAGGCAGTCCAGATGGAAAATCGCTCATTTGAGTTATTTGTAAGAAGCTCTAGTCTTTATTGGCTCGTGGGACAGTTTTCTACTAACTTCCCCCTCAGCACTGGCTGCTGACTGAATTGTGCCCCCCAGAGAAGGGCTAGGCACTCTGCTGATCTTTTTAATAGTCCTAGCAAGAAAATCACCCACATGGGATGTAGTGCCTATGGGTTCTCTTATTTATTGCTTTGATGGAGAAATAACAACCCAAAGGAAGGCAGTGTATGCATATGCACACAATATTAGATTGAACTGATTTTCCCCACATGACAATAGGGGAAAGAGATTCCACCACTCAAATTTATTCCCTTGGGTGGGAGTTCCTGGCTTCTCTCAGGAACATGAAGTCTTACAGAAGTCCTATAGCAGGCATGTCCAAAGTCAGGCCCGGGGGCCAAATGCAGCCCGTTATCAAATTTTGAGCGGCCCGCAGCCTATTCTCCCCACCGGCTCGGCCTGTCATACATCCCTGCCCGGTTGCTCCCCCCCCATACAGGATGGGGACATCAGCTTGAATTTTTTTGGTTTGCCTGCCCTCTCTGCCTCTGTCCACCCCCCCCCCCAGCTACCTGCCCACCCTACCTGACCCTGGCTCCGTTGCCGCAGCGTCCTCCCCGTTTCCTTGCATGTTATAGAGATTTGTCCAAAGTCTGGCCTGGGGGCCAAATGTGGCTGAAAGGTTGGCCCCCACACATTTTCACCTCACCAAATCTGACCCTCCTTGCAAAAAGTTTGGACTTTTTGCAAGGAGGGCCTGTCCTATAGTAATAAGAACTGGATATATGATTTTTTTTTAAAAAAAAAGAAGTCTTCTAGTCCATATTGTTATTTCTGAAAATTAGTCTGTTTATTTGCATTGATAGTTATTGATAGTGTTTTAAATTTTATTTTATTGATGTTTTATTTTATTTTTGCAAATACAGTGGTGCCTCTACTTATGAATTTAATCCGTTCTGAATGCATGCTCACAATTGAATAACTCGTAAGTAGAGCAGCCGTATCTTTTAAAAAAATTTTTTTAAGTAGAACAGACCACATCTAAAATTTGTAAGGCAGCAGTTAAAATCCTAACGGTTTCCTGTTCTTAAATTGAATTGCTCGTAAGTAGAGCCACTAGTAAGTAGTAGTAACATTATGCTCTTCCTCTTCTTCTTCTAAGCATTTGTCCCACTTGGTGGTGAGGTCCTCTATTCTTGTTTACTACAACTCTGGACACCTTGTTTCTGGGACCCAAACCTTGTCTGGCTGTGTAAACTCACTGGGGGGGGAGAGGGTTAGAAGCAATGGGAAAACCACTCCTCAGACTTCTCACACAGCTTGAATACCCTCTTAAGATCACTATAGGTTGGGTGTAACTTGGTGGTGTATCATAGATCAGATATTCTCCTTGGAATCAAGAAGTTCCATTCTAGAGTGGAATCAGAAGTAGGTTAAAGATGCTCCCCTTCAACTGTTTTTAGAAGGCTTTCATAAAAGGGGAGCATCATTGCCTATTTTCTCCTATCATGGCTATACATATGGATTCAATCATTTCTCCTGTTACAATGAAAATGGTGGGTTATCCTACATATTCTGAAGCAGGCATGGGTCAGCTCTGGGATTTGGGGGTTGAGTGTGGCACCCACGGCTACAGAAAACCCCAAAGTGGCAATCTTCAGCTTTTATAAAGAAAGCAAACAGAATCTTGGCACTTCTAGTTTTCTTTTTTAAGGTGGCGGTGGGTCTCCAAGGCAGAAAGATATCCCACAAAATGCCCTTGGGGGGGGCAACACATCCAGGTTACCCACTGGCCACTCGGCTCCAATGTAGGCCAACCTGAATAGGGCATTTTCCAGTATTTTCATTTACATCAAGTATGAGGAGTAACTCTTTCTATTTGTGAAGTGACAGCGCTGAACGCTGCCCATGAGATGCACATATTGAAGCATATGTATGTGCTACACAGAGCAAGGAACAAACCAGGTACAGTGGACCCTCGTATAACAAATGGTTTGTACAACAAAAAATTGTACAACATAAACAATTCCGGAGATAGGGGAAATTTGTTTAACATAATCGCCTATGGGGAGAATCCGTACAACAGAAAAATGGGATCACTCCATTTTGAATGCATTCCTATGGGAAATTTGTATAAAGGAAAATTTGCTTAACATAATTTCATTTGGAACGAATTAATTCCTTTACACAAGGTACCACTGTATATCAAATAAATGCTTGCCATTCAGGAAAGCCAATGTCTTTAGAAATGGCATGGAACTTATTCCAGGAAGGCAAACTATACTTGATAAATTGAAACAGTTTCCAGCCTCACTGATTTTAACTTTTTAAGCAAGAGGCTTAATTGCTCTCATTACAACCACAGAGACATAAATACTGCTTAGCTTTGGCTGAAGAATTCTGCCCTATATTGTCATAAAACAAATATAGCCACAGAAGAAACAAGTTCTGTACTGCCTACTTTCTCACCGAAAGTTAGCCTTGCTGTACACTGTCTGAAAAGAGAAGTGTGTCTCCTTTATAAAGAGTGACTTTTCTAAGTTCGGCGGTTTACAAAATAAATGTCATGTCCACCCTGTCCTGGTATGGATAGATTCAGACAATGGCACTAAACAGTAATAGGTGCAACCTTATTTTGACATAAAACAAAAATAAAAAATGAGATGCCACAGTTACATTGTGATAATGATGATGATGATATCAGATGTACATAGTATTTTTAATGCACTAGTTGTAGCTTCATTCATTCATTCATTCTGGACGATTGGGCAGTATACTAAGGGCCTTTTCACACGACCCCTAAGATCCGCTGGTCCCTTAAATTCGGACCAGAGATCTTGGGGGTTGTCGCTGTTGCTGCGTCCCCACCCCCTCCGGAGAGAAAAAAAGGAACAAAACAACGCAGCCTTACCTCCCTGCCGGTGGAAGCTGCTTCCAGCCCCCTCGCGTCATGATTCCTGCAGGGCTTTTTTACACGACCCCTAAATTCCTGCTCTTAAAGGGGTGGGAGGCAAAAACAACAACAAAAAGAAGCAAGGAGAGCCCGGCAGATCCGGATCAAGATCTTTCACCCTCCAAGAGCAGGTACCTGAAAGGTGCGCTGGGACGCGCTTAGGTGGGTGGGGTCGCACTTAATTGTCTGCAAACTCGGGAGCTGGTGGGGAAACATTTTTAAGCTCCAGAGCTTGCAGCCATTTGCGGTGGAGTTTAGGGGTCATGTATAAACGCCCTAAATCTATATTTTCCCCTACCTCTCCACTAATGTGTATGCTGGCAAAATCTTTTCATGAACTTTTGTATTGCTGTACTGCCCTTCATCTCTCTCTCTCTCTCTCTCTCTCTCTCTCTAAGGCAACTAGCATCTGTTAGGCAAGAGCTGTGATGTCCCTACCTCATCTGTAATAATTTACATCTTTCTAGGTTGCAGATCATGCCTTTAATAGGAAAAGCCTCAGTGAGACTGCTGAACTCAAGCCATTTTATTTCTAAAGCTGAAGAGCAGATGATGATCCTCTCCCCAATTCCTGGAAAAGGGGTCTGAAAGTCTTAGTTGACCACGAGCTATAGGTGGTGCACTGTGATGAGCCATCATCATCATCATCATCATCACCACCACCACCACCACCCACAAGAAGAAGAAGAAGAAGAAGAAGAAGAAGAAGAAGAAGAAGCTAATGTGATTCTAGACTGGAAATATTGTCCACTGTGCAGGAAGTCATTGTAACACTTTGGAACAGGGTTCAGGCAGTTGAGTATTTTTAACCTGAAGTTTAAAAAAAAAAGTATGATAGCCATCTTCTAAATAGTACCCACATAGATATTGGTCAAGCTTGTTTTCCGCTGCTTCAGAAAGCAAAATCCAAGAAAATAGTTTCAAATTTTAAAAAATGATTTTGAATCAACATTAATGCTACCTTACTATGCTTAGTGGTAGAAAGAGAAAGTAGAACAGGCACTGTTTTCATACATTGCAGAGAATATCTTTGTATGGTCCCCAGTGGCTGGCCTACATTTCAGGGGCTCTGAAGCTTGAACTGTTATGGGGGAGGGCTTTACAATCAGCAATAAGGTCAGGACCGGCTGTCGTCTTCTTTAATAGAGTTGTTCCATGATAGACCACCATGTTTTTTTAAAAAGCCAGAGAAGGGACTGAGCTATTTCATCGAGGCTGAGGACAAAAACTTCACTTAAGCCCAGGTGAAAAAGGGAGCTCAAACATGTGTGTGTGTTCCCTAAACTGTTAAGTCAACTGAAATATATATCATCATAACAAATTAACCACACAGTGGCACTGATCATTTATTTTGCTTAGTTCTCCTTTCTTTCCTTTTAAAAATTCATTTGACTGATTCTTCAGGTACCCCACAAGCGTCTGACTGAGCAAGTGATGGCAAACAGCATAAATACAATCGCATTAATTTTTAATTGCTAGCTTAGTTGTGTGTTTTCATTTTGCATGCTCAAATCACAGCTGTTGTTGCTGACACACACTCCAGCTGCAGCCTTACCCCTTGAAAGAGCTGGAAAGAACTCTGGGAACTTGCAGGGGTGGTGAAGAACATTCCCAGCATAACATTCAACTTCCCAAGAGCAGGGCGTAGCTGGTGCCCTCGGTACCAAAGCTTTACACCAGAGGCAGCCATAACCCCAGTCATCCAGATGCTGTTGGAATACATCTCCCAACATTAGCAACTATTGACTATGCAGGTTAGATCAAATGGGAGTTGTAGTTGGACATCGGGAGGGCAGCACATTGGCCAACGCAACTGTAGACCTTTATGTGTCTGCACACACAATAGTAAAAAATAATCAGTCTCATTTAATTCACCTCGTGGGAGCATATTCACTATTATAATAGGGCATGGGGTTTGCTGGTCATTTGGAAAAAATATTGCTGCCTGTTTCATAACCTTATGGTAGAACAGAAACCATGCGCTATTTGGTTATTTACTTATTCATTTATATATCCTGCTTTTCTCCCCACAGGATACTATAAGTGGGTCACAGTCATTTAAAACTGCCCAGCAATCACAATTAAAAACACTGGGAAAATAATTTAAATATAACAATATTAGAAACCACCATTAAAATCATTTTCATCGTTTTCAAAGTATCTTTCAAACATTTTAAAAAATTCTGAATTCAACAGAGACAGCATTCCTAATATCCCTTCTGGTTGCTCCGAAGCTTCCCTAAAGACAAAGGTGTTTGCCTTACAAAGGAAAGACAAGAGGGAGGAAGTCAGCACAGAAAAGTTCACAATAGGGCTTGTAACTCAGTAAAACTGTGGCGTGCTTTCAAACATTTGCTGGTGCCAAGTAATATTGACAGCTGTGAATTTCATGTCAAAACTAAATTTATGAACTGCTTTCCTGGCAGGGAACACAGCAAGGCCAAGGCAGTTATCTCAGGAAAGTTCACCGTTGTGAGACAACGGGGACTTGGCAGAAGCAGCAACAGATAAAACGTTCACACAGCTTGCAGCAAATTCCACCTTCTGGAATCTTTCCAAGTGAGGGCACAGACTGATGTCGGCGTGATGCATCTCCACAGCGCTGTGCTGAAAATTCATTTTCAACACAGCGCTGTGCACACTGTACATTCCAGGCCTCAATCCTGAAAGTGAACTGTGTGAAAATCCTAGCTTTTAAAGGTAACGTTATAGAAGCAATTTTAACATTTGTTGCACATGTATGGAAAGAAATGGATGCATGCGACCTTTTATTATTAGCTGCTCAGCATGTTCTGGTGCGAATCTGTGGCCTTAGATTTGCTAGATGATGTGACCTCAAAGAAGTATTTCCACTGGAGTTAGTGATTTTCTGGTAGTAATGAAAGTTTGCCTTCTTGTGTTTTTAAAGAGGAAAGTAATGACTATATGTGACGATCCCCCTTTCCCAGAGGCTGAATTGTGATGGGATTGGTACTGCTGCCACCTTTTATTTACTTAGTAATGCTGCCACCTTTTAAACTCGTCGCCTCATGAATTGGGACTGACTCAGAGATATATAATAAAACAATGATGAAGTTTATTGAGAAGATAATAACTATAACAATATCTGAGGTTGGTATGCGTTGCCTTTAACATATACTGTAACAGATCTAATCAGCTCCACAAGCCTCCCTGCCTTAAATAGCTAGTAAACAGTGTAGCCCTCACTGCCTGACAGAACTCTCAGAGAGCAGTGCTCTCCCAGCACTCTTAGCTCTCAACTTAACTGAACTCAACTGAACTCTTACTGCCTAGGCTCCACCCTTTTTATATCCTACCATTCCCCGCCCTCCTGCTGGGATTGGCTGATGATTTGCATATTCATCACTCCTGTCTGCAGGGTTTGTCACACTATATAGTATTAATATTAACTGTAATGGACTTCCAGGTATCCAAAAAATTTAAATTTTACCATTCTGAATTCTGAATCCAAAAATCTGTAATTCTAAATCCGAATTCTGGTGCTAATGCAAATTGCTCTGGTAAAGGTGAGTCATCTCTTGATATTGTACTCCTAACCTTACTATAGACTTTTCTTCTCCTAAAGGAGATTTTCTAAGTTAATTGAGGTCAATGTTTGTCTCTCCCTGTCTCTTATTCAGTGCACTCATTTAATCTTCTTATGGCTTCATTCTCCCCGCTCCCTTTAGACACAGACACACCATTTATTTAGACATACAGAATACCCAGATTGGCGGCTTAAATTACTTCGTTACCCTACAATTTGCACAATCCTCCCACCAATATGGCTCCTGGCAGAGAAACTTTGTAAATTGCAGTCCACAATAGTAACTTTTCAAAGTTCTTACATATTCTAGAATCTAAAGACAACCTATTGCCTCAATTTTCCCCCACACATAATGAAATTTTGACTTTTAGACTGTCATTTAAATTTGCTTTCTAAAACATACTGGGCATACAAATCATATTGTAGGCATTGGATAAATAGTGCAGAGTATAGCAGCTAACTTTTGCAAGTTACACAACCAGTGCAGACATGATCTGTTGTCTATTAAGTCATGGAACTCAGCATGCAACAGATGATGCCCCCACTGACTTCACAACTTGTTTTAATTCACCTACCAAAAGCGACATCACTTATTCTAGGCCACCCACACTATTTGGGCCATTATTTATTTGTCCTTTTCAAAAATGAATTAGGTGTCTTAATAGCATAAGACAATGACAGTAGGGGGGAAAAACTAGATAAGCTGCTTCTCTTAATCACACAGAGACAGGTTATGGATGTTAGAAGCATAGAAGTTAGAGTCACTGAGATGCATTCATGAAACTAAAGACCATCAGTAGCTCTTATTATGTCACTGCCAGCTGCTGGTGAGTGTGAAATAAAGAGTGCAGTTGTGCCAGCATCTTGTGGGTAGGTTTCCATAGACCACCAATTGGCCAGAGTATGAGCAGAAGGCTGGAGTAGAGAAGTATCCAAAACTGCAGTTATAATGTTGACATGCTGCTCCCAATCTCCAACTAGTATCACATTTCTGACACCCTCACCTACCAAACTATCCATGGATTGAGGAATACCTCTACAGGGAAAACATTTCGCTGCTCATCCAAATAGCTTCTTCAGATTGAAACGTTCTTCAGATGGAAGAAGCTACTTGGACTAGTAATAACATGCTTTGATCCAACAACTCCAGTTGCCATGACTCAGCTCCCAGATAATCTCACCTGGGTGACTGAGAATCTCTATAGACATACTGGTCTGTTGACGTATGTATGCCACAATGATATGGAGCCCTTTCCTCTATTGTACAAAACTTCACAGTACAATGGAACCTGCTCGTGCCACAGGCAGTGCTCTGTAAAGGGGTCTCTCAATGCTCTCAACATTGAATACACATTATATTCACATTTTTTCTTCCAATAGGAGACCAGGTAATAATGATGATGCCTTATTGTGCAATGTCCTTTTTAAATATGTTGCTATTTTTATCATATTGTATATGAAACCAAGAAAGGTAGAAAGACAGCAATGCCAGATGCTGCCATCACCCCAGAAGATAGCAATGATATGAACATCCTGAGTGCAACACCAGCACTGCACCAGCACACCTACTTCCACAAACACCACAGTTTATGGAGCTGTTGTATCAATATCAATAATGCACCCCACATGAGCTCTTAGGAAGACAGAAATTCTAGGCTTCCCTTCAAGGCCTCCTGCTTTGTTGAAAAGGGTGGGATCTGGGGTTTAAGAGCCTTCAGTCTTATCTTTTGTAATTTTTCTAGCAGCCTATGAAGATTTCACCCATAGTCTAGACCAGTCCTACCTCTGGTCTTGATGCAGGAAATTGCTAGTTTAGTGCTGTCCAAGGTCCTGCAACAGCTTTGCACTCTTGGGCTTTGAGAGCTCCTGTTTTAGGCTAGAACATGGCAGATAAGGCATTCACATCTGAGTCAACGTCTAAAACTGGTAGGAGACACTATTATTTGGAGCTGGGTTTAGAAAAAAATGATGAATAAGGGAAGACATTAATCAATGAACTCTCTCCCTAAACACACAAGACTCCACTGTACAAAAGAACCTGCTTGTACAGCAGGTTCTGCTCAACAGTGTTGCCACTCAACACTGTTAGGGTGATTTTCTCTCTCCCATAATAAGTGAATTGCTATATCACAAAGATGGTAGATTCAGGACAAAAAAAGAGGAAACCAACAACATATGGTTAAATTATTGAAATTTCTACCAGAAGTTGTGGTTATGGCAGCAAACCTCACTATGTTAAAAGACCTTCCTAATAAAAATCTAATTTGTACAACAGTCCATAAAGATTATATGGCAGCCCTGATTAATAATAGAAAAATGCAGAATTTCTCTCTGTCTGCTTGCTTAATCTGTACATCAAGGAAGTGTTTCAGTAGTGAGAATCCAGCTTTTTTGAAGCCTCCCCAATGTAAATTGAATGTAGTTGGTAAATAATCACCTTTCATCAAAATTAGTTTAAATGTTTCAAAGAAAGCACAATAAGAATCCTAGATTTAATGTGAGACACCGTTTCTCGTGATATAATGTAAGAGACACAGTTGATATATATCAGTGACTTGCTTCGTGTTAGATTTTGTACAAATTATTTATTTGATGGCCATACATATGGCCATCATATGGCAACCATCCCACAACTGTTGGTTTCCCCACCTTTTCAGTCACTAGGTGCCGAAATAAAGAAAAGATTTATGGACTTCACTTGTAATAAGAGATCAAATATATCAGACAACCAATTTGTACAAAATCTAACATGAAGGAAATCACTTGGCCAACCGGCAGTCCTGTAGTGGAAGGTTTCAATTAATAACTTTTAACTAACAGGGCTCAAGGAGATAGTGTCTTCTTCCCAATACTTTTCAAAACATATTCCTATCAGCTATGCTCTTCATTGTAAAATGCAGTCCTTCTAATCATATCCATTTTGTATTTTTTTCAGGCATTTGCACATTTGAACTACTGTATAGTCATTCATATTACATCATTCAGCACGTCAGCTACTGTGATTGAAAGCATCTCGCTGACATCTGTTTCACAGTCTGGAGTTCTACCCCATCAGTTCCCATTAGTGTACAATACCAAGGTGAGACCTTGTTCAAATGAAAAAAAACAGGATCAAATTAACTAGTGTTTTAATTACAGTAAGTATAAGAAAGAAGAGACTCCCTGGGGTCTCCCGCCTCAATTTTCCTCTTAATCCCGCATTGTCCTTTGAAAGACCCCTGTAGGGCTGATCCACCCTCCTGCTCTACAAATTGGATGTGATTAGAATTATATTATAATTCCAAGGATCCCTTCCTACTGGTTGTAGTGGTTTGGGCTGGTGGGATTTGTAGTCCAACAACATTTGGAATCACTGGCTTTCTACTCTTACTGTAAATAATATAATAAAATGAAAAAAAAAACTCCAAAGCACAACCACTTTCAGAGCTTCACTGCCTGGGGAGGACCTTATAGTAGAACTAACCATCCACTGTGAGGCAGGATTGGTGGGAGAAATCAGGAAAATGAAACCTTTGGATAACTTAGTCCTTTTGTTTCAGATTTTAAAAGCAAACTCTTAGATAAAGCCACATCTGCTTTCAAATGTTTCATAATTCCATTCTCTTTTATTTAAAAAGAATAGAAAAGGCCAAGGAATGATGGACTCTTATACATCATGTGAATATAAAGTGTGCAATAACAATCCAATGGAAGAGTTTGGCGTGCATAATCATCCTGCCATCTACCCAACGTTCTTGTTATGAGGTGCCAATTTGTTCTCAACCTCTAGAGACCCTATGGATTAGCAACCTCCAGAATGCAGATTTGCATCTGCTCTCATCTATATCCAACTAAAATTGCTAAATGTAGATTTTCCCCCTCCTTTAGACAAGCTACACATTCTCAACAAGAACCAACACTGATGGCCCTCAACCATAAATAGTACAAGCTCATTTATTTTAACAAATCATAAGCATAAACAGCCCCCACCTGCCAGAATGCCCATGGGAACAACATCGCATGTACGTTTCTTTCTTTAGTCCCAGTTTCTTGTAAAGGAGATGTGAGGCTCAACATGTGTTGTGCCAACTGTGAAAGGAGAATTCATCTTTCATGTCATCATTTGTTTTTGTCTACCAAATACCTTTCCATATAGCTGTTTAGTTTCAGGGGGATGGCTAGATAAGACCATAATTTAGATCCAGTGGACTGGCAAGCCCTAAAGGCAGCCTTTTCCATGGTGCCCAGGATAAGAAAAAAATGGTCAAGCTTCATCAATACAGCTTCCTGAAAGACTGAGAAAATCTAGTTATTCTAAGCTGCTTTTAGCTAGGTCCTCTCTTGAGCTTTTAAAATAGATTTTATTGCTGCTGTATTAGAAATGTTTTTTTCATAGTAATCCTTTTAGAATTTAAACTTTTATATCAGTGGCTTAACTGGTCTTTCAATATGACTATACTGTCCTGGAATTATGTAGTTATTTTAATGTGTGCTATTATGGGTACACTGAACTTTCAAAAGGTGGTCTATAAATATTTAAGAGGGATGTAAAAAAATGAATACAATTTATCAGGGCAAAACAAAGCAACACAGAGAAAATCAGTCTGTACTAGGTTAGCAGACCACTGGCATCCTGTTGTTTGAGAGTTCAGGGCCACAACCTGAGACCAGCAAGCAGGCCTTTGTGATATCTGGCAAAGTGACCCCATAGAACCATGAAGGAAAGTCACCTTTTGGCAGATGAAGAGAGGCACCCATCCACTGTCCTGGTTGCCCCACCCCATTACCACTAGGGACTGAACCTTGTGTAGCCTTACCTGCAACATGTTTGACTTGATAGGGGTGTTTGTCAGGCTCTCCATGGCTACCGCTAGGACTGAAGGGAGAATCTCTGCCAGGCTAGGAAATGTATATTTTAAACAGACTTTTGGAGAACAGCATGTTTGCATAGCCCAGCTGCAGAGTCCCAGGGAGTTCCCTGAAGAAGGGAATAGTAAACCTCTGAGAACCTTGGAAAAAATTATCTTAAGCTAGACAATTCTCATAATGCAACTTGGAAGTTGAGGCCTGGACTTCTTTTTCTTTGTCACTACCTGAATTAGTAGTGAAATGTTGAGATCTCACAAGAAAAGAAGTCCAGTTGTCATGACTGTTATCTAGTATAGATATAATACTGTACCTACTCAGATAACCTCGCATGGAAGACTGAGAATCTTCACAGTCATAATGTAACATAATTAAGTAATTGATGGCTTTACCATCAATACCAAGGTTTATGCAACAAGAAGGCTCATGAGATTAAATGGTGGCATTCCACCTCCCTGTCTTGTGGTTGTCCAATGTGCGTACCTCCAGACTTCTCTTCCTACTCCTGGCTTTTTGGTGTGCTAATGCTGCAGAGGCACAACATGTACACAAACATCTTTGTGCTGAGCTAGTGGGTCCGAGGACCAACTTGGAAAGGATATGATGAATATCTAGACTTAAAGACTTGGTCTTCCAGGGATCAGACTTGCAATGTATGCCCATTGATTTCCTCTCTACTAACTCTTTGCCAAAGCTGTTGATCTTCACCTTGATAGCTGGACTTTGAGTTTCATAATTACATAAGAGTCTTGAAGTTGAGTCATGGCAACTGGACTTCTTTTTCTTGAGAGATTGAACTGTTTTGCTGCTCATCCAAACAGCTTCATCAATCTGAAAAAAAGCTAGTTATGAGTCCTCCATCTTATAGTCCACTTTGACCTCTTGTCACCCTGGTCTGAAATAGGGTCATAAGATGAACAATGGCATGAATAGGCTCATTAGGTAGACAACAGTCTCAATAGCTTTAAGGTGAACAATGGCCTAAATGGCTGAAACCCATAAAGTAGGGGGTCATTAGCTATGGCCTTGGTGATGAAGGCGTGAAGCATTGATTTGTCTAGGTACTGTTGAAATCACTGCCTGATAAGTGGCAGATAGACTGTGTCTGAGCCCCCCACCCCTGTTGAGAGAGGGGTTTTCAATGCTCACATGACTGCAATCACTTGAATTTTAAGCAAGGGATGAGAAACAGGCCTGCTTTAAAAATGAATACATGCGTTCCTTACTTATGTGCCATAAAGAACCACTTCAATTTTACCTTTAAACAAAGGATTATAGAGGAAAAGAAAATTAGACACAGGTAAAATCAAACATTGATCAAAATCCTATTGATGTTCGTGTAAGGCCACAGTCCTCTCCATGAAGGTCCTAAACATTTTGTAGAATCCATTTCATTAACCGGAGGCTCTTTGGTCGCTGGGAATGAGAAATTTTAATTACTGAAAATAACCATCATGGCACCATATTGCAGTCAGCAGAGTTGATCAGCCGTGCATCACATATATTTATGCAACAGGATTTCAGCCTCCTTCACATTGTCTTTTTGAACTCGGAAATAGAATGAGGGAGGAGGAAAAAGACAATGTGCAAAAGATATAGTAGTTGGCCAGGTAACTGGTTAATGCGAATGGGGGTTCAATTTCTACTAGTTCCTGAACCCTCCTTTGGTATTTCTGGTGAATTCCCAGGTGCCAAGTCTCATGGGGACTAGAAAACTGGCTTTCTTAAATTGACAGGTGAAAGAAATGAATTTGCACTATGGATGAGAAAAACCATATCCTAAATACAGATTGCCTGGCATCTATGTTTCTCTGTTGCATTCAACCACCTCTTTTTACTATCCTATTAAGCAGAGAACTATTAGTCCCCAAGGTTCTCAACCATTCCTATTAAGAATAGGGGGATCAACGATACAATGATTGGTTCTTCCTTCTCTTATGGAGTGTGTGGTGTGGGGGTGGGGGTGGTGTGTGTGTGTTGTGTCGTTACAGTCATGACCGACTCTTCGTGACCCCATGACCATGGAGTTTTCTTGGCAGGAATATTGGAGTGCTTTGCCAGTTCCTACTCCAGGCGCCTACAGCACCTGGTATTCCCTGGTTGTCTCCCATCCAAGTACTAGCCAGGGCCGACCCTGCTTAGCTTCTGAAATCAGGGGAGATCGGATGTGCTTAGGGCATCTAGACAGCTCTCTTTTATGGAGTAGAGAAGGGCAAAACCAAAGTTCCTGTTTATGACAAGCAAGCTACGAGATAACATCACTGGATAAACACAACTCATGAAAGGTGTGTGTGTGAGAGAGAGGGGGGGGAGGGAGGGAGGGAGGGAGAGAGAGGGGAGAGCAAATTCATTAGCAGTGTAAGATGTCTCAAGGCAAGCTGGGAATTGCAATTAGTATTTTTGTGAGTATCCCTGAAGAAAAGTCTGTGTAGCATCAGTTGCACAGTTCATTATTTGCATGATGCATGTCACTGACGCCAAGAGAAGGAAAACATGTTGTTCCTTAATTAGATAAATCTAATAAAAACACCTCACTTTATAAATAAGAGATAACTGAGACATATGAAGTGTATATCTTTGCAAAGCAGAAGTGAGTGTGGCTTGTGGTATGATGCAATTTTGAGTGCAAACGATGACATACAACCCCATACAAATTTGGCACAAATTCTGTGACTGGTGCCCAGAATAAATCTTGGCAGACAGCAAGCATCTAGCAATAGCATCTGTTGTCTCCTCTAATTTTGCATCCCACAGCAAGTATTTTTGCTTTGATTGGCAGCCTGCAGGTCAATTCCCGACAATAAAATCTGGATCTAAGAATGCTGGGAGGAGTGGGATCTGCCCAGTCAATGCATAGACTCAATGCATTCATTTTCGTGACTTTGCTTTATATGTGACTAGGCATGGATCCAACCCAAGTTTCTGTGTGACTTGTCCGGGCTGCTCCTGAGCTCTCCCCAGTCCTTGGGTTTCACTTCTTCGCCAATCTTCCATCATGAACCCATGAGCAAATAAATTGCAGGCGATAGGAAAGGACAGGGAAGAAATACAAGAGGACACCAGGAGGCAATGGCCCAGATCCTGTTATTTGGCATAGTAGTAACCCCTGGAGTATGGCCACTGAATCACTTACAGAGTTGTTGAGCCCACTCATCCATGGGTTCCACTTATTCAATTGTGTCTACTCTTAACTGCAATGTACCATGCTAAAGTAAGACATAGAGTGACCCCATTTGAATCAATAGAAATGATGGAGGAGTTAATGATTGCCAGTGTAGTTGCTTTTGAATGTGTAGAACTTCATTAATGATTCTCTTTGCCCATGCACTGATTATTTTATTTTACTTTATTTTATTTTGTATCCTCAATTTCTGTCCAATCTTACAAACACATTGACTTTCAGGGACTGTACAACTTTGTATGGTGTTGGGTAGGTTGAGTGACTCTGAAAGTTTTTCTGAGCTGGAATAACTGTCTATCCAGCACTAACCAATCATTCTTTTCATCTTTTGAAATTGAAAGATAGAATCGCCTCTCTGCCAAGCATTTTATCTCTCTCTTTCACTGATTGATGGTAATTGGTTGTTGATCCGTTTGTTGGTTGGTTGGTTGGTTGGTAGAATATTTTCAGTAATGAAAGCAATATACACAAGTCTGTAATTTCGAGCAACTATAAGAAAAGAAATGTGTGTGTGTTTTAATCCTTTCTCTTATAAATGTCTCAATTTGCATTATTCAGATTTTAAGTGCCAGTTAATGAGAAAGGTGTGATCCTCTATGGATCTCTGTAACTGTGTAACAAAAAGAGAATTTTACCAGAAATTCCAAACTCTCCAACATTGGTTGTTAGAAATGGTTTTTAATGCTGTGGAATGCCATAAGTGATCAACAGCTTTTCAGAGGTATAAAAATCAAATAAATAAATAAATTGAAATAGAAATTCAGCTGCAGGCCTAGGAGGTAAAGCAGGGAAGTGAACATAAGGGGAGGGAAGAATCTCTTACACATGCACCATTTTTTGTATGATACTGCATCTTTCTGTGATGCACTAGCTGATGCATTTTTCCAAAACTGCACAGGAAAATTGGAATAGTTATACAATAAAAGTTCAAAATCATAATCACATTTTACTTGAAAAATCTGATTTCATTCCCTTAACAAGCACTTTTGATCTCTGTATTTCTTCACTTTCAATTCCCCCATTTTCAATTGATTTCATTTATTTTAGCAAATCACTGCCCCTCTCTGTTTGGGACACCGCTGTTGCAAAGCACAGCCACCTGTCATTGCAGTCTGCTTTATTTCTAATGCCAACAGATTCTGAAGGTCATTCAACAAATACTACTTTATTAGATCTGAACATAGTAAAAAAAAAAAAAAAGGTGGGGGGACAGGGAGGCCAGTGTGGAGCCAAATGCATGCTACTGTACTCTGGAGGACAACCATAAGCACAATTATCAAAGCTGTCTTATAAACCACATGCATCTCCTACTGTTCAGCCCACAGGCTTACTGTCATTTGCTATTCATAGAATGCCCTTGAGTGCAAGAATTATATAAATAATGGTGTCATTAGAGAAAGGGAATCTAGTCGGGGGAAGCCTTAGGATTCCTTTGGCATCTTCTTTCATCATTTTACATCAACTGGGATGCCATTTCCACTCACAGCTGAAGAGCCCTTGAGCTTTCTGTTACTATTTTGAAGCAAGGACAAGTGAAGAGAAAATCCTATCCAGTGTGATCTTTAGGGGAATTTTACGTTTCTGTCCCCTTTTTGTCAGCTGTCCCAGAACACAGAATCTGTACGCTATATTGCTGAAATAAGCATAACTTGATCCAAGGCTATTTCAGTCCCGGTCCCAGTGATGTCCAGATTAAAACATCAGGTTCTGCTACATTTCACCCCCCCCCTTCTCTCCCAAAAGTCTTGAGGGAAGCAATTATTTACCTTTTCTGTCCCTCATTATAGCCACATCTTAGTTCCTTCATTCCAACCCCCTTGGTAATCTAAGGGGGGGGGGATTAGAAGGTACATATTCCCATCTCTGTAACTTGAAGCAGAGACATTTTTTTCTGTTTTACCACATAAGGCACAAATGTTCTGTTGCTTTATGAAAGTAGGACTCTAGATTAGGTTGGTACCCTCCAGAACCCTCCCCCCCCCCCACACCAGTATTCCTCAGTCATTTTGCCTTGCTGGGGGAGGAGAGATTCACTCCAGAAATGGATAACTCGGTCTTCAAAGGCCTACAAATTGTGATAATCTCTGCATTTAAGAAGAGCATTCTGAACATGGAGTGAACTACCTTATTTTTTTCCTACTTTCAGTGAGCAAAACAGGCAGATGCAACTCATGGAGAGCCAGGATGGCCAAAAGTGGGCTTGGTGTCATACTTGGACCCAACAGCACAAAATGGGTGCCGTTTCTCTAAGCACACACACAGCAAGTGATCAAGACGACCATCTATCCAGTGCTACTATGTTGAACAGTCAGTCCAAGAAGGCATCACGGATGGGAGATTTTGACCAGGCACAAAACTGAGCATAGTACTTAATCTGGACCACCGATATTTCTGTACCTCATTGGTCAATAATATTATGATGTCCTGCTTCGCATTTTTGCCTGTTTAATTCTAAATTTTATGCCATCTTAATTGACTTCACTGGAGTATCATCAAATGACACCTGCTCAGTTTATTTCAGCAATTTAGTATGTCTTTATGTACTCATGGACCTGGGAGTTAAATGGGATTTAGCTCTGAGTTAATATGCATCAGACTGCCCTCTGCATAATCACTTCTTTTCAGTCTTTATGGCATGCTCAATAAACGTTTGTGCTATTACTGCCATTCCCTTTGAAAAATTGAAATGTGTGCGCGCAGATTATATATAAAACATTACTTGCCTGTACTTATGGTACCCTAGTGAGCGCTTTAGAAGCATACTGCAAACTGGAACCTAATATTTCCAAGCTAATTAGTAACAGTTTGTGCCTCTGAAAGGATCATGTTGATTACTTGAAAAACATTGATACTCCCTCTATTTTTCTAGAGATACCCAGATCCAAAACATATTATCTTCCTCATCCTTTTGAACATCAGCTTTCCTGCAGTTTAACAACCTTCCTGAATATGGTACCCTTCAGAAATGTCTTTATAACATGTACATTTCAGACTAGAGTTTGCACCATCCTCAGACTACATGATCAGTCACCATGCTGTCTGGGGTTGGTGGGGTTTATAGCTCAATCCTTTAAGAGGCCATCAGGTTGGCAAAATGTGTGATGCAAGATGTGTCTGTGAAAAAGGACACAAATCAGTTTTTTCTTTAAAAAAAATGAAAAATTTAATCTGGATATATCCTGGAGATATATGTTCCATGGTCTGAATGTATGAGAGCAGCTATATCTACAAATAAATAATTTACTCTGCCGCTGAAATATTCCATGAAGGGGCTTTTAAAGAATAACATGGACTTTAAATTGAATCTGCACTTTGTGTTAATGCTAGTGCTGCATCAGCAAGAGCACTATCAGCAGATGGTATCCACTGGTGGCCATGGTAGGATTTGTAAGTGGTTTGTACTGAGAAGAATATGCAACACATTGCTTATATGCACTCTACCATTCAATGTTAATTTTATGAACATACAACTAGTATAGATAACATAATACCTGCAAGTTAAATCAAACAGCCTATAGTAGATCTTCTCTGATAGCAGGTCTCTTCCATCTCTATTATTCTACGATTCTAATTCTCTAAGGGCTCCATGGGGTTTTTTTGGGTGTGTGTGTGTGTGTGTTTGTTTTTTGTTTTTTTACTGGAGTAAAGTTCAATCCATACAGCATTATGAAGTGGAGGTTCAGCTATCTGAGCAGATTCTCCAGATAACTAGTAGAACTGATGTAGAACTGGCAAAATTCTATACAGTACTAGAATTATCTCATCCCATGTAAAGTCTCTAAGAACAGTAAAAACAATAGCCAAGAGCCTTGATTACATTTAATCTTACTAATAATCAGTCCCAGCAGAAGTTGTTTCTTAATGTTAGGGTGGCAAAAGCCATTGATACTATTACATAAAATTGATTTAAATTGTGGCATATTGTGTTAGTTATGCAGCTTTCTGAAATTACTTACAAATTAGGTTAGAATGATGAAGGATCTGCTCCCATGTCATCAGAATTCACTGCTCTGATAGTCTGTGCAGTTTCTTAAAGTGTTGATATTTTAACAGAAAGGGTGACAGCAGGAGGCATAGTGGCTCAGCGGACTAAGGCTCCGAAATTCTTGACTGCAAAGTTGGCAGCTCGGCGGTTCAAATCCCAGGCACCACGCAGTGGAGTGAGCTCCCGCTGATAACCCCAGCTCCTGCCAATCTAGCAGTTCAAAAGCATGTAAATGCAAGATAAATATGTACCGCCGTTAAAAAGCGGGAAGGTAAAACAGTGTTTCCTTGCAGCCATGCCGGCCACATGGCCATGGACTTGCACAACACTGGCTCTTCGGCTTGAATATGGAGATGAGCACTGCCCCTAGAGTCGCACACGACTAGCACGCATGTGCAGGGGGAACCTTTACCTTTTCATCCTCCATTTCTGTCCATCATCTCATACCTAGAGATGGGCACGAACTGAAAAAATGGCGATTCGTTTTGGTTTGGTTCGTTTTAGGTTTCAGTTCATTTCATTACGTTTTAAACAATTTTTTTTAAAAAAAATCATTTCATTGATTCATTGATTCGTTATTCATTTTGTATGTAGTGTGTGTGTGTGTGTGTTGCTTGTGCAACTTTGGCTGGGGGAAAGATGGGCTTAATCCTCCCCCCCCCAGACACTGTGGGGTGGGGGAAAGACCTCCTCCAGCCCCTTGGGGCCAGGACCTCAAAGAGACCCTTCTTTCCGCCTCCACATGAGGAGGCGAGGAGCGCGGTCTCTTTTGACATTCCCCCCCGCAGCGGATAGCAGCGGTGCGTGGGCGACGCTGTCATCCACTGCAGGGAAGACCCCTTTAAAGAGACCCTTCTTCCCTGTCATCGGCTTGGCCACTTTAAAAATGGCCCAGTTGCCACCAGGAGTTCTCCCCAGTGCCGACTGGGCCATTTTTGAAAGGGTCCAGCTGATGACCTCCCCCCATTGCCAGCGGGGCAATTTTCAGAGGGATCCTGCCGAGCTTTCATTGGCTGGACCCCTTTAAAAATGGCCCAGTCAGCACTGGGGAGAACCCCTGGTGGCAACTGGGCCATTTTTAAAGGGCCCCAGCCGATGACCGGTCGGCAGGAGCTCTCTGAAAATGATAGGGAGGGCAGCTCAATCCCTGGAACAGCCCTCCCTAGCATTTTCATAGGATTCCTGTTGGGCTGTCAGTCGCTGGACTGCTTTAAACCTGACCCAGTCGGTACCAGGGGATGCCCTGGTACCGACTGGACCAGGTTTAAAGGGGTCCAGCAATAGACAGCTCAACAGGAGCCCTCAGAAAACACGTGGGAAGGGCAGCGCGAGTGCTGCAACTTCCCTCCCGATGCATTTTCTGGGCTGGGTTTAAAGGGGTCCAGCGATTGACAGCTCGGCAGGAGCCCTCAGAAAACGGGTTGGGAGGGCAGCGGGATTGCTGCAACTTCCCTCCTGACCCATTTTCTGAAGGCTCCTGCTGGGCTATCAGTCACTGGACTGCTTTTAACCTGGCCCAATCGGTACCAGGGGGAGCCCCTGGTACTGACTGGGCCAGATTTAAAGGGGTCCAGCCATTGACAGCTAGGCAGGGGCCCTCAGAAAATGGTGGAGGGAAGGGCAGGCTTTTTAAATCCTTTTCCCGCCAAAGCCAGTGCTACAGCTGCTCGGTGGCGCTGGCTTCTGGCGGGAAAAAGCCTGTGGTTTCCCCACACCAATTGCAAGGGAAACTTTTCCCATAGGAATGCATTGCCTCAATGCATTCCTATGGGAAAATGAAAAACGAAATGAACGAAGCAGAAATTTCCCTTTCATTTTGTTTCACCTTTCTTTGATGGGTCAGTTCGTTATTCATTTTGTTAGGTAACAAAACAAATAATGAATAACAAAACAAATTAAAAATTTGTTTCATGCCCATCTCTATACATGACTGCAAAGCCATATGTCCTGAAGAGCAGGAGGTGCTAATCAATTTTAGGTTCCCTTGAAGAGGATCTGGAACATTAAAAATCAAATTTCTCAGGGCAATTTTGTCCTGGTTGAAATTTAATATGTGTTTCACAAATTTTGAGAGAGAGAGAGAGAGAGAGAGAGACTAAAGTTACTTTGTCATAATTTTATGCACATTCTTGGTAGGCAGAAGCGTCCTGCTGATCTGTCTTTCTCGGGGAACTATTCCATTATTCACCCTTGTAGAAAATGACTTCACATGATATCTGAGCACATGTGCTGCATCCCAGTTATGTTGTCTCAATAACAACCGGATCCTTTGGAAAGTGCTACATTTCAAGCCCCCTTTTTCACCATCAGAGTCAATTTGTATAGAATGCCTCCATGCAAAACCAATGCCCTTTGCCTTTGTGAAGCAAAGCATGCAACACAAGCATGGAAATGCTGGGTGATTATTCAGAAAGATGGAAACAAACTATTCAGAGCAGCTGGTTGTTACCTATCGGCACAAATAAAGAAGCAGCCATCTTTTTTCCATGCCATTGTGTTACCCACGAGAAAAAAATCAGTCTCACCAATGCAAAAACCCTCACTGAGAGTGCCAGGAAATAACCAGCCACAGGGTCTCGCATGATTTACATACATCATTGGGGAAAAATGCTAAAGATAATCAGTTCTCAAAGTGCCAAAATAGCTTCTGATGGCTACCATATTTTGTAATATCTTCTTCTTCAAGTGCCATGTCCTTGTAGAACGTTGGGGATCAGTAGCCTGATTTCTGATTTCTATCTAAAGCTATTTTAAATAGAGCAGCTGTGCTCACTGTGAATGATTGACTTATGTTATTAAACCATAATGTTTTTCTATGTCCCAGGCCATGCTTCCCAACTATTTTTCCTTGAAGGATAATTTTGGAAAATGCAGTTCCTTTTTTTAAGGGCCTTTAAAGTACATGGGAAAGATGTTGAACTGTTAGCTTAGTTGTTTGATTAATGCATTAAAACATCTAAGTGCATAAAATAGAAGAATAAGCCATGATAGGAGGATGGGACCAATGATGTTCAACAACTTGGAAGAAGCATTTTCCGTCTTCCTAGAGAAAAGGTCATTTAGAAATTTATTATGATTGAGCTTGTTGTATAGGAATTTTCCCCATCACTCAAAAGTCACCTTCCTTTTTTGTTGGTTTTATTAATTCTATGACAGCATCTGACTACTACTTATCAACGGATGAACTGTTCCACCATCTAGACTGGTCAATGGATGATGGACTTACTTGCCCCAAAAGCAGAGAGATTGGCCATCCCCGATTTAAAATGCAAACTGGAAAACGTGCCCTATATCCACGTCAAATGCTCCCACACACAGCTAAGTCAAAGTGTAAACTAACAGCCAACTTTTTTTCCAGTTAGAACTGCAATTCTTTCAACAACTGTTATCAAACAATAATCTACATGCAAGCCTCCTTGTATACTCCTTGTACCTCTTCCCAGATAAATACATGGCAGTTTATTTTTAGGGAACTTTTTCAACGCGTTTTATTTTAAAGCCAGCTAATCTTGGCTGCTCCATGGACAAGGCTGATCTCTTGATAAATCTTAGCACAGATCTGTGGTGAGCTGCAAGAAGACACTGGCTGCCTTTTCTATTAATCCTCCTGAGTTGGCACTCAATCAAGAAAGAAAGGAAAAAGAAATCTCCCGTAAAGACATTATGAAAGGGGCAGCTGAAGCTGAGGTGGCAGGTCTACCGCAGGAAATTCTCCCGAGTTTCCCAGATAATATGCAGGTCCAAAAATGTACCTCCATTTGCCTGAGTCGGACTTCTAAGGGTATTTTTAGATTCCTAATAGAAATTGCCAATTCAAACCAGCCAAACTCTAATCTGTCATTTTCTTTCAAAGGAGCAACAATCATACCAATTTTTGATGGGTTTGAATTAGGCCCAGAAGCAGGATCTTTCTGTATAAAATCCTTTTCCTTGTAGTAATGTACTGCATTCCCATTATGTGTTCAGCTTGCCTATCTTGTCCAATAGATTCTGGAAGGCATACCCATGGTAGTACTATCTTACAGCCTATACCAGGCTTGTCCAAAATTTGGCCCTCCAGATGTTTTGGACCACAACTCCCACAGTCCTTTGCCATTGGAAATACAGGCTTGGAATTCTGGGAGTTGTGGTCCAAAACATCTGGGGGGCCAAAGTTTGGACATGCCTGGCCTATACATTCAACAGTGTGTTCCCACAGTCTGCCTGTCGTGCACAATGGTTGCTGAAGAGCCTAATCCAGTGGTGGAGAACCTTCGGTGCTCCAGATGTTTAGACCACAACTCCCACAGTCCATTGTCATTGGCAATACCGGCTTGGAATTCTGGGAGTTGTGGTCCAAAACATCTGGAGTGCTGACGGTTCGCCACCACTGGACTAATCCCTTCAACATCCCTCCATGATTCATATCTCAATTTTGGGCTCTGGAGTCACAAGTATTGAGATGGCACAGATCTGGAACTGAACTTGGGGCAGGGGAAATATAAAAGGTTGGAACTACCACTGCCATCGAAACCCGTGCTTTCCACAAAGCGGCAGCCCTCCTTCAGCATCACACAAAAAGCTGAGGTTAATTTAAAATTCAGATTACTTTCCTCTCACAGGTGTGGTCGAAGCCTGGATTATCAGCACAGTTTGGTATGCCAGCAAGAATCCGCATCTCAGCTGAAGCTTTTCCATAGCTGCTACAAGAGGGTAACACATCCGGTGTGTGGCACATGAGGGGCAGGAATACAGGATCCAGTTTCACTTTGCTTCCTATGATTAACCCTCCTTAACTTCCCTCATACTTTCAGAGGAAGGACATTCACACAGAAGAACACAACAGCCATGAAAAGGCACCTTCTCACTTGCAATAAATCTACTCTGGAGCATGAGAATGTTAGCGAATCCCAGAACAACATCAATGTTTCAATATCTCCTTATTAGTGTAAAGATTAGCACAGCACACTCTTCTCCCCTATAACCAGGGCCGGTGCGTCCATTAAGGCGAACTAGGCAGTTGCCTAGGGCGCCAAAATGGAGAGAGGGTGCTGGCCAGCCTGCAACACACACCCCCGCCGCTGGCCACCGCCGTCTGCCCCCCCACCGCCCCCCACCGCCCGTCGCTGTCCGCCCATCGCTGCCCGCCGCTGCCCCCCCCACCTAGGGCGCAAAAAAAAAAAAAACTAGCACCGGCCCTGCCTATAACAGATATTCATTTCTGGATTACTCCCTCTGCTACCTCTGAAGGAGAAATGAATTAACCAAATATAAAAACTTTTCAAAAACAAAATTGGTCAAAGCCCATCAGGGACATTGGCTCCTTCTTAGAGGAGGGAAACACTGGAAATTAACAATAGTAAATGAAGTGGAAATGCTTCACTAAAAATGCATTCATTTTGGATATTAGGGATCGCATCTGTCTGGAGCCATACTAGGCTGATGCAGTGTTACAGCTATACATTATTTTAACTTCATTCCTAAGGCAAGGCCAGTATATTTTTTCAAACCGTATTGATCACATCAGCTAAGCAACCAAATGGTTTTTGATCCAGCAAGTGTGCATCATTAGATTAAAAGGGTTTTTGTCACTTGGGTGACCCAGCCAACCTTCAGATTTTCCACCAACCTGAAGCAGAAAAATACTGAGAAAGGATACTTGTATCATAGAAAGGGAGTATGCCATTGTTATTCATGCACATGCCCCACAAATCATCATTGGCCTGAGATCCTGTACTTCCTGAAAAGGAGAAGTAAATGCCACCCTGCATTACATGAAGAGATATAAATGCACCAGTGCTCCAGGGATAACATTGATGGTGGTAATACCAGGCTCAACAGTTTGCTAAAACATGTTCACAGATATATGTGTGGCACTTCCTGTAAGGGACTGATGATAAACATCTTACTCTGACTATTAGTAGAGGGCTGTGGTTTTCTTGTTGTCAGGAACATGGATTTCCCACTGCTGAAAGCTTCAGTGATGTGTGGGCAAATTTGTTGAGCTGGGAGCATTCTTGGCTGTCATTCTATTGTGTTGCTTTCTACATTCAGCAAGTGTGAGGTGCTGGCAGGAGGCTCTGGAAAGCAATGCATTCAGGCTTCACTGCCAGGACTGGAAGGGAGGGGGTCAGGCACTTCTGTGTGAGCAGCCACTCATTCATAACTTGTTATGGACATTTTAAGAGACATGGAAACAACTGTATTTCTTTGGCAGACACAATTTCTGAAAGGAAAAGAGACCCATCCCTCAGCTGCCTTGACGATGCTCTGTTGTAGAAGCGTTCTAGGTCCTAGGGCATTCTAGAGGAAAAATTAGGTTCTGATTGAAAATATATTCCACTCTGCTTTTGGAACAAGTATTGGCAATGTTTTTTAAAATTTTCAGAATATTATGTCTCTAAAATATATATATATACAGTGGACCCTTGTATAACAAACAGTTTGTATAACATAAAATCTGTACAACATAAAAAATTCCGGAGATAGGGTAAAATTTGCTTAACATAATCGCCTATGAGGCGAATTCATACAACATAAAAATGGGATTACTCTGTTTTCAATGCATTCCTATGGGAAATTTGTATAAAGGAAAATTTGCTTGACATAATTTCATTTGGAATGAATGGATTCCCTTATACAAGGTACCACTGTACTTTTTCTCTAGAATCCAGTGGCTCTTCATGGATATCTGAATGGAAGAGCAGGCATTACATAAACATGACCTTCACCAGAGCAAATCCAACGAGTTTGGATGTGGGGGAAACAAAACCCTCTGACAGTTTGAGACAAAGCCTTTGTTTTCCCTCAAGAGCAGCAAACCAGCAGATCAATCTATACCTTCTTTCCAATGTTCTTTTGAGGAAAACAAAAAGGATCGATACAGATTAGGTGTGAAGAACTGCAGAGCACAGTCATGTACCAGATGGAAAAGCATCTCCCTAGCACAACCATTGTTTTCTTGCACTAAGGAGTCCCAAGGAACTCACAACCATCACATAGTGCAATGTGCAACCTCTTTTATCTCTGGACCCTTTCCTTCATATGGAAGTGACATAAACATGGAAGTGACCATGTGACTGTCTCTATGGGTGAGGCTCTATATTTGTAAATATTGAGTACAACCAAATGAGTCACTGGACATGGTGGCCAGGAGGTTCTGGGAGTTGGAGTCTCAAAAGGTAACATTTTTATGCTCTGGTCATATAGATGGAAGGCAAGTGACCCTTTCTTTCAATGGGCAAATATGGGCAAAAGGGGTCCCACTGGTGGCCCCAGCACCCCACATCCCAATTAGAAAAATATTAAAACAAATTGTGCTCCCTAAGAGGTGTAGGAGATGTTACCCAATTGTGTCTCCTTGGCACCTATGGCTTATGTGCTTACATGCATGCACACACGCGTGCACACACACTTTTTTTAAAGAAAATAAGTTATTGCGCAGTGGCCAAAAGATTATACATTTTCAGTTTTTTGAATCCTTTGTAAAAGAAAATTACTTTGGGAGTGGGCAGGGTGTGGGAGAGGTCACACTGAAGATGTCAGCCACAGAGTCAGGCGAAACGTCAGGAAGAAAACTTCCAGAACACGGCCAAACAGCCTGAAAAACTTACAACAACTATCTGATCCTAACCATGAAAGACTTTGAGAATAATATAATTTCAGCCAATAAATGCCATATCTGCCTTTAAAAAATCATGTGTCATATGATCAATCCATATGCATATAAATGGAATATTTTACTTTTAGTAAAGACATTACCATCTGTGAGGGAAGAGGGGTTACTGATATAGGCAGATTTAGAGGGGGAAAGCTGATTATAGTCTGAACCTCTCTTTATTTGTTTTGTAATAAACCCAGTCATATGTACCTCAACATTCTTTTGAAATATCTCTGCTTCTTTAACGGAGTTCCATAATTTACAAATGAAACTTGCCATCTGTGAGTTTTCATCTTGCAGCTTAAGTGAGCCAGAGTCTTTTGGCTGCATTCATTTTCTTCATTCCTCTTTTGCATCTCTCAGTAACTCCATGCAGACCATTTCCATATGTTGTATTTCTGTTGTTTGTAAAGAAACACTTTGGCAGCAACAGAAAGGAGAAATTGGGGGGAGGGGGGCAAGAATTTGGGAAACATAAGATGCTCCCAATGTTTTGGATTATGAAAAGGTTGTGGGACAAAGCTTCATATTCAGATACCTGGGAGCCATGTCCAGACTTCTGAGAAATTATTTGCTTGTCCTACAAATCTCAGACTCTCCTCACCAACCCACCAAGTCGCCACGCTGGCAGAGGAATCCAGGGAGATGCCATTCAAGAAAGTAACATGGCTCAGCTTTACCTGCACCCACAAATTATGGCTAACTCCCCAAATTTCAAGATCTGAGGGGGGTGGAACCATACTAGGGCCTACAGTTAGTGTCAAAAAATGACCCCAAGCCATCAAATGCCACTGTGACACTATTGCTCATTTTGCCAACATGGCTGAGGCATATTCTCATCTGACCCTCATCCTCTAACACCACTTGTATGGGTATTGAAAGGCCATGAATACAGTCTGAACAGTGGTGCCTGGGGACAGCCCTTTCCTTATAAGCGTCCTGCTTTTAAAGGGCTTTCCAGCCCATCTAGAAAGAACAAGTGTTCACAGAAAGGAGCAACCTGAAAGTTGCCTTTTCATAGTAGGTACCTCAACAAAAAGTTTAATAGATTTTCAGCTAAATTACTCCTTCCTTCCTTCCTTCCTTCCTTCCTGCAAACCCGCAAGTGAGGTCACTTATAGTACTTCTGTCTTAGAAAACCCATTGTGGTGTGGTGGATAGAGAGGTGGATCAGGATTCAGGAGTTATGGGTTCAAACCTTGTTTAGCCACTGAGGACAGCAATGATGAATCGTTACTTGAACATGTCATGTACCTTGAAATCCCTGTTATGATTCCTGCAACTTGGAAGCTATTTAACAACACACACCAACATACCAAAAACACATGTGTACCAGTGCTCTCTCTCGCTCTCTTTATTTCTCCTTTTCTTGCTCCTTTTCTCTTTTTTGATTATTCTTTAGTGACTGCTTACAGAATATTCCTGCAGCTCTTACTATCTCCATTTCTCCTCAATGCTTTGAGATTTATTTTCTTGACCAAGAGCCCTTGTTTCCCTTGTCTGGATAACATACACATCTTCATTGAGTCATATACTCAAAGGTTCTTCTAACTGGGAATAAGGATATATTTCTAGCAATGTCTTTCCAACAAGTAGAAAAAAAAATCAAGAAAGCCTGACATTACTGATGCTGCATAGGAATTACTATGTAAAGCTCAGGTGGTTGGCATACTATTATGAAACCTTTCCATAAAACTCCCTTCCAGTTATAATGATCTACTCAAGTTTATTATATAGGACAGTGTTGGCCAACCTATGGCACGGGTGCCAAAGGTGCCACTCGGAGCCCTTTCTGTGGTCACCCAACATTGCCCCTTCACAGCCACCTGTATTCAGGTTCAATTGTTGTGTTGGTACTTTGCAAATAATTAGTGGGTTTTGAATCGCAGCTTGGGCACTCGGACTCTAAAAGGTTCGCCATCACTGATATAGAATGTATTTTTGACAACCCAACATAGAACTCTGTGCACTCGCGGTGCCTGTATCTCTCTCTCTCCATATGACCCACTTTTATCTAGGCCAGTTGCATGCTCCTAACAGAGGCTAGTTCTCAGAAGCAGCACCGTCTGAGGCAGGCTTAAGGAAAAGACAGCCTAGAATGACTCTAACCGTGTGAAACTGGGGGAGAGTGTTTTGAGAAGCTGGCACGGGGGTGTGCACATATGCAAGTTTTGTCTACATGCCTGAGGAGGCGGGACATTCAGCAGACATTCAGAATGGAAACCTGAGTGTACGCAGCTCTTTTTAGAATGGAAATAATGGTTCCTAACACCCCAAATCGTTATTTGGTTTATATTTGAGCAGAATTTGGGGGGGGGGGATATTCTGTTGAACGACAGTTCCCTGTGAACATGCTGTGGATTCTGGGGGTTTTAGTCCAAACAGTAATTTTTCTCAAGCTCCACAATGAATAGGAATTGGAAGGAAAGTCCGTGCAATTAGCAATAAGATTTCCAGAAGACTCCAAATGAAACAGGAAGAGAACACAAAGGGAAGGAATTGTAAGTCTGGAAAGGCTGCTCTGCTTTTCACAGCTGAGCAAAAAGAGTGAGGCTGGGGGAAAAGAAAGAAAGAGAAGATAGGCATTGCTGGTGGTGTTTGGCCTTTTTAGAAGTTGTAATCCCAAAACTGTCACCATCAGGAAGCAGCAAGGGCCATGGAGGTTCCCACGGCTAGTAAAGGGAAGACCTACAAAGGGGGAGATCCCTCCCCTACAGACCTCTGTTTCTTTAGCCATATCTTACACTTAGAGATGGGCACGACCAGAAAAAATGACGTTTCGAGTTGTCGTTTGTCGGGACAGGTCCGTTTTGGGTCGTTGCCGTTTGTCGCAATAATTTTCAAAAATTTGTCGTTTCCGTTTGTCGTTTGTGGGTTGGGGTTGGGGTTGGGGTAAGTGGGCTCTGGGAGGCACCTCTCTGGGTGCCTCTGACGTCTAGGAAGGGAAGGGAAGTGTTTCACGGAGCCGCCGCATACCATACATTATTACATTATGTTAGGGTGGGGGGTAAGTGGCAGAGGCACCTCTCTGGGTGCCTCTGACTCACTAAGAAGGGAAGCATACTAGCGTACTGGCGTACAAGTTAGGGAATGGGATAGGGGATAGTGGGCTCTGCGAGGCACCTCTCTGGGTGCCTCACTTTGACCCACTAAGAAGGAAAGTGTACTTGCGTACGGATCTGGGTTAGGGTTGGGGTTAGGGTAAGGGCTAGGCTTAGGGTTACGGTTAAGGTTAGGGTGGGTTAGTGGGCTGCACCTCTGGGTGCCTCTGACCCACTAAGAAGGACAGCGTACTGGTGTATGGGTTAGGGTTAGGGTTAGGGTTAGGGTTTGTGGGCTTTTAATGCCCTCTCTGGCACACCCAGAAGTCTTAGTCAAAACCTGGCCATGCAATTGGTGGAATGGCTCCAAAAATTTGCATGGTCCCATCCCATGGCCAGCCCATCACTGCGCATGCGCAGGTGTAAAAAAATAAAAATAAAATAAAATAAAATAAAATCAATGGAGACGTTTTATTGCAAGAAAAACCCACTGCTGCTACTATAAAAAAATCAGGCATTTAAAATACCTAATTTTCAAATGTTTCTGTTGTGCTTTGGTGGGTTTTTGGACCACGATTTAAAAATAAATATTGCGGTCACCATTTTGGATCCCCCCCACCCTGGTACCAGCAGCCCAGGACAGGAGAGGGGGGAGGCCGGGGACCCCCCCCCCAGAAACCACCCCTCTCTGGTAGGTGCCCTCACTGAGGCAGGCATATTTTCGCCTGCTTTTATGGCCGAGAATTGGGTTTTTTTTTTTAATTTTTAAAACTTTTTTCTGTGCTGCTTGGCATCGCGCGATCGCCGCGATGCCATGAACGACAACGAAAAATCAGACCCAATTTATCTTTATCGGGTCGGGTTCGAGCTAGAGCGGAGTAATTCTCGTTACCGTTACCCGTTAGGAAACGACGAACGGTAATGGAAATGAGGATTTCGCAGAGTCGTGCCCATGTCTACTTACACTCCCAGAGAAATCCTAGGGCTGTGTTTGGAATACCAAATCATACAATATAGGTTAACAGATTTATATGCCTTATTTATCAAAGTACATATAATTCCCTGTATACTTCTTAGCTATTTTTACCATCCTTTTTTAAAAGCTGCAAAATGTGCTGCATCAACATGAAGGCGAGGTATAAATACCATGAACTACAATAATGAATAAAATTACCTTTAGTGCAGTTCCTGACTTTCAGTGATGACTGTTTAGTGGAAATATAAATTACATCTTTACAGGTGTTTTAAAATACATATCCACCAGGTTTATCATGCCTTTTCTTGAACTAATATGGAAGGGGGGGGGCTTATATCTACATTCTGTTAACATTCAAGATATTTTTTAAAATGAAATACAGAGGAAAGTGACATTTCAGGGGAGTTTTTTTTTTTTAAAGTCTGAAAATGAACTTTGTCCAGTTCATGCAGTTGAGGAAAGTCTTGACATGTACTGCCATCTGTTGGGAATCATCTAAAAGTTCTCATTGTTTTAAGTTTGCAATTAATAGACTCAGAAAGATGTCTTTGGATTCATCAGTAGTAACATTCTTGGAACTATATTGATAAGAAACTACCATTTGCCCAGAAACTATTACCTCACCTGTTTTTCAGAAAGGCATATTTGTTGTGATTAAGTGGGGGGGGGGGGGGACTTA
>JAHTLZ010000016.1:46393359-46421428 GCA_023846285.1 Phrynocephalus versicolor | reverse complement strand
CTCGAGATTCTGGTGTAAGTCATCTGTCCACCAAGGTGTCTTTGTCCTTTAACAAGACCCGGAGATAGCTTGAAATAATTTCCTCATTTCTACTACCCAGTGAATTTCCATAGCTAGGCGTGGATTTGAACCCGGGTCTCTTGAGTCCTATCCTATCTTTCTATCCAGGACATGACACTGGCCAACAATGTGTACACACTCATTATATATTTTCTTCATAATCATTATTAACTCAGAATGTTAGCCCGCAGACCATCTCATGAAAATTTGACAATTATCAGTGCAAATAAAGGATGCCTAAGGATTTTGATCTACTCAGTCTGGCTGAACTAATGGGAGGAATAGAACAGTTATACACTGGTTTTGCACTTTGTTAACTGCACACAGTACTTAGGTGAAATAATGATTCTATATCAACCATATTTCGAAACACATACTTTCAGAAAAAATATGCTTAAAATGAATATTGTGAGAGAAAATCACTTGAAATGCATCTTTACATTTGAATATGTACACAGATTTGTTTTCAGCTGTAGATTTAAAAAAACACAGCAAGATAGAATGAACTCAGGTACATCTTCACAACTTTTTTGGGGGTGCTTTTTGCAAAATAATCTTTGATGCCGTGGAAGATGTCCTTGTATTTTTTTACACCTGTATTTCTATGGCTTCAGTCCTATTACTTAGTTACAGTGGCATTGCAGAAAAAAAAATAAAACTTCTGGGGGCAAATTGCCCTAAGTTAAGCAATCACTGTAGACATTATCAGTATCTGATTAAATATGACTTTAGTGTGAAACAGGAAATGTCTACAGTGCTTTCTTAACGTGAGGCATTTTGTCTCCAAAAGTGACACCATTTGTGTACTACACAAGAGGATTTTGGCGTCTGTATTATATTGCATACATGTATGCATCCTCTTCTTCTTTTTCAAGACACTTGTTTTTCTTGTGCACTTCTCATTACACGAGATAGTGTTACACAGGTAGACTGAACATGACCACAACCAACCAACCCATGTGAAAAACTCCTGAGTTCATATTTCTTCCTTCCAACTAGATTAATGAAAGCTGCTTCTGTTATTGACATAAGAACATAAGAACATAAGAAGAGCCATGCTGGATCAGACCAAAGGCCCATCTAGTCCAGCTTCCTGTATCTCACAGTGGCCCCACCAGATGCATCTGGGAGTGCACGAGACTAGATATCTGTCTCCTGATACCACTCCCCTGCATCTGGTCCTTGAAGTACCCCGGTTTTAAGCCTGGAGATTACACATCTCCATCATGGTTTGTAACCTGTGATGGACTTATTTATTTATTTATTTATTTATTTATTTATTTATTTATTTATTTAACTTATATGCCACCCACTACCCAAAGGTCCCTGGGCGGCTTACAATCCAAAGAATAAAACAATTTAAAATAGTTAAAAGTAAAATATCAATACATCACCAATAAAAACCTTACACTAAAATCATTATTCTAAAATTGTCATCAGCGGACCCACAATCTATATTATATCAATTAAAAACCTTCTGGAACAGGAAGGTTTTTACCTGGCGCCAGAATGTAATCAGTGTTGGCACCAGGCGGATCTCGATCGGGAGGGCATTCCATAGCTTGGGAGCAGCTGCCGAGAAGGCCCTATGTCTACAGGCCATCCCTCTCACCTCCTTGAGGGATGGCTCTTTCAAAAGGGCCCCCTGGCTCGATCTTAATTGCCGGGTAGGCTCATATGGAAGGAGGCGGTCCTTCAGGTATCTAGGTCCTAAGTCGTTTAGGGCTTTGTATGTCAGAACAAGCACTTCTCCAGGAGAATCCGCTTTTGACACAATGCCACCTGGAAGGGAGAACTAGACCTGCTCAGTTCCAAGAACCATTCTCTTATTTATAACTTATACAGTCACCTCAAAAACTTTATCCTGGGTACGAAAGTGTTTTGTTTCCTTTATATTTATATCATTTATATATTGTGTGGAAACAGACATCTCTGGATTGTTCACAAAAGACAGGAATGCAAGTGTGCAGTCATAATAGCATCAAAACTGCCTGCACCATTTCACCATCTTAGTTTGTTTTGTGCAACACAGAGTCATCCTCCTTAGTCTTGCAATGTGTCTGTATTATCACAGGGTTAGTCAGAACAGCCTGAAGTTAAAAAAACACAAATAATGAGGCTGTGGATATGAACGATGGTCCTATTCAGTCAATAAGGAAGCATATGGATCCCACACATGTTTAAGAGAGTGTATTGGCCCTTCCACTGTTATACTCCCATTGAACACAACTGTCAGAGTTAACAGAGGACAAGTCAGCCTCCCCATGTGAATCAACTCACCCAAAATCACTGGTTCTATCTCTTGTAGTCAGTCTCCCTGGCCAGAGCCTCTCTCCTTCAGATTGCTGAACTCCTGCCTTCAATGTGATGACACCGTGGGTAGGGCTAGTTCACTCCACTCAATTTGTGGGTTCCATACCATTTCCTTACCTATCATTAGGACCAATATCTTCTCTCAATATGTACTACCCACTATGTACACCACCAGGTCCAGCAATTGTATGCGGCCCCAATGAGCCACCCTACATAAAAAGTAGAGATAGCCACATATGGAAGAACCAGGACTGAGAAGCTTCCTTTTTTTAAGTACTGTACTTGTAATTTGTTTCTGATAGTCATTACAGTGCTTTAGAATGTAATAATTTGTCAACATTCTGTACCGAAGGTTAGAAAAACTACTTGCTACATGAGGTTGCTCATCATGTAGCTTATTATTTTTATAAAACAGAAACAAAAAACCTCTTATGATTGATAGAAGAATGACATAAAACTTGAAGCATTCCTGTTAGAAATGTCACTAAATGTAGTGGAAAGTGCCCTTTAAAAGGTCACACTAAAAGTAGCTATAAAAATTACTTCAACTAATCAAGTAGCAGTCTCGCCAAAGGTTATTATTTTGTCAATGTATCTTTGTTCCATTGTTATTACCTAAACTGACAAACTCATTATGGGTAGCTACATTACATGTAGCCTCTTACTTCTGGGCAAATACACAGGTGCCTTTCTAGGGCCTCTTCCTATAGCAGTGATGACGAACCTTTTAGAGACCGCGTGCCCAAACTGTGATTCAGAATCCGCTAATTTTTCGCAAAGTGCCAATACAGCAATTTAACCTGAAATATCGGTGGCTCTGAAGGGGCAATGCTGGGTGCCCACAGAAAGGGCTCTGAGTGCCACCTTTGACACCCATGCCATAGGTTCACTAGCACAGTCCTATATTCACCAAATGTATAGTCTACAGAGGCAGAATAGGTGCAATCCTGCTGCTCCCTAAAGTATACTTCTAACATGTAGTTTACCTGAACCTGTTTCATTTTTGGCTGACACAAGAATGATAGCTGCCCTGCCTTTCTTCTCTACTTCTCCTGTTACCTTCTGGAATAAAATCTACTTGGGTTTGGCTTTTTAGAAAGTTCACAGAAGGAACATCTCACCCTTATATTTGATATCGAGAGTGCTTTTTAGAGAAGAATCCTTGCTCTCATATTCCAGATCTTCCAATTCCGGCACAGCTTTTGTGATTCCAACTTTCCTCTTCTTTCTTCTCATAACAGTGACCTTAGCCCTCATCCAGTAATCGAGAAAGGTTTGATCTAGAAGTGTGAGAAGAAAGAGAGTTCTAATCCTCTCCTTGCTTATCAGTCCCTGTGAAGGAAAGGACCATCTGAAGAACAATGCTGTTATCGATGGAGTCTCTCCACACCACTGGGATTTGTGAAAACCTGTGGCTTATCACTGGTTGGTGAGGCTCCATGGGAGCAGATAATCCTTCCCTCAGTGGAAGCATCAAGGGGTGAGGGGGCAAGAAATCTTCTCCTGTGAGGCCAATCAGATTTTGCTGTCAGAAAAAACTATTGAGGGAAGAAAAATCAATAGTCAAGCTCAAACATTGAAATGATGATATCCTTCATACTTGGAGTAGAGTCTACCTTAAAACAAATAGAAATTCATGCTCAAGTGTCATCTGGGAGGACTGGATCATTGCAAATAACAGTGTTTCTTTTCCTTTTTAAGCAGCTTGGTGCCAGCACTATTGCACTAGGGGACCTAGACATCTACAGGAAATAAGGAAGGAATTGACACACAACTCTTGTTGACAGCGACACCGAGTTCACTATAAGCATCTAGTATGCCTCCCACTCCTCTCTCCTTCCAGTTCTTCATAAGTCACTTTTGACGTGACCGTTGTAATGACGTGTTGTGGGCCAATGACTTAGTGATATAATAGGCCTAGGATAAAACTGATTTCTCTATTATCATGTTAAATATAATGGTATTAAAGGGCTGCAAATTAATTGAGGCTGATCACTTTCTCCATGGAAGCCACCACCGATTGTATAAGTGGGCCTCATACTTGCCCCATTAAATTTCAAAGCTTGTTAGAGAGGATGTGTGTTTTTAATTGTGCAAAGTTGCCCACCCTTGTATTTGCTTCTGCCATCTCTTCTTCTACAGAAAAAAGAATTATTCCCAGCTATTTCAGGAGTGGCAAGAGGTTTTCAGTTAGCACTATCTGGCGATGCACCTGCTGGTAAAAATAGATGCACCCACATTTGTGCTACGAATACAAAGATATGTGGGACATGAGGAGTGAGGTGACTATTTTTAGGCCACACTCTCACCTTGATGTGAGCTGCATTTTTCTGAAATCAAGTGCCTCCTAAGGGAAAGGTGTGTGAATGACACTAATACCCACGAACACTATACTGTATTCATCACCCCACAAAATGTTGGACTTAGCAGCAAAGTCTGGACCACATAGAAGCAGGAACCTCAGAAATATGAAACCCATGTGCCTGTCCACAATGGTATGTATGAAAAACTCTCTTTCCATCTTTAAACACTACACTTGGCATAGGCAATGCTTATCTAGTATAAATACTACATATAAAATATCAGAGAAACACATAGGATTAAAGAAACATCTCTGTTTCCTAAAATCAGCAACAGTATTGCTTAGTTTTTATGATGATTTCCTTGTACAATAAATGATAAAAGTGTGGGGTGGGGGCAGAACCACCACTATTTTTATTTCCCATAAAAAGACTGAAGTCAGTTTTATTTGGTTAATGTTGTCACCATGAATATGTAGTTACGTTCCTGTTATGTTGTTATGTTATGGGCCCTCTGGTTGTAATCATCTTATGGTAACCTTAATAGTGTTTTGAAGCAGAGATGGGCATTTCATTTCAAAAGGGGACTGGTTCTGAAACGAAACATGCCAGCACAGCTGGCACTCGGAATCCAGTCCCACCCTCCTGAACAAAATCAACCACTGTCTTACCTTGCTGTAGCTCATGCTGGGCAAAATTCCAACCAGGAAGCAGCCTCCGATGTGTCATCTTTCTGTCTCCCTGATGCTGACCCATCAGGACTGAACAAGGATATGCATCATTCCGCCTCCCTGTCTGATTGGCCAGTGCTATGGAGAGGGAAAGAGGACATAATGGAGGCTGCTTCCTGGTTGGAATTTTTCCCAGCGCGGGCTACAGTAAGGTAAGACAATGGTTGATTTTGTTCCGGAGGGTGGGACTGGGTTCTGAGTGCCAGCTATGCTGGCATGTTTCATTTCAGAACCAGTCCCCTTCTGAAATGAAACACCCATCTCTATTTTCAAGGTATGTGAAGAATTTAAGAAGTGGTTTTACTATCTCCCTTCTCCCATGAGTTTCATGGCAGAAGGGGGGATTTGAACCCATATCTCTTGAGTCAGAGCATGATATTCAGTTGGCTATACCACATTGGCTCTCAGTTCTATTCTTATGGACACAGTTTTGTAGGATCCATGTGCAATGTGTGTTGGCAGTCTATACAAATGTTTGATAGTCTGACAATAATTCAGAATAATTTCTGAATTATGGATAGATTTCCCTGTAAGTCATACAGCTGCAGAGCCTAACAATTCTTGTGTGCAATGATATCACACCCAAGATTCCTCTCACTCAGCAGCACACATCCCAACAGCATGATGCAGGCACTCCCCCCCAATTCAAAAACAACAGCTGTTTGAAAGCTGCTCAGAGATTTGCAGCCTTGGCCAGGCAGCCCTTGCAGAAGGATTAACATGCAAAGTGGAGGTGAAGAGGTCAGATGGGCAAAAAAGATGAAGCTAATTCGCCTGTTGTGCAGCTTATTTTATGCTCAAGAATAAAAACATGATTCTAGTGCTTACTTAGGCAGGTTATTTGCTGGAGGATTTTTAAATATGTACATGGTTGCATGTAAATAATCTGCATCTACTGCATCCCAATGTTAGAAGGTTCTTATGCGTGTAGTTGTCTCCATTCATTTCAATGGAAGACTGAACCCAGACAAGATTGCAGGTGTGAATCTACTTGTCTATCTGTCAGAATGGCTTCTCCCAAATAGAACTGCCTGGACCACCCAATCTTCTCAAGCTGGGCACCTGAGGGTGCCTACACCGAGGGAGGCCCGTAAGGCAACAATTACAAATCAGGTCTTCTCATTGGTAGCCCCTCAGCTATGGAACAAACTGCTCTTTGAAATACATATGGCTTCCTCATCCACAATCTTTAAACCTGAGTTGAAAACATGGCTCTTTAGGGTAGCTTTGACTCCTGTCAAGAATCTGACCTGAAAATTTTCTTCTTTGACCTCTTTTTCTGTTTGTTTGCTTTGTGATTGACTCTCTTATCCATTTTGCTAGCTCAGTTTTATGTGTTATAGAGTGTAATTGATTTATATTTCGAAAGTTTTTTTTTATTAATTTGTGTCTTCTTTTTGTTCTTTATTTTTTGTTACTGTTTTGTTATAAACCTGTGTATTTTCTATTATTGTAAACTGCCCAGAGCAGCCTTTGGGCAGATGGTGCTGTATACAAATCCAATAAATAAATAAATAAAAGCTTTGAAATGAATGAAGAATGGGCTTTAGGAATGGAAGTTGAATATGTATATGAGGGTTCCTACATCATATCTGGAAAAAATAGTTAACTCTCTAACTTGAGACCATTTAAAAAGACAGAGGAGTGGCATCTTATTCATTTATTATGGTTCTCATTGTCCCAGATCCTTTTACCTAGTTAAGTTGGTGTATTAGGCTGGTGTGCTACAAACAGTATAGATTTTGGAAGGAATTACCCCAAGTTGTTAAATCCATGTAGACATTATCAGTTGCACACTGTAATGTCTATATAGATGTCTTAACTGAGGGCAATTTATCTCCAAAAGAGATGCCATTATCCGTAGTTCTATAAGAGGATTTTGCTGTTGACAGCCACCTGTTGATGGCCCCTCTTTCTGACAGAATGGCATAATCACAGCTCCATGAGTTGAGGGTGAGAGTCCAAGTTAAGGTGTACACTATACGCATATCATGTCCAGGATCCACACAACATGCAGTCACCTACAACCCGTAACAGATCGAAGCACAGCTACCATGTTCTGCTTCACTCCTTATCCTTGTGTGCCTATTAAAGGCCCAGAAAGGATGCCTTAGCCTGGCCATTATATTTTCAGCTTCCAAACCAATGCTGTTGTGATCTGTTGCAGTAAAAACAGTAATACATTTGTTTGGATTATTTCTTTGCCCCCAGAAAGAGTAACAACTTAGAGTGTGTCTTGAGAATGGATACTTAGTAGACAAGAGAGACCAGTTGATCCCCCCCCCCCGGTGCTTCTATATGAAAGAAAAAAAACGCACCAGAAGCTGATATTAAACTTACAGCATTGGCATGTTTTACAAGGTAACCCTGATGAATAAGAATGAGGTCCCACACCAGGGTCCCACATCCTGGGTCCCACACCAGCTGAGACTGGGAAAGCCAATAAAGCAGGACATGATGGCAACCCCCAATCCCCTTGGTTGAGCTCCAGATACTGGTGCTGAGAGGAAGAGGCAATAGCCCAGCAAGACAAGAAGCCAACTCCAGATTCTTCCTCTCGGCATGTGTTTAACGCCCCTCAATTGTTGGGCTACTGCCAAATAAAAGAAAGAAAGAAAGAAAGAAAGAAAGAAAGAAAGAAAGAAAGAAAGAAAGAAAGAAAGAAAGAAAGAAAGAAAGAAAGAAAGAAAGAAAAAGTATACTGCTTCTATATACGATCTAATAGAGCTTAAAGCACTCTCTGGGTGTTTACAACTTAATTATGCCAGTTACACATTCCCCCACCCACCCACAAGCTGGGTACTCATTTTACTGACTTCAGAAGGATGGAAGGCTGAGTCAACCACGCCAATGACAGCAGTCAGAATGGTCCACTGGATACTCTCTTGTGCTTATTACCATTGTCAGCAGTTACAGAAGCACAAGATTCCAGATTCATAAAATTGAAGGTTTTTGAAAAACTGAATGTCCTCAGTTTTTTAAAAATGAAAGTTCAAATAACCATCCACATCACACAAATTCCAAAAGAAACTTCCCTCATATAGAACTATCCAGTGACAGAGGTTTCCAGAAGAATAGCGCATGATCTGTACTACGGCTGGTGGGACAGATGCAAGAACAGCTGGGATGTGGTTCTAGTCTCTCTGTTCCAAAATATTTTGAAAGGTTGTTTTGGACTGAGTGGGGTCTGAGAAAAATGCAATACATAAAATGGAGAAGCATACGCAGTCTTTAACCTCTCAGGTAAACTAATGTTGCTCCACAGAATGCAGTCTAGAAAGCTATCTTTCAGTTTCCAAATGCTTTCCTTGGGGTAGGCAACCCAAGAAAGAAAATCTACAACAGACCTAAAGCTCTATGAACATGCTGTGCTCCTGTTTCCCAAAACATGTTGCCTTAGCTTTTCAAATTAAAACAAAAGGGGTGGTGGATTTGGAGCTAGGAAAGATTGTAACTAGAAATTAACTTCAAAATCATCCGTACTATGTTAAAGAAAGACAGGGAAGGAAGACAGGGACAAAAATCAATTCATTTGCAATATGGTGTTGGAGGAAAGCACTACAGATACGACAGGCAGCCAAAAAAGCATAAACTCCCACTAGAACAAAAATGAATAAACTGATAAAAGGAGAGTATGGAAGTGATTAGAAAAGGCAATACTGTTGGGAAAAGTAGGAAGAGAGAACAACCTATTATGAGATGACATTGGTTTGGAAGATCTGAGCAGTCATTAAGGATATGACATGTTGGAGGGCATTAACTCATACAGTCACCATCCATCAGAAATAACTTAATGACACAACATTTTTGGTTGTTGGGTTTTTTTTTAATGACCAGGCAATCGTATAACCTCGGATGAGTGGAATGGTTGAGACTACGAGAGGACATAGGCACCAAAGTAAGATTAAGTTAAGCTCATCCTCCACCACAGCCTCCCAGTAATTAATACCTTTAATGTTTCTGTAATGACTTTCTGAATGTTATTGTCTATCTTTATAAAAATATTTTAAACATTTTTACAATAAGACATAGAATAAATTTGCAAGCATGAATCCCCGTTGGACCAAGAAAAATTACAAATTCAATTTGATCCTAACTCACAGGTTCAAAAGTTCAGATTGCCTCAGACCTGTTGCTGATTTCCATCTGAAAACATGTGTCAGGAGCCTGATTTCAGAAACATAAGATAATATTTCCTGAAAGCAGTCAGGGCTGACAAACACAACTACTCTGTGGTGTTGAAATGTACATACACTTTGAATATGCATTTCAAAAGCGTCTGCTACTTTCCTGGAGATAGTTGGCAAAATCTCCCCCTTTCTGGAGGACTTTCACTTCATTATTTTCATTAAAGAAACCTAGTTAGGGGATCCTTTCCAAATAAAAAATGGGTGGGGCTAAGATAAACAAAATTGGTATTCTCATTTTAGATGAGTGATTTTAAATCTGGAGCTGTTTAGGGCTGCTCACAGTGGGGAGTTTTACTTTTGAAAAGAAACATAACTTGAAACCCCTTTTACCCAAACCTCCCCAAAGTTTGAACTGAGCAAGAGTAGTCTGTCTGCTACAACTATGCCAAATGTGGTGCTGATCTGAAGCCCAGTTTAAAACCTATATTGTTTGAGCTTCACCCATTTTTAGAATTGCCTTATTGATCTACCAATGTTGATTTGCTCTGCCAGCACAAGATCCTTGCTGCACTCTTGTGCAGCAAATAGCTACAACTATTTCCAGTCACCCAGGAGTAAGACCCACTGCATAATATGAACCTACTTCTGAGTAAATGTGCATAGAACTGTGCAGCACAGATATCCAGCATCCCACTTCCACTTTATTGTCTATCAGTAAATTAGCATATAAAATAACATACGTCCACATATTGCAGCATCATTCCAATGACTTCCTTGGTCTAATATCCTTGTCAGGGGGGTGGCCTTATATCTAAATCAATTGGATTTTGCCAATTTGGGAGTTGTGTTTGTATAGGTGACGCTTTTGCATTTCAGATTTAAGAACCCAGAAATGAAAGTCTGGACTATTCTAGGGTAAGCTACCCTATACAGAATCAGGTCAATAGTTCATCCAGTACAATATTGTCTACATTGAGTGGCAATGGTCCACCAAGATTTCAGACAGCAATCATTCTCAGCCTTACCTGGAGAGATGGCAGAGATCAGACCTTCTGCTTAGAAAGCACAGGCTCTTAATGAGCTGCAATTGCTTCCCTACGTAGATCTGGGGCATGGGG
Organism: Phrynocephalus versicolor; assembly: GCA_023846285.1. Taxonomy (NCBI): domain Eukaryota; kingdom Metazoa; phylum Chordata; class Lepidosauria; order Squamata; family Agamidae; genus Phrynocephalus; species Phrynocephalus versicolor. The sequence goes on along the minus strand of JAHTLZ010000016.1, from coordinate 46,410,776 downwards.
TGGAGGGGGTGGGAGGACAAAGCCATGTGATGATGGACGGTATGGGACACATAACTACATTTACAAAATCTCTTCCTTCCTATTTTCTTTCTAAATGTACCAGTTCCATTGATTAGAAAGAATGAACTGTCTGACTCTCTCATAGTTGCTGATAAATACAGCTGAACAAGAATACAAGAGGTTTAAGTGTACCCCTCTTGCCCTGAACAGGGGCAGGGGCTTCTTATCATATTACATATACTCATCAGCTCATCCATACATGTTTCTCTGTATTACCTCTGAAATGTTGTATCTTTATGACTACAATTTCTCTACTTGCAAATTTTGCACTCTTATTTCTTATTGCTACTGCTAAACCATTCAAACTATGAGCAATGCTTCTCATTACCACTATGAACACTGCCTCTCACCCCAAAGACTGTCAACCAGCCTTAACGACCCCTGATAAACTACTAGCATGCTGGGCTTTCCACATTTCATACCGCAACCCTCTCAATTACAATATGTTGGTCTGGTAATTAGAATAGGTGTACTACAGCTTCTGAATGTTGATGTCAAATAAAACTTGCTTGTCTTTGATGTACTCATGAAATTCTTGTTGGTGGTGCTGCAACAAGCTAGCTGCCCTGCTCTGTCCCAAAATATATGAGTAATCTTGGAATAATCTTAAAAATTACCCTGCTCCGTCCCCTAATGCAGATGGGAATGTATCCCTCAAGACTGCATGCTCTACCCATTCTTTCTCTACATATACACACAGGTTCACAGGAGGGAAAAAGTGATCTCCCCTTCTGGAATATTAAATGTATTTTAATGTTGCTTAATGTGTACAACCAGCTGTGCTGTGCTGTACTGTACTGGCACATGCTATGTGGCATGCTTTGTTATTATAAGACCAAAATGCTCCTTTCTCTGGGAAAATCCTGTGTTCACTCTTCTATATGTGCACAAACACAGAGTGCTTATGGTGTAATTCTTATGTTCAGGTTCTGTTGCTGTCAAAGAGAGAGCAAGAGGCTTAGATGTCTAACAGAAGCCAATGGAATGCATCAAAGCCGTGGTTTCCAATCTCAGGTAGGCCAGATGTTCTTGGACTGCAATTCCCAGAAGCCTTCACCACCAGCTATGCTAGCCTGGGTGTCTGGGGAGTTGCTGTCCAGAAACACCTTGGATTCCCCAAAGTTGGGAATCATCACATACAAGTCTCTAATAGCCAGTGGTTCTCAACCTTGGGTCCCCAGATGTTCTTGGACTACAACTCCCAGAAATCCTGGCCACTTTATCTAGTGCTGAAGACTTCAAGTAGTTGTTGTCCAAGAACATGTGGAGACCCAAGGCTGAGAACCACTGCTACTTGTTCTGAAAATACTACTGAGTGCCATGGCATGGAGAAGACCCCTTGCCATGGCAGTTAGAGGGAGGATGAGCATTAGCAGCATTCCCTGCTTCCCTTCTCTTCAATTTGCATTGGACTTTGATCACACTTTAAATCGTTTAAGGCAGAGATGCAGACACATTGTCTCTACAATATTTGGCATGCTTGCACACCAGGAGCAGAGCGATCTTGGACGGCAGCAAGTGGCCATCCCGGCCTTCTCCCGCTTAAATTCGTCGAGATTACGTCTTGAAACGACTTCTTGTCTGGGTCATCTCTCTTATGATGGAGAGTCCGCACACCTGCTTCTTCCCGTCCTCCCCGGGAGGTGAATGAATGCACTTTTTTTTCAGCACTGGTGCCTTTAAGCGGCCGCTGGCTTTAAATATCCTTTTTAGCCTCGGAAAGGCGCGCGCCCGCATACACCCACCCACACCCACACACCTCCGACAGATATAAACAGAGCCTCTTTTTTATACTCGTGTCCTCACAAGGTCCCGTCCAGAGCCGATCACGCTGATCTAACCTGACAGGCAAGCCCCACGGATCAAGAGGCGACCGCCCAGCCCAGACGCCTGGCTAAGGCGAGACAAAAACCAGGGGACTGCCCCAGACACAACGAGGAAACACACACACCTCTCAACTCAAGCCATCCATCCCCAAATCCAGACCGGCCGGCTGACTGCGTGCGTGCGTGCGCGCGGGGCGAGAGGGGGGAGAGAGAGGATGTCTTTGGCCCTATTTCGCAACAGGCGAAGAAGTTCTGGAGATCTGAATTAGTAGCCAAAGATAGCCCCAGACTTGCGCCTTCTTGCTTCGTTGTGTTAACGCTTGTGTAACCCTCACATCTTCCTGCAGGATGCCTTCCCGCCCGCTTTCCCTGCTGTGGCGGACACGTTCAGCGGCCCCTGCCCCCACCACCGCCACGACCCCCAAACACTTGCAAAACCCTTTTCAACAATTCGGTGCCGCTCGTTGGTTCCTCTTTCCTCCCTTACCCAGACTGGAGGAGTTGCTTGTTCCCGTTGCTCGGGGGCGGGGGGCGCAAATTTAATTCCTGAATCGTGCTTTCCCAGAAGGAAGTCCCACTGAGCTCTTGCTCCCTGAGTAATCCTGTTTAGGGGGGGGACACACAGGGCTGGGGCCAAGAGAGCAGCCCGATCCTTAAACAGCTTCCCCCCCCCACCCCAGTTTCGGTAGGACTTATGGTTAAGCAAGTACCGACGGGTCCAGGACTACGAACCGGCGTCTCCCTCTCGCCAGAATGATCCCCGTCTTGTCTCGGAAGCGCTTTGATCGCGATCGGCCCCTCAAGGGTTAAAGAAGTAAAGCCTGGTGGTGAGAGCCAGGAAGCTTTCCTTTCCCCGGAGAGGCTCATATTTGAAATGCCAGACTTAAAGCTTGCAATTGGAAGCCTGTTGGTACGGCGGACCGGGGCGGATCGACCCATCCGATAATAAGCCCAAAACATTCCACTGGGAAGCCTCTCGCCGCCCAACCCACCTCCACCCACCCCCTCAGCACCAAAGGGAAGTTGGGGGGGGGGACCCTTTCCACCTCACCCTTCCGTCGATGCCATGGCCCTCCGGCGGTCCTCTCCAGCGATCCAAGGGCTTTAAGGAGTCCGCAGTGGCTTGCCAGGAGGCGGGGGGGAGGGCTTGGGGGGCAAGACGGAAGGCAGCCTTCGTTCTCTCTCTCTCTATCTTCGGGCGTCGTCGGAGAAGAAGCCCTCTCGGTCCTGCCTTGTAAAATCCTCCGGGCTCCGAAAAGCGAGCATCCAAGAAGCCGAGCTCTGGCGATCCAGCCGCCGCCGCCGCCGCCGCCGCCGCCCGCTTCCTGCCTCGGAGTGGATCGGAGATTTAATCTTCACGTCTTCGGAGCGCTTGAGTGTCTTGAGGAGAGCCGGGCAGTGGGGCAAAAAAAAAAAAAAAGGGGGGGGGGGAGCGGCTGGGAAAGTGCGGGGGGCGGAAATGGGCAGCGAGGAATAGCGAGGCAGAGACAAGCGTGGCTACTGGCGCTTGGATCCCTTGTTGTTGTTTTTGTTCCCCCGGGGAGCCGGCAGGCAATGGCTGCGTGTGTGTATGTGTGTGTGAGTGAGAGAGAGGGGGGGAGGGGGCTCTCTCTCTCACTCTCTCTCTCTCCAAGACGAGGTGGTGGTGGGACTTCACATTGCCATGGTGTTGGCGGAGGCTGGATTGGAAGGTTTAACTCTGGATTTGCAGTCTATCCCTCTCTATTTTAGGCGAGAGCTGACATCACTCGCCGGCCGCGGCAGCGCCTCTTCTTGGATCTCTCGAGGGGAGAGAAAAGCCCTCTCCCCGGGCGGTGGGGTGGGGTGGGGGAGCGCGTGGATCTATCGGAATCTAAAGGGCGATCCCGGCTGAGCGGAGAGGAGAAGGGGGTGCAGAGGCCGGAGACCACTCCCCCCACCACCCTCTCCGCGCGCGCACACACACACACGCCCCTTTCCCTTGTTTGCATTTATCCCCGCGCCTTTCCCTCCAGCGCCTGCCTCGGAAGGGGCTCTCGCCGGTCCCCCAAACGCAGACGATCGATTTTTCCCTTTGTGCTCCGCTCAGTCTCCGGAGCCGATCAGCAGGAGCAGCGGCACTCCCGCGTCGGCTTTGTCTCTCCGTCCCTCTAACGGGGGAAGAGCCCCGGCCCCCTCCCTCTCTTCCTTTAGCACATCAGATCTCCCCACCCGGCGTGGCTCTCCGCCGCGCGCGCCCCCCCTTCCTCGCCAGGTTGCTCGGCCTCTCATCCCCCCCCCTCAGGTCCCCCTTTCCACCGGCTTAACACCTCCGAGGAGCCACGCGGCGGCTGCGGCTGGGAAGGGCTAATACGGAGAAGCGCCCCTCAGCCGCGCCCATGGCTTCCTCTTTTCGCGGTACGGGTCTTGCACCCGCTTGGGGGAGGCTGGGCTGGAGGGGGTGTGAACAACTGGGCTTGTTCTGACCTGACGGGTGGGCGGAATCCTTGGGCCCTGTCGAGGAAAGGGTTAACTCTCGGCCCGGCTGCTCCACCTCCCCCCCCTCCCCGCGCGCGTCCTCCGTCAGGCTATCACAGCTCTAGTCCTTTAAAACCTCCCTGGATGTCCGATTGGCACGCGGATGGAGGGGGGAGGGGATACACTAATAATGAATTAATACGCAGGAGACAAAAGGTGCCTGGATGGAACGCGCACGCGAGCACACGGCCGGGCAGAAAGGGGCAATCGGCTTGTGATCTGGAGGGACGCTGTGGGTCTGGCATAGAACTAAGGCTACAATTCCAGGACCCCCCCCCTTCTCTTGGGAAAAGTCCCATTGAACTCGACAGAAGGGCTGCTTGTAGAGATGGGCACCGAATAAAAAAAAATGGCATTTCGTTTGTCCTTTGGAGGGTCGTTTCGGTTTGTTTCCATTTTTCGAGAATTTTTGCAAAAAAATCGTTTTCATTTTCGTTCGTTTCGTTACCATTTCGTTACCATTTATTTCATTTTTGGGTTTTTTTTAGGATTTTAAGCAATTCACTCATATTGCAGTAACGGAAACGAAACGCACAACAAAATTTCCAGTGTTTCTGTTCGTTTCGTTTCATTTTAGAGACAAAATTCGTTTGTCGTTTCATTATGTAACAAAATGAAAAAATGAAAACGGAAATAAAAAATTGTTCATTTCGTGCCCATCTCTAGCTGCTTGAATAGCTATAAATTTGATTGTGTCACGCGTCGTCGTGTTCATAGGGACATATTATTCCATATCCAGAGGTGGAGAGGAACATCTGGATTCTCTGAATGGAGGGTAGTTGCCCTTCCTCCTTCCCAGGATCTCCTCTTGAAAAACAGATAGACAAAAAAAATTAAAATTAAAATAATTATCATTAAAATACAATTAATTAGCAAGAATATGGAGAGCAGAAGAAATCCCATTTTTAAAAAATGTGGCTGCAGCAGAGGTTTCTCAGAAAGTCCTGTAGGATTTGGTGGATCCTAATAAAACACAGCTTCTTTGCTCCTCATTTCTGTATACCCCATTTACCTGAGTACCTAGCACAGCAGCTGCCTAGATGCCCTAAGCACATCCGATCTCGCCTGATTTCGGAAGCTAAGCAGGGTCGGCCCTGGTTAGTACATGGATGGGAGACTACCAAGGAATACCAGGTGCTGTAGGAGCCTGGACTAGGAATTGGCAAACCACTCCAGTATTCCTGGCAAGAAAACCCCATGGACATGGAGTCACGAGTCAGACACAACACACACCTAGCACAGCACAGTGAAGCTGTCTCTTTTCTTCATCCTTCTTCCACCAGGAGTTTCCACTAAAGTACCTGTAAACTAATGAAATCACTTCAGATCATTGATACTCAGTGGTTTAGGTCTCTGGCCAGAGGCTAGGAATTTGATTCCCCACTGTTCCTTTGTGGCTGAGCTGGATCAACAGGATCTATTGTTTGTGTGTTGTGTAGTTACAATCCTGACTGACTCTCCATGACTCCATGTCCATGGAGTTTTTTGGGCAGGAATACTGGAGTGGTTTGCAAGTTCCTCCAGAAAACCTACAGCACCTGGTGTTCCCTGGTGGTCTCCCATCAAAGTTCTAATCAGGCCCAACAGCTCTCTAATTCTGTGTGTGTGTGTGTTGTGTCGTTACAGTTGTGACCTTTGTGACTCCATGTCCATGGATTTTTCTTGGCAGGAATACTGGAGTGGTTTGCCAGTTCCTACTCCAGGCGCCTACAGCACCTGATATTCCCTGGTGGTCTCCCATCCAAGTACTAACCAGGGCCGACCCTGCTTAGCTTCCGAAATCAGGAGAGGTCAGATATGCTTAGGGCATCTAGGTAACACCTCTAATTCTGGAGTGTATTAGAAGCAGCAGCAGCACCTTACTGCTGGATTCCTATCAAGTTTTATTTATTTATTTATTTATTTATTTATTTATTTATTTATTTATTTATTTATTTATTTCATCTGGCCTTTCTCCCTGAAAGGACCCAAATAGGCAAGGGTAGTGTAATTACTCTGATTGTACTGAGGACTTATGTATTATAAAAAGTAAATTGAAATTGGGTGAATGTCAAGACTTACAAGTAACAAGGCATTCTTCATTAGACCAAAACAACAACAACAACAACAGAAGGCTGCTTAATAAGGCATACATAGTTTAAATAAGAAATGCATTGTTTAAATAACACACTGGTACTTTTGTAAAATTTGAATCATGTCCTGAAATTCATAATGAGAATATACCATATGTGTTGGGAATGGTTTAATCTGGAAAGGCAAACGGCTTCTTTGCAGCTGTAAGCTCTGGTGACTATTAAATGCCAGTCCTCAAGGCTCTGCTGACCTCTGTTGGAGATGCCGTAAATCAATGGTTATTGAAATGGGCCTGGGAAAGAGCCTGAACTGGACTTTCGCTGGAAAATTAGAAGCATTTATTTAGTTCTCTTTTCTTCTCTTCAAACAATTTCTTCTTAATTGACATTCTGGGAAGTAGCTGGTAGATTAGCCTCCTTAGAACAAGGTGGAAGAGGGAATAATAGGTCTTCTTCTGAAGTGGAACATTGGCTCCTAGAGCCTTCAAAATCATTCCCCCAGGGACTATTTAGCTGGAATAGCAACTTGCAGGAGGAAAAGACCCATGCAGCTTAATACACAGTCATGCACAAATATTGTTTTTTCTCTCTCTCTCATTCTCTTATCCCCTTCTCCAATATGGAAAGCACAAACTAAACAAAGGACATTCTGTGTTTCTGGGAAGGGAAACAAAATGGTGCAGCTAGTACTGAATGTCTGGTCTGGCCAGTAACCAATAAGCCCCATGTTAGCACTAAACCAGTATGGCCAGCCTATGCAAGCTTACTCCAGTTGCTGCAGAAAAGTTTTTGTACCTATCTTTTTAATGCCAATTATAAGAACGTATAAGAACTGAGTCAGGCACTTGGTCTATCTACCTTAGTGCTGACAACACTGGTTGGCAGCAGCTCTGTAAGGAATCAGGCAGGACTTTAAGCAGCATTTCTGAAAGGACACAGAAGCAAACTTCATTTTAACCCTCAGGTTATTCTGGTGTCTTAATGTGTGTGCCTTTGAAGTTTGACATTGCACAAGTCTCATTTTCCCCAGGACTGGAAAATCTTGGCTTGTCACTCTAATATATTAGAAATGCAAAAGCAGTTGTAGAGCACAGAATGAAGTGGCAAGACATGCTAATGATTTGCATCACACAGCGAGACACCAAGTTATACACATGGCCATCTGAACAGAAGTCACATACATATGAATTAAATTGCAGGACTGGAAGAAAAGCACAGAAATAATTTTGCCACACTCATCATCTGCATTCCTTGCTTGTCACGTGTCTCCTTTATCTCTGCTTCTGAGTTCATTTTCATAGACTGTATTATGTTGTATGACAAACAGCCTTGGATGATACAATACTTAGCATGGAATTACCTTTCAGTTGGTGTGTTTTTTCCCCTTCTCTCATTTGGAATGTCTGAAATCTTTGCCTATTCAGAATGCTTCTACTGGAATGTGTGTGTGATATGTCGTTACAGTCGTGACCGACTAGTTTGCCTTAAACATGGTTTCCTTTAGTTAATGTCTTTGCTAGCAGCTTACTTTCCACATTCACTGAGATTTACTGCATTTCTCAACAATATTCTGCTTTTGGTTGTGACAATACTGACAAATGGCATAGGATTTGATGCAGAAGTAGAAACAGATGAACTCAAACTTCTTTAATTAATCAGTCAATCAATTAATCAGATTTATATACCACACCATCTAGCCCGAAGGCTACTCTGGGTGGGTAACATCATCACATGATGCAAAGACCATTGCAAATATCTCTGTTCTTTTTGCTTCAGATATGGGTGACCACCACTTCTGCCACTGGTGGGAGCTTCCACTTTTTAAAGCTGGAGTGATTTGAACTCCGTTTTCCCTGTGTAAACAGTTATCTTAGTCAAATGTGTATTCTGGTGACATGCTAAGCTAGGGAATAATCTTTTGGATGAGTGGGAACACCCACCCTGCAATCATTCTCCCAAGTTGCCCCAAAGTATTTTTTTAAATTGTTTAACACAAACTACTCTATTTTGTTTAGTGCTTGATTGATGCATTAATTTCAAACTAGATCGTCGCTGCATAAAAGGAGAGAGAAAATCAATATGAAATAGAAACAACTCTGAGGATCTATAGCAGACTTCTGTGTTTCCACAGTATGTGTGTATGTGTTTGTACATAATGGGGAACTTTGGAAAAATCCCCTTTCCCTAGTGCAGCGCAATGTTTTAAACAGCCGACTGGCTTGACAATGAATCATAGGAGGATTGCTGGGGGATCAGCAGATAGTGAGATCAAAGGGAGGGAGGCTGTGGGCTGTGGCAGGAATTCAACCACATTGGATTGAGGGCCTGCTGCACATACTGGCACCAATACAATCCACAGTCCCCCTGTGATCACCTAATATGAACAGAAGCATAAAATGGGCTGCAGATAAAGCCACAGTCACAGCCTTAGGCTACTGTTTTTACATGACTGTTTTCAGGCCCTTATAATGCAAGATGGTCTTTTTGTGGAGGCCCATACTTGTGGTTCTCATACTCTATTTAGGAGTTGTGAGGGTAGGTGAACCCAAGCAAAATACGACTCTTCTGCAAATCAGCCTTACCTTTCCTCTCTATTTTTCCTCATTCCCTTTCTATTGTCCGTAAGAGTTTGGGTTGCTATATATACTGAAAGACTGACCCAGGATCATTTTTTTTCAGAGGGGAAGAAAAAGGTCTGGTACTCTGGTTATCTTCTGGTATCCTCATACCCGAAGATAACCAGACAGGCAATGGGAACTGATTTCATCACTGGTGATTGAACATGGTGTCCTACCTAAAGTTTGGAAAATGATGTATTTTTTTAAAAAAAATTACAGCTCACAGAATTGCCCAGGTGGTTCAAGTCCAAAAAGTCACATTTCTGAACTCTGTCCCTACAAATCTAAGGGACATGTGGCCAGAATGCCATGTAGCATACATAGTTCTGTCCTCAAACATCTTTCCATCATTCGCGGGCTTCCAGCACCCCAAGATCCCTACCTGATTCTGCTTAATGACAGAAATAAGCCTTAAAGCTAGCACCTTCTTTTTAAGCATCTCATAGTCTTCAACAATTCCAAATATTCCTTTACCCATCACCTACTCTTTTCTTATCAACTCAGACTCTTTGGCTTTAATCTTTGTGTTTATTTTGTTGTCAGTAGTTGTAACTTGCAAAATTCTAGTTATGCTAGTGATTTTTGACCTTGCGGTAGTTACAGAGACAGGAAAATTCCATCAAGTATAGATTGTCAGATTACTGCAAGAGGAAAGTACACACAGGGTAGAAATCTCCCTTTAAGCAACTTTTAAAGGTAACCTGGTGACTTTTCTTCCCTGTAGAGCTTACTGCAAATGTCTATGGGTCTGGTCAATATGCAATGTCTGCAGCATAAATCAACAATGAGGCACATAGTTCAAACCATGCAAAATGGAAGTTCAGTATTACTTGACCTCACTTTATTAAAACATAACCACTTGACCTCACTTTATATTGCTTTTCACTTGAAGTGCCTCATCTATTCCATTTCCAGTGTTCAGAACACTGAGTGATGAGATATTAAGTAATGTATGGGTGCTTCATTGACTCAATATTGTGTACATTCCATGCTTCCCAAAAATTGCACTGGCTTGGAGGATGTCTCAGAGTATCAATTCTGTTCTTGTGGACAAGAGGAGGATTAGATGTCTATTGCCAAAAATTAGCAAGTTGCAACTAGAGTAGACCCATTGAATCAATAGAACTTACAAAAAGTTGACTCACAAAATAATAATCATATGCCATCAAGTCAATTCTGATGACTTTTTAATGGTTTTATTTATTTATTTTATTCAGATTTGTCACCACCCACCTCCCCAGAGAGGAATCTGGATGATTTACAATATAAAACACAATAAAATAAATATTAAAAATCTAAAAGAGATGGACTCAATGATGTTAGCCATCACTTGTTCCATCCCAGGCAAGCTGGCAGAACCAGCCCCAGACTCTTCTGGAAGGCCAGGAGTAAGGGGGGCCTGCCTCACCTCCGGGGGGCATGGTGTTCTAAAGGACTGGAGCCACTGCAGAGAAGGCTCATCTCCTAGACCCCATCAGGTGAAATTCTCTTGTTGGCGGGGTCTGCAGCATGTCCTCTCTGCATGATCAGGTGGGATGGGTAGCTGTAATGGGGATGAGGCGGTCCCTCAGGTAACCCGGCCCCATGCCATTTAGGGCTTGAAAGCACCTTGAATTGGACCCAGAAGCAAACTGGCAACCAGTGCAGCTCGCGTAGCAAAGGTGTTACATCTGTTCAACTTTGTAAACTGCCCAGAGTAACCATGTAGCTAGATGGAGAGGTACTGTATATACATTAAATAAATAAATAAATAAATAAATAAATAAATAAATGTGCCAAATTTGGGGCACCAATAATAACTCATGCTGCTGCGTTCTGGGCCAGATGTAGCTTCTGAATAGTCTTCAAGGGTAGCCCAATGTAGAGTACATTGCAATAGTCTATGTGGGAGACAACAAGGGCCTGAGTGACTGTTTGGAGGGCTTTGTGATCCAGGAAAGGGCGCGACTGGTGCACCACATGAAGTTGTGCAAAGACCTTCCTGACCACAGCTGCCACCTGCTCTTTAAACAGGAGCTGTGAGTCCAGGAACTTCGGTTGCATACAGGGTTTGTCTGGGGCAATGCAACCCCATCCAAAACTTAAGATGACAGCTTCCTGGATACAGAAGACCCATTCACCCACAGCCACTTTATCTTACCTTACCAGGGTTCAGTTGAAGCCTGCTGTTTCCCCATCCAGGCCCCTACAGCCCCCAGGCACCAAGAGAGCACAGTCACTGCAATACTTATCTCACCAGGAATGGAGATGTATAATTGAGTATCATCCGCATACTGATGATATCTCACCCCGTGGTGATGGTTAATCTCATCCAGCGATTTCATGTAGATGTTGAACAGGAGCAGAGAGAGTACCAACCCCCTGTGGCACCCCACAAAGGAGGGGCCAAGCGTCAGATCTCTTGCTCCCTACCATCACCGAGACCAGTCCTGGAGGAAGTGAACCAGTGCAGAACTACACTGCCAACTCCCAACTCCCTGAGCCATCCCAAGAGGATACTATGGTCAATGGTTTTCTAGTTAGAGAATATACAGCAGTGGTTTACCATGCTCTGCCTTTGAGGAAAGCTCTGTATTATGCAGCTTGCCCAAGGCCACATGGGCTGACTCTACTCATAGGAGGCTCAGAGGGGAATCAAAGTCCCAACCCCTGGCTCCACAGCTAGGTACCTAAACCACTGAGTTTTCCAGCCAGCTTGACTCGCCAACTCCTTATTGATTCAGTGGGGCCACTCTTGTTTTGATTTATTACTGGATTTCAGCTTTTCTCTTCTTCAGAACATAAGAACATAAGAAGAGCCATGCTGGTTTAAGCCACAAGCTCATCTAGTCCAGCTTCCTGTATCTCACAGTGGCCTCACCAGCTGCGTCTAGGAGCGCACGAGACTAGATATCAGTCTCCTGATACCACTCCCCTGCATCTGGCCCTTGAAGTACCCCGGTTTTAAGCCTGGAGATGACACATCTCCATCATGGTTTGTAACCTGTGGTGGACTTTTCCTCCAGGAATCTGTCCAATCTCCTTTTAGGCCAGATGCCATCACCACATCCTGTGGCAGGGAGTTCCACAGACTGACAACACGCTGGGTAATTTTTTTTCTTTTGTATGTTCTCACTTTCCCAACCCTCAGTTTGAGGGGATGTCCCCTAGTTCTGGTATTCTGTGAGAGGGAGAAGAGTGTGCCTCTATCCACTTTAAACCACTGGGAGGATTTTGTCAATACCTGCACCTTCACTTTATTTCAGTTTTGGTAGCCCTGCTAGGAGCCTAGACTAAAAATGCTCTCCCGACAGCATTGTGTCCTCAGTTCCCAAAGCACACCCAAACTCGCTCACCATACTATGGTGTATATCCAAGAGGGAAAAGAACACTCGTCGCTTCTTAATGCCATTTGAACATGCAGTGGATTGGGGTGAAACATAAGCTTCTTTGTCCTTAGCTGCCTGTTATACATATACAGAAGACGTGAAGCAGATGCAGCACTTCCTTGGAGTAGTAATTCTTCAGGAGGTGCCCTCTATAAAGCCTAACAAGTAGAAAGTCTATGACTCCCAGGAAAAAACACAGGCACCTTCCTTTTTTTGCTTTTACATTAACAACAGGAAGCAGGGGGTAGAGAAGGCCACATCATCTCAGAAAAGACCTGCACCAGGTGAGGAAAATGGAATTCCTTAGTTCCAGTATGTAAAGAAATCATGCACATTCCTCAGATCAGAAGGAATCAATAATCAAATGTTGCTTTTCAGGTTAAAACAAACCTTTGTTTATTTGAATATGTAATATATTCACGAGGGAAAATACAACATATAATACAGACAGTTTAAGATTATTAACACATTGATCTACCATATTAATTACCTTTTTTCCAGCCTCCGACTTGTCTCAGAACTTTGAAGGAAATGGCATTCAAATATCGTAATCCAAGTGATTGTCAAATACAGATTAAATACACCTATTTCTGGCCAGTGTATTTTGGTGCTACAATCCATTTGGTACTATACCTCATTCTCACCAGGAGAATGGGGTCAGCTTAGACACTGTCAACCCATCTGCTGCACTCAGACTTTTTGGACAGATGAACTGATCTCCCTGGATGGCTAAAATGCTGTGCCAAGCTGGGGAGGCTCTTGCTTTTGTGTTATCCCATCATCTTCCACCAATGGGATGAGGAACCCAAAACCTCAGAGATGGCAGAAGAAATTATACATTTAACATTTTTTTTAAAAAAAAACATGGACGGCTTCATTTCATATTCTTCTCAATCCAGTCTTTGAAAGGAATTGCTCTGGTGTAGGCAGTGTAAAGTTCGAGACTGCAGGTTTTATCATAGCCCCAGCTCACCAATCCCATAAGATGCCAGGTTAATTCAGAAGATGATTTTCCTGGCAATGGTATTACTGCAATGCCTCCAGTCTCCGCTGGGCAGATGTTTGAAAAGGCAGTTGGGTGCTGCTTGGCACAAAACATGCTATCGGTGACACTGACATGGATTCCATTTTCCTCATATTGCTGCTCACACAGCAGGGAATCCACTATCTGAACAGTCCCCATACGGACTGAGTCATTCTTGTAGCCTGGGTCAGCCACATCTGTCAGGATCTTCCAGCCAGTGATGATTATTTGCAGGTCATCTGCAGGAGAGTCAAGATCACGTGTTGATGCCAAGCATACCGGCTGGACACGGCTGCTGATTTTGGCTTTATCCAGGAGTTTAATGATGGCTATGTCAGAATCAAGCAATAGAGGGTCATAGTTCGGGTGCACTATGATAGCAGCAATCTAGGACAGAAGCCAGAAAGAGTAGAAGACTCAATTGTGGGAATTCACAATTAAAATGTGCTGCCCTAACTTTGTTTAAATTATTTGGGACAGTTAGAAAATTTATCAAACAGTTTCAGCAGATGAGAATGAGGATTCTGATAGACTATGTGGATATGGTTAATATTCTTGTTCTAAGTGATTTTATGGCTAGTTACGATTGAGTTTATTGCTCTCAATTTGCTAGAAATACTATTTTATTATACTTCAGGTTTAGATTGGCCTCACGTTAGGTCTTCTTCTCTTCGTACTGCCCCTCTTTCCTGGTAATAACTTATTTTCCGGTAATAATGTAAGCTCTGCATTCTCATTATATGTGTATTGTAGGACAGCCTCAGTTTACTCATTTTTGCTCCAGTGAGAGTTCAGGTTTGAATTGGTTCAGCACCCACTTTGCTACCTTTCTGGCTACCTGAAAGACTGTTCTCCAAAACCACATTTCAAAAAATGAGTTGATTGTTTTCTCTTTCTTTCACATAGCATGGGCGATACTGATTTCTGGTGATAATCTTCACTAAATCCAAGCCCTCCCCATTTTTATTTCAAAAGGTGAGAGGATACCTTCTCCAAAGCACACACATAACATGTTTGTAATTTTTAGGCCAATATAGGTTTTCCTACTCAGCTTGCCTAACTCAAGGAAAAGGTTCGGAAATTGGAAGATAGCTTTTTAGTCTTCATTCTGCAGGGCAGGCATGGTAACATTAATTTACCTAAGAAGTTCAAGGATGCATATGTCTCTCCATTGTATGAGTTGCACTTCACTTTTGCATGAAGTCCAAAAACAGCCTTTCAAAATATTATGGCACAACCACCCCCCGTAGTACAGATTGTGTGCTTATCATCTTCTAGCACTAGGTGATTGCACATGAGGGCAGCTTCTGTTTTAATTTGTGTGTAGTGTATGTATTCAATTCTTTAAAAACCTTCAATTTTATGAATCTGGGAAACCCTTGCTTTTATATGAACTTGTTATGATAGTGAGCACAAGAGAGTATCCCTCAGAACATCTTGACTGCTGTCATTTATGTTATCAGGCTGCCTTTGCTATCAAATGCTTGTGCACTACCATTCACAGTTGTCAAATAATAGCCTGACAATTGTTTTGTGATTGGGTGATAAGTGGTTAACTGAGAAAAAAAAGGCCTTGGCTTTTGGGATTTTCCTTTGCTTGGTGGCACTTCGTAAATGGTAGGGGCACAAGAAAGTATTCTGCATACCATCTTGACTGCTGCCATTTTAAAGGTTGACATCCTTTTTCTTACTGACAACATGTGCATGATACTGTGCAGCAATAATGGGACATTTCCTGGAGTTCTGAATTGGGGCCAGAGAAGAGCAATGTCCCATATTCATAGCTGGAGGGTTTTTAAAGCACTGAATCTACAAATAAACAACGTCACAGTACTTGCACATCACACTCACCCGTAAATTCTGTATGGTCTTCTCGTCTCTATCATCATCTCTGTAGAATTTACCAAGAACAACTTTGATGTCTGCTGTTTTGAGAACAGTCACCTTCCCGAGATTGGTGACGCAGTGGGCTGCAACAACTACTGTGCGTTCATTCAGAAGGGCTCCACTGCAAATCAGTATCCATGCCCCTTTTCTCTGACCAGGACTCTTCACCCCATTAGGTTTTCTATAGATGGCAGCTTGCCATGGCCATATAGTTGTAGATGATTTTTGAAGAGTGATGTTTTCTGCCTTTCCACAAACTGCTCCCCCACAAAAAACAGAACATAAGATAAAAGACATCAGTTTTTTGTTTTGTTTTTTCCTTTGAAAACTACTGGGGTCCAAATCACAACTTTACTTTGCAGTCAGATTGTACACAGAAGAAAAAATACCAAAGGATATCTAACAGATCTTCTCCACTATTCTAAATCTGCCAAAATTGCACCTGAATTTTGAAGCAGAACATATTTTGCCATTCACCAAATCAAATTCTGACAAAAACGTACAAGATGCAAGTAATATTTTAGAGAAAATGAACATGGACCATGTTAAATATTCCAAATGGCCTATATAAACATGATATGTTATAGAGCATTCATAGTCATAGCTAATAATTCTGCATAGGTGAGGCTAGGTGAGCACATTAACCATAACTTTACTGGTCCTGATGTTTTCCTGGCTATTCTTCATGCTGCTGTATGTTTTGCACCTGTCATCTTACTTGGAATGCAGGAAGGAGCTCTCCCACTCCACTTCCCTGTTTTCAGACAGGTTCTCCGGCTGCTTCCCAACCGGCGGTAGAAGGGAGAAATGCAGTCATACTGAAGCTGTGTGTGAAGATGCTGGAACCCTGGAGGTAATTCTCCAAATGGTAACGATGGCCTTTTTGTTGGAAATGCTTCCAGCTTCTGCTTGCTAAATGAAGATGAATAGAGCCGATGCAAAGGAGTCTCTCTGTTTGATGCATAAAGAACATGGGAAGAGGCCCAAAAGCTCTCATTAGTGTAGCTTTATCAGTAGCTAGCTATATTAAGCTCCATTTTAAAATAATGTATCATTCCATATAACTCAATGGTCTGTGACAGGGATGGCGAACCTTTTTGACACTGAGTGCCCAAACTCGGTGTTGAGGATGGTGGTGGCGGTGGGGGGGGTTGGGATCGGCGGCACTGGTGGGGCAGGGGCGAAGGCAGCAAGGGCGATAGGGTGGCGGAGTCAGGGTCATCGGTGGTGGCGGGGTGCAGGGATGGCAGAGGTGGGGTTGTTGGAAGTGGCAGGGGCAACAAGGGCAATGATGATGGGGACTGCGGTGGCAGCGGGGGGTCAGGATCGGTGGCAGGGGTGGGGGCGAGGGCAACAAGGGTGACGGGGCGGCGGCAGGGTCAGGGTCATCGGTGGCGGCGGAGGGCAGGGATGGTGGCAGAGGCAGTGGTGGCAAGGACGGCAATGACGATGGGGGCGGCAGTGGCAGGTCCAGCAGACGGGAAAGTTGGGGGGCAGGGAACATGTCGCATGCCATAGGTTCGCCATCCCTGGTCTATGAAAACATCTAGAGATACTTGACATTGAACTGTTTCATTCTATCCTTATGACCAGTAGGTTTAATTGTTCAGAATTCAGCTAAGAGCTGGATGTGCTAACATCAGGTATTTAAAGGTTTTAGCTGGAGCCTCGTGGCGCATTGGTTAAATGCCTGTACTGCAGCTAAATTCCAGGTTCAATTCCAGGTAGCTGATCATGGTTGACTCAGCCTTCTATCCTTCCAAGGCTGGTAAAATGAGTACCCAGCTTGTTGGGGGGGGCAATGGGTAGCCTGCATACTGTAATTAAACTGTAAACTGCCCAGAGACTACTTGAAATGGTCTGGGGCAGTGTATAAGAAGAACACTTTGCTTTGCTTTTAAATTGTTCAATTGTTTTTTAATTGTTTTTAATTATTTTGATTCTTCATTTTAATTTTGAATTCTAAGCCACCCAGAGACCTTTGGGTGGTGGTGGCATATAAGTTGTATGTATGTATGTATGTATGTATGTATGTATGTATGTATGTATGTATGTATGTATGTATG
>JAHTLZ010000016.1:46361687-46393349 GCA_023846285.1 Phrynocephalus versicolor | reverse complement strand
ATGTATGTATGTATGTATGTATGTATGTATGTATGTATGTATGTATGAATGAATGAATGAATGAATGAATGAATGAATGAATGAATGAATGAAAAAACAGCAGCAGCAGCAGCAGCAACAACAACAACAACAGTTTTTTAAAGTAGAGTTTGGAAAGCTACTGTTTACGATGACAATTGCCTAGTAAGCATCTTGGGAATTTTGTCCCCAAAATAAATTTCCCAAAATCTGGGCTTAAGCATATTTCCCAGCACTAGATTGTGGCAAAGGGGGCTTACTATCTCTGGATTCCATCCAAAGGATAAAAGCTCTAATGATGGAAGGGCCATATCTAAGTGATGGAATGGCCATATCTAAACGATGGAGTACATTTGTATGTGCAGATGCTTTCAGCTCCAGTTCACCAACTTTCCAGTTAAAAGGATGGTCCAATGGGCTGATAACAGCTTCTGGCCATTGTTGCCTTGAAGATCCACTGATTATCAGAATAATTGTCACTCTCAACTGTGTGCAAAAAGAAGTCATTGCATGTGACCTTTTATTTTTTTGCACACTGTTCATTGTATGTTTATTAGGGCAAATGTGAATGCATATATGTAAGTGCACGCACACACAATAGTGAAATGCTGAGCTTCTTTTCACATTGACAGAACCCTTCCAATGCTAGACCAAAACAAGGTAGAAAAGGGTGGGAATTGGGAAAGACATTGCTTATATAGGATGCCAAACAGCTGAAAGTGAAAATGCCAAAGAAGGACTGCAGCTGATCAAGAAGACAAAAATAATGATTACAGAAGCAGTACAAAATTTAATGTTGACAATGAAAAATTTGAAATATTTTGTATATCTTGGTCAGTCACCAATCCAGATAGAGACTATGGCCAAGAAATCAGAAGATTTCTCAGAAGTGCAGCAATAAACAAATTTTAAAAAAGATAATCACTGTAGATTAAGATGAATATCATTCACACTATTGTATTCCTAATCATTATGTATGGGTATGGATGCTGGACAGTAAAGAGGAAAGACAATTAACTCCTTTGAAATATTGTGCAGGATGATTTTGCTAGTACAGTACCTTGGTCTGCCCGAAGGCTCAACAAGCAGATTCAAGATTAAATCAAACCTGAATTATCTCTGGAGCCCAAAATGATGAAACTAAGGCTGCCATACTTAGGGAACATTATGAGAAGGCAAAATTCACTAGGGGTAAAAAAAAAAAAACAATACACCTGGAAAAAGTTGAGGGCAGCAGGAAGAGGACCAAATATAAGAGATTGACAGTCGCTATAACCTTTTAAGTCTTCAAGAGCCGAGCAAGGCTGTTGAGAACAGGGTATTTTCAACAGGACATTTTGTTGGGTCACCAGAAATTGGAGATGACTGGCAGCATGTAAAAACAGCAATAGAGGGAAAAGCAGCATCATGGCTTCTGAGCTCATTTTATTGACTACAGAGTTGTATTGAAATCAGTAGGGATTAATTCTGATAAAAAGGATTAATTGCTGAGCGATTTCTTGATGAAAAATAGTTGTTAGAACACAATAATTATGCCATTGCAAATTGCAGCAAAACAAAACTGAAGAACAAGAAACTGCATTGAAACAGTAGATAGACCATAAAAGGTAACAGTTCGCCCTGCACATTCATACTAGTCATGTCCGACTCTAGGGGCGGTGCTCATCTCCATTTTCAACCCAAAGAGCCAGTGTTGTGCAAGTCCATGGCATGTGGCCAGCATGACTGAATGCATTTCTGTGTACGGGCCACTGTTTACTTCCCATTTTTTAAGGCGGCACTTGCATTGACACGCTTTCAAACTACTAGGCTGGCAGGAGCTGGAGTTAACAGCAAGATCTCACTCCACTGCCTGGCACCCACAATTCAAACCGCCAAACTGTGGACTTTCCATGGCTTCTTTCCTAGCCAAACCTGCAAATGGCAGGGACTGAACATGCAAACGATGTGGTTTGTTTGTTTGTTTGTTTTACTATCAACTTCCAAAGTGTCCCAAGAAAATAATCTTGCACAGATCAAGTTAATCATTCTGGGTGGTGTTTATTCTACTTTGATTAGCTTTCTTCAGTAAAGAAGGCAGTATCTATGTTTTCAAAAAGAAAAAAAGAAATTAAATCAAAAGTAACAATTAAAATTAATACATGTGAATGACTATTTGAAATCGTTTGAGACTGTTAGGAGCTCTAGTCCTGTAAGAAACTGGATGCAATAACAACAGAAATATAATGGAATTTAACTCTTCCTCTGTTTACAAAAGCAGAGCTGCATATGGACCAAGTAGGGGGTGACTCAGTAAAATTTTCAGGACTGGCTTGTTCTGGTCAAAAGCTAGCTTTGAACAAAGGGAAACACACACACACACACACACACACACACACACACACACAACTCATTCCCTACTGTAGCTGTAGGAATGTTGGAGCCACAATTACATGTGTCTGATTCTGAAGAATTTTTGTGCAATTCCATACATACCATAGCCGTGGAGAACACATCCGATTACCCTTGTGTTACAAACATGGTTCAGTTCTACCCAGTACTTGTTGTTAAATCACTATGCATACATCTCAAAAGTAAGCACATGGTACAAAAAACAGTGACAGCACATGTACATTTGATATTCATGCACATATCACAAGAGTTTGAATAACATTGCTCTGATGTCTAGGGTGCTACTATGCTTCAAACACATCTGATTTTCTTTTAAAAATCATTTACAACATAGTTCTTTGCATTTCCACTTAGAAAGCTGGTGAAGTTAAACTAGGCATTACTAGATTAGTGTGTATTAGGTCGCAGTATACATCTATCTCATACTCAAAGCTTGGGAAAAATACTTTTACTAAAGACTTCCAGAACCTCTCTCCCCAGCATGGTTAAAGTAAATTTTGCAAGCAAAAACCATTTTCCTACATTTCCCCTGTGCCAATCCCTTCTCCGACTGGAATGTGTTACTGATGATATAATTTAAATATAGCAAACCTTCAACTCCGAAGAGTGCACTAATCAATAATGTGCACTAATCAACAGAATGTCATTCATATAGAATATAAATGTTTTAAGTTAAAAAAAAATACAAAAGAATCCATAGGGAGAAAGGAGGTCATGAGGCCATGTGCAAGAAGATTGTATGATAATAACATCTCTTATGCAATGAGCTGATGGAATGAACATATAAACTCAAATATTATCATAGGAGCACTGAAAATTAACCCGGAATCATGCTTCATTATACTTATTCCCAGCAACTTTCTCTTCATCATCTCTTTATCTATTTGATTTTGCTGTTCCACGTGATGACAACACTACCACTAGAGCTATCACTTTTTGCACCATTAGTTATAATGCTGAATGATATAGTGCCTGCTTGTGTGAGATCCATGGTCAGTGGTCTCTTCCAGACACCATCCCTTAGGGCATGACACCTAGTGGATCTAGTAGCAATCATGATTTCCAGAACCTCAGTGAAGCACCGTGTAGCAAGATGATCACGCAGTCAACCAAATACAAATAAGGAGAAAGCAACAACATTTATCATTAACATTGTAGTTAAGGCACTGCAATCTCACCTTGACTGAATCTGCATTGGGAGTACTTTCTGTCTCACCAGGTCAGCGATCTTTGGCTCTCTGCAGGCTAGAAAAAAAAATACAAGATTAAACAGGACTTTTCCCCATGATCAGAGCTCAGTTATTAAGATTTACATCTCTATTTTCCCTTATCTTTTTCTTTAATAACAATCAATCAAGTTCAGGGGGAGCTCAAAGAGTACCTTCTCTCTTTCGTTTTCAGGCCATATTACTTTAAAAATGAAGTTTTTAATCCTGAAATTACTATGAATTCCAGAGCCTCAGTTTTCTCCTACCCTCAATTTCTCTTCATCTGATCTGGGATAATTGAACTCGCATGCAGGGCACTGACTGAACATGTACAATGGGAAATACAATTAAAAGTGCAAAAAGGAAAAGTCACTATAGCTGATTTCAAATGCATAAAGATACTGTATTGTTGTGAAAATTGATATTTATAAAAATTTTAAGAGAATAAAAGATTTTCCCCATGAGCTCAACTCCATGGACAGTGTTTTTAGACAGAATAGTCTACCAAGCTTACAACTAGAATTCAAAAATAAAATCCACACACTTATACCCTATTTTATTAAAGTATGTTAGCTTCTATACATTGTGTTAATTTCTCTTCCTTCTAGAAAAATACCTTGATTATTCTAAAATTAAACTGGGTGGCTGTAGTTCTAAACAAAATATACATAGAAAATGGAGACCATGTTTCCATTATTTTGAACTAATACAGCCAGTAGTGACAGTCATGGCACCTGCTGACCAGAAACACCTGGAATTTAAGTGTCTTCATTTTGAGTATTTGTGGATAGGGTGGCATTATGATACCACTAGTGGGACAGCAGAATAAAACTGAAACCTCAAAGCAAATCTGTCTGGCAGGCAACACCGCACAAGTACAAAGAGCTGATAGCAGAAAACATTCAAAATGCAGTTAAGTGCTAATAGTTGCCCAGAAACTGGTTGGCATTGACTTAGAAATTATTACAAATCAGCCACATCAATAGAAACAAGTGGTGAGTAGAAGCAAAAAAGATATCACAGCCGTTAGCAACCACATAAACTAACAAAAGTTACTGTATTTTCCCATATATAAGACACCCCCATGTATAAAACAACCCCACTTTTCCAACCCCAAATTATAGTTTCACAACCAAACAGTTCTCGCCTTTGCTTACTTCCATGTATAAGACTACCCTCAACGATTGGTCTGACAATTTTAGACAAGAATATAGTTTTATACACAGAAAAAAATTACTAGCATTCCCAATTTCAGGGTGTGATGTAAAAGTCTTACAGGAAATACACTTTTCACACTTCCTTTCAGATGTGTGACAGTCATGAATTCTTTAAATGGACAGTGGCTGACATCACTACCAACTTTCTTCACAGGACCCAGCACAAAAAGCATGGCAAACCTCTATAACTATCCAGAGTTAGTCAAGATTAGTGTTAATGCTCCTTCCCTACAAAAAACTTTGTGTATCAATAAAACAAGCTATATAACAAAGCCCATCTTGTAAGTTTTTTTAATAAAGTGAATCTAAATTACCTTTTATGCAAATTGGCTGTTTCCCTGTCCATTCCCCATTTTCTTGACATGTCCTGTGCTCATTGCCACTGAGAACATAGGAGTTATTACAAAAGAAGGTAATAACCGTTCCAATTCTTGCATAACGACCATTCATAAGTGCAGTATCCTCCATCATTTTCCTGTATCCATTGAGCGGAGCACCAGGATCAGAGCAGTTTTTGTCTTCTATGCCTAATGTGAAGTGGGAATTCTCCGTTTTAAGTATTTCATCAAACAATGCAATATTAAATGAGCTATTGCAAAAAAGGTATTTACACACTGAATTGTTTAAATGTGTGACAACTGTGCTGATTCTGCACTAAGTCCACATATTTTGTATTTTTGTTTTCTGCCTTTGGAGGAGTGGCGATAATATAAGAACTTGGAGTGTGAAGGTCCGTGTCTTCTAGCAATGTACCATTCTGTTTTGGTCTACAAATTCCATAATTCTACATTCTAGGAAGCCCACCAGGCAGAGATACCCCTACATATACTTAAATGTGTCTATACAGAAAAATCTAAATCCAGGGACTTTGTGGCCTTGCTCTACCTAGCTCTTGTTCAAAAGGGAAGCTTACACCAAGCACCACTGCCACTTACTTTCTGAATAGAAATTTAGGCACAGCTAGGGCTATGCTAGGCTGCAAAATCTTCCTGTTTAGCCTCCCAAGTGAGCCACATGATGCTATCCATTCATGTCTTTGAATTTTGGCTCCCTGAGTTAAAAGTCCAGTTGCCCCATCATTTTCCACCTAATGTTGTAGAAAGCAACTTTGGGGTGGGGTGGGGAATCTGTAACAGACCCATCATCTCTCAATCCTATCGGTGTTTGTATAATTTGTCATGACTAATTGCAGATAATTGGCAAGGCATCGGGATGGGACCTTGGTCCAATGTCTGGCTGCATGCTCAATTGTGAAATGTAGGCGTGTCTCAGCCCTTAGCTGAAATTAGCAACAGCAAGTTACACAAACATTATGTAAACACCAGTAGGACTGCAGCCAGACAGGAAGCTTCCTTATGTGAAGCTCTGTTTATGAGTATTTGCGTCCAACCTAGTAATTTTGTGGGCACTTGGAATACTTTATTTTCAAATAAGAGCATCTCCATCAGATTCAGATTCACCTGGAGGGATTACATAAACTGAGATACATTCCCCAGCAAAAGGTGTCAGTATTGTTGGAAATACTGACCACAACAGGCAGTAAGAGACATCTGTATAGATGATTTATCCTTAGGAGGTTACCTTGTAGATATTTATGAACTGTGTCTTAAGAATACAGAGACACCAACAAACCTGTTGGGAACCCACAAAATTTTCAGTCTCAGAATAAAATGTCATCTTTTCTTTTTATTACACTAGCTGGTTTCTTTAAATAAGAAATGGAACAGTTCAAAACAAGAAGAAATGTAAAACATCCTTACCGCACCCAGGATGTTGTGTTGACCAGCTCCCATTTAGCTGACAAGTGGCAACCCGGCTGCCTTTTATGGTGTAACCTGTGTTGCACTTGAAGTGAATCTGGGCTCCGTATTTATAGTCATCTCCTTCCACAAAACCATGGGCAGGAGCACCTGGAGTCCTACACATCACCACTGACAGTTCAGATATTTCAAAAAAATCCACTTTATTACAAACACAGGACTGTTTTAGGTTGATATTCTAAAACTTAGAATGTAATAAAATATTCAGAAAGAAGAGTGACAGGAGATTTTTTTAAGTCAAAATGATGACCAGAATCCTATTGCTTATGTGCACCAATGTAACGGTGTAAATTAGAGATGGGCATGAATCAAAAAAATGGCATTTCGTTTGTCGTTTGTCGTTTGGAGGGTCCGTTTCGGTTCATTTCGTTTTTTGTGAATTTTTGCAAAAAAATGTTTGTTTCGTTACCTTTTTGTTACCATTTATTTCAATTTTTGTGATTTTTTTTAGGATTTTAAGCAATTCACTTATATTGCAGTAACGGAAACGAAACGCACTACAAAATTTCCGGTGTTTCTGTTCGTTTTGTTTCATTTTAGAGACAAAATTCGTTTGTCATTTCGTTGCATAACGAAACGAAAAAACAAAAATAGAAACGAAAAATTGTTCGTTTCGTGCCCATCTCTATTGTAAATCATAGTGGTGAATTGCTGTTGGTTAAACAGGCACTGTCTGTCCTCTTCCTCATTCATTAGTTGACCGGGTGTATACAAACAGGAACTCCTTTGCAGGCAGCAATTTTCCATAGCAATGTGGACACTTACTTCAGCATATGTAGGCAATAGTATTCTGGTTCATACAGAGCATTTGTACAATAGCAAACAGCTTCACTCTCTGAATTTTGATATGCCTTTCATTTTAAACCAGGCATGTCCAGATGTTGGCCCTCCTGATGTTTTGGACCACAACTCCCAGAATTCTAAGCTTAGAATGCCAGTGACAAAGGACTCTGTGAATTGTGTTCCAAAACATCTGGAGGGCTGAAGTTTGGACATGCCTGTTTTAAACACTCCTACTTGTCTAACTAGATTAGTCACTTGATTGAAACCATGAGATATTGCTAAGCTTTCTGTTTTGCTATAATCAATATTTTCCACACTACCCAAGGTTTTCTTTGGAATGCTAGGTATCATGAGACAGCTGGGTCAATAGAAATGAGTCTATTGTCAAGTGACTGCATAGCCCTGATACGGAAAAAGTAAGTATAAGAGGGAGGAGGAATTGTGTGATTCAAAGAAAGCCATGGATTCAAGGTATACTGATTTAGTTGCAAAGTTACTGATCTTCCATTAAAGTGTGTGGGATTTATAAGCTTTATCTTTTGCTGCATTGTGCACAAAAATCATGAATTGTAATATTTAGTGAAAATGAGCTTCAAAATATTCTGTCTCCCCTGCTTTATGACACTATACTATCGTAATGACAGATTGTGTGGAAGCATCACATCACCAGACATAGCTTCACACAGACAACAGCCTACACAATTATTCCTTGCTCTGTTTCAGAATCACAGCAGAACATCACTATTTAAAGTGAAATGAAGCACTATATTGTTGTTCAAGAAGCAAGCATGGGTTTAGCATGGGTTAATATCAGCCAACTGAACCTATAGCAGCCAGATAGGTGAAGCAGCCTTCCCATTTGAAAAAAAGTAAAGGCTTACAATATCTTTTCATCTGATGAAATGGGGCAATAAAAGGTATCCTGTGACCTACTGTATCCCTCTTTGTTCTCAGGGAGCATTTTAGACCCTTTCTGTACCACATTATCCTTTTTATCTCATTTATACAAAAAAGGTGACTTTGAAATGAATCTCAGCACCTTGTGGGCTTTGTCGGGACGTCTTTCAATCAGATTCATGAACCCCACTGATTCTTTACCCCTCAAATTCCATAGTGCATTCAATGGAGTGTTTGCCTAGGACAAGATCCTTTGTAAGAGATATTTTTAAATGTATTTTGACAGGTCTCTCCTGCTCCTTCGCTCTTAGATTTCTCTCTGACATTCTCTCTTGAAAGAAATTTCAGAAACAAAGAACTAAGGAATGGAATATTTTGTGATAACTTGTCTCATGACATAAGTACACCAACCAAAGAATTTATATCTGAATCTCATTGAAATCAACACAGAACAATGATTGCTGGGTTAATGATGGAAATCTGTAACCTGGGTGGGTGTCATCTAATACCAGGCAACAAAAAAGGTACACTTGAGTCATCATCATTCCTCAGAAAAGATTGGAAGAGCACAGTCTAATCAAGAATAAGCACATTTCAGTCCCTAAGGGCCTAATTGGAGTCTCGTTGATTTCAACAGGTCTACTCTAATTAAAAGTAGGACTCAAATGGCAATCTGCATGAAACCCTCCTTTAATTTTATTATTATTTTATTTTATTTATCATTATTATTATTTTGATTTCTTATGTCTTTTATGTGAGCCGCCCAAAATTCCATCTTGGGAAATCGGTGTGGTATACAAATAAATAAATAAATAAATAAATAAATAAATAACATGTAGCATATGGCTTTGCATCTTTTCCTTCTTCTTTGTTCTTAGCAACAAGAATTGTGATTCTCCACATCTCTACTAGCAGGGAGGATAAAAGGAATAAGGTCCACACACAAAGCCAATTAGATTAATAGTATCACCTGCAGTGGTTACAGCTGCAGAGCCTTGAGACTGCATAGGGGACAGAACCATATAACTGGCCAACTGAAGAATCCCAATTGCCCAGCAAAACCTGGTATAACAGGATGACAGACCCAATATTACATGGGATGTGAGCCCTGACTTCCTGCTCCCAAGGTGCGCAGGCCTTCCATGGAGCCAGCTCCCTATATTCTGTTGTGGGGATCCTCCTCAATATGGGATGTGAGCAGACAGGGCACTCACCCCAACCTGAATCAGCCTTGAGGTCCCTCCGTGTGCCACACACATTCCAATAAAACGTTCACCAGATGTGCAGGTTGCATCAAGCATAGAGCAGCCTTCAAGGTCTACCCACTAAATACAATGACACCCAGCATATACTGCCCTTGGTTACAGAAAGAAGATGGATGAGACAAGGCTGGTGCGATCAAGCCCACCAGCAGCTGATGAGAGGGAAGCTTGTGCAACTCTGTTCCATATGGTGTTGCACCTTCGGCCCAGCCAAAGGAATGTGACTGAGTTTAAAGAGCTCCCAGAAGGCTTTGCAGGCCCACAGCACTGGTGGGCACATCCTTACTTCCTGATGGCAAGCTGGACTACAGTGAATTGAGGAGACACACTTTTCCAAAAAGAAAACAAAGTCTACTCCCCCCCCACACACACACCAAATTTACAGAGAAAGAAGTCGCTTGGCATTTAGAACAGGGCTGTGGCCACTTAGAGTAAAGGGAAAAAGAGAGAAAACACTGCTACAAGTTTAAACTGGTTTGACCAGATATCTGCATCCACTCTTTTTTTTTCCAAAGAAAAAGATCAGAAACACTCATAAAAATCAAAAAGGTATATTATTCATATAAAAATATACATGAAGTCTGTGTAATACAACTATTTTGCAGAGAGAAAAAATTGTATCCCAATAGTGCCTTCGGAGATGATGTGTTATATCTGTTGATACCGTTGTGTTCACTAAGATTATTTTCTTAAGCGTCATCACGAATTCTTCCTCCTGTGTGCTAGAGGCAAAAACATGACATTGCTAATATGATCCCTGCTTGTTGAGCACCGGCATTAGAGAATTCCCGGGAAGGGGTTGGGGTGGGGTGTCTATCTTTTGCAATGTTTGTTTGCATAGTTTTCTGCTCTTAGAATGAGCATGTGTTCTACATAACTCTTCTGACTTACTTGGGACTATGCCCTGTAGACCTTAATGGAGCTTACAAGTACTTTTTAAAACTGGTTGTTTTTTTTTTAATCACTGTTATTCATAGTCTCATGCCAGGGCAAGGTCTTTCTGCTCTCTCTCAAATTGGGAAAGCTCAAAAGTGGACATTCATAGAAACTGCACCACATCTTAGTCTGACCTCTGTATTTCATTCTTTATGAAAAATGTATAACAGCCTTTGTAGGGGGATTTGGCCAAAGGGGCTACATATGTTTCAAGGTTGTATAGAAAGTCTCTGAGTGGTTTAATGGAATTTTATGCCACTCTTTTTTTCAGTACACTTTGATACTTGTCTTGCATGTACTATATTTAATGTCTTGTTCTATGGACACATTTAGCACTCGGAGACAATGTAGAATAAATGAAGATGTAGCATCTGAATTTTTAAGCTAAGTATCCACTATTAATAACACCCAGGAGATTTTCATTCCTTTCCTCCTCAATTATTTCTGGGCAAAACTGCCATGTAGAAATGGGTTTCTGTATTCAATTTCCTACAGATAAATTGGATTACCTATTTAAGCCATTTTTCTCGCTCCCTGCAATATTCTCCTATTAATTCCTTTCCAAATTCTGACTGCCATTTGCACTTGTACCATCGCTTCTTTGCATAAATAAATCCTAACTTTCTTTTCCTTCTCTCTATCTTTTGCATTATTCACCACTTAATAATACATAAGTTAATCTCATCCAGCTATAATATATCCCACATCCAGATATGAAAACTTCAATATGACCAGGTCACTGGCATTTGCCAATCAATTATCATACTACATGAGACGACTGAACAATTTTATCTGCATGAATTCCAGCATGAACGGACTTGATCCGCATCTTCTGGAATGATGTAAGGCAGCGGTTTTCAAACTTTTTTCACCATGGCACCCTTGTTGGACTAAAAATATTTTGTGGCACAGCTACCCTTAAAGCGGTTTGAATACTTAGGAAAAGGGGGAAACAGTGCATATTTAATGCCCAGTTGTCTTTAATGTGATGAATGAAACTGTTTGGATGAATTTTTCATTATTTCCGCGGCACCCCTGGCATATGCTTGTGATGTCTCAAGGTGCTACGGCACCCAGTTTGAGAACCGCTGATGTAGGGGACCCGAACTGATATATCTGGGAGTATGCACTTCTTTAAATTTTGCAACAGCTCTCAGTTGAACACAGCACCTTAAAATATATTTTAAAAAAATATGTGTAAGGAGACAACAACGGATTAATGATGTAAGTCAAGGTTCCACTGTATTTGTATTTGAAACTTTGCAGATGAGTCCCAAATGGGCTCAAATCAAGGTATTGCTAAGAATACATGCTAAAAATAATGACGACACAAAAGACAAACTTTTTAGTGGCTGGGAGCCCTTGGGAGGGAGGCACTGCCTGGAGAAGCCAAATTGGTTTCCTCTCTCTTGCCCTTCTGTAGGTAGGCAAAGGCATTCCTCCTTAGCAGCAAGTTATCTCAGGAATGCTGGTTTGGAACTTGCAGATTTTAAAATGTTTTAAAATTGTTTTTCACTTGTTTTAAAATCTTAATATGCATTTAATTTTTTTTTAATGTGATATTTGTACCGTGTTTTTTAACCAGTTGTTTTTGTTTGCTGTGAGCCGCTTGGGTGTCTTATGGGAATAATGGTGGAACGCAAATAAGACTGATTGGCTGGTTGGTTGGTTGATTTATTGATGGACCTGGTGAATTCATATCTTTCTGCCTGCCATCTCAGTGAAGAACCCTCTTTCTCCTAGATAACCACTGACAGCAGCAGATCCTGACCCTGGTAGCAGCCTCTAAGAAGCTGCTCCCAATGTTCTCATTTTTTAAATCTGACATGCTGTCAAAATGCCAAACACACATTGGGGACAAACCCCTGTTTCAGGAGGAGGACAGGGGAATAGCTAACATTTGATTTTCCATGAGTGTTGTCATGGAACACAAAACGCCAATTCAGGAAGATGGAGGGGTGAAATTCTGATGCCTACATAGAGACAGATTCTGCACTACAAAATCATAGACACTTCTGTTTGTGTGAGAGAACACACCTCCTTTCTCTCCCTCTGGGTAGTTGTTTGCCTGACTGTCCTGCTATCTACTACATTACATTAATAGAGAAGAAAAGAAATATTTTACCATTATAGGGTTAAGCACAAGGATTTCTACCAGGATCCCTCCTACAAAGCCTGGCATACTCCAAGGTTGACTTGCATTATGCAATTGTGTTAGGAATGGCAAACAACTACTAAATGAGTTTGTGAATCTTGGAATTCTAAGACTGGAAAGCACTGTAAATTAGCTGTTCCCGACCCCTAATCTGGAAGGCCGCAGAACTTCTAGAGTAACCTTTGGCCTAAAGTTCCTATGTTTTAATTTTTTTCAAATATCCACCCATCTCTATAATTATTCTATGGTTCATGGAGAACCTTTGGGCTTTCTTGGAGGCTTCCCATCTAGAACACTCAATGAAAAATTTGGTGGGATTGGCAGCCTGCATCGCGGGCCTCATCCCTATCATAATCAGGCTACAAAATCATCAGTGGATCTCCAGCCAAACTGACACGTCTGTCTGTTAAAATCACATATCTGTTGACTTTCAAAAGATAATAAAATGTCTTCATCTAATTTGTAGGAGAACAAACTTTTATTATATTTATGAGAAATGTGCTCCCTGCTTTGTTTCCAGCTCTCATCCAAAATGAGGCACATCACACTGTCCAGCATTATTATAATGTGTAGAAATTATGTCCCTCCCACACCCCATGAGAAATAATTAGGATAATGCGAAACTGTAATCTCATCAGCCATGGACATCTTTTCATGCTTTTCCAGACAAGGGTAACCTACCCTGATATTTTCCAGCTCTGTGCTTCTGCGAATGAGACAGTAACCATGTGAAACTATGCTTGGATCAGCCACTGTGATGTATTCATCTGGAGGCCATTTGGAGGCTGTTGCTGCTTATAACCAACCACTTGATCTTTATCAGCATTGTTCCAGTCCTTTAGAAATCTGTATCGTTGGATACAACCTTTCCGGTTTATTTATGCTGGCTTCCGTGTAAGAATGAGCTGAATGAAAGTTATAAAGATTCCCTACCAGTCTTCACCTTCTCTCTATGTTTTTAGCATTAACAATATGGACTTGCTGGGGGGGGGCATTTCTTTTAAAACACAACTTTTAACCATCACAGTATACACAGTACACAGTATGTGTATTCCCTCCTCAACTATTTTATTAATAACATAAATGTTTATATACTGCTTTTTCTCCAGTGAACTCCAGGTGATCTATATGATTCCTCTCCTCCACAAAACCTCATAATTTATCCTCAAACTAATCCGATGAAGTAGATCTTTCTGAAAAGAAGTCACTGGAGAATGAGTTCCATGGCTCAGCGGGGACTCAAACCTGGAGTTCACATCTCTGTAGCCACATGTACTTTACCTATCCTACAGTATTTCTGCTATGGGCATTCCCCCATCTTTCCCCTATCTTTTTGGTAATAGTTACCATTGCATGTTCACCAATATGTATGCTAACCATAGTCAACATTCTCTCTAAGGTGCACATACCTCGGACCCCCTCTACACAGAACTCTTCCTGTCCTGCATGCCCACAGCAACTGTTTTTGTTCTGATTGTGACAGTATCTACTTGGGGGAAAACATCACACATGGGACAAGGAGTGAAGTCTAGTGCATGAGTGATATAGCCATGCCCATCAGGTCTGATGTTGGCCCCAACAATAGTTTGCAAATGTAATTAAAAATTAGGTAGCAAACAGAGGTTTTGACTAACTAGGGCAGTGATGGCGAACTTTTTAGAGACCGAGTGCCCAAACTGTGATTCAAAATACACTAATTTTGGCAAAGTGCCAATATAGCAATTTGACCTGAATACAGGTGGCTGTGAAGGGGCAATGTCGGGTGCCCACAGAAAGGGCTCTGAGTTCCACCTTTGGCACCCGTGCCATATTTTCGCGAACACTGAACTAGGGATATCCAAAATGTATTCTTAACCTCTGCCCCATAAAATGTTTTGGAGCTCAGCTCCATTAGGATTTCAGAGGTCTCATGAAATCTTGTCTATCACTCTGCCTAGCCAATGCCTTTCAGGAACTCGACATGAGATGATCAAGCTGCTCATAAATGTTGGCAGATGATGCAAAACATAGTGTTTTCCTCTAAGAATCTCATATTTTAAAATAAAACATTGGAGCTTGACTACACAGGTGTTTAGGCTGCTGCAGGAATGGGCTGATTCACTTGTAGAGACAGGCATCTTTGTTGGCATGAACCAGCCTACCCCCAGCGCAGTCCCATCCACACTTTTCTAGTACTCTCTACTTTTTGGGCACATCCTAGTTGGATTGGTTCCTGGTTTGACTAGGTAAAAACAACCAATAAGTCTTTGGACTGCATAGTTGGTAACGCTATTGGTTCCAACCCTTGGGCTGGTATTGTAATTGGCAGGAAACAGTGATTCCCAACCTTGGGTCACCAGATGCTCTTAGATAACATCTGTCAGGAAACCCACAGCACAGCTAGTGGTGAAGGCGTCTGGGGATGTTGCTCCAAGGACATCTGGGAACCTAGGGTTGGGAACCACTGCTCTAAATTATCATGCAGTTGTTTTCATTGATTCCTTTGTTAGATAAGAAAGATAAGCCTGAAGGAATTTATAAATTTAAAAAATAATAATGCAGAAGTAGTCCTTCATTAAAGTGCTCTTTATATGGTTTCTGACAAGTAGATAAAATAGATTGTGTGTGTGTGTGTGTGTTGTGTCGTTACAGTCGTGACCGACTCTTTGTGACGCCATGTCCATGGAGTTTTCTTGGCAGGAGTACTGGAGTGGCTTGCCAGTTCCTACTCCAGGCGCCTACAGCACCTGGTATTCCCTGATGGTCTCCCATCCAAGCACTAACCAGGTCCGACCTGCTTAGCTTCCGAAATCAAGCGAGATCGGATGTGCTTAGGTTATCTAGGCAGCTAGATAAAATAGATTAGAGAAAGTATATATAAAGTGTCATAAGGCCCACAGCAATTCAATAAATCAACCTGCCTTTTTGAATAAACATCCTAGATCAGTGTTGGTGAATCTTTGGCACTCCAGATGTTTTGGACCACAACTCCCAGAATTCCAAGCCTGTATTGCCAATGACAAAGGACTGTGGAAGTTGTGTTCCAAAACATCTGGAGTTCCGAAGGTTCACCACCACTGTCCTAGATTATAGTTTGATATGTGACGAGCTATGCTTTGGGGGGAAAAAATCTCTTTTGGACTTTACCTCACAGAGTACCCAAACAAATCAGGATTCCCTGTTTCTTTTCTCTGCTGGTGAGTATGTCGCCACATGCACACTGCTTAACACTTGTTTGATAATTTAGCCTACACTGAAAGAAGTTTTGACCCTTTAATAGTTAGAAAACAAGCTCTTGTGATAATTCAAAAAAGTGAAGATTAACACTGGTGTGGTTTCTGTCTTGAATTTAACCTTTCAAATAATCTTGAACAGATTGTGCAATTAGACATGAGGGAATTGCCTTTTTGATTTGTTCTCTATTGCACCATGCATCTCTTATTTCTTGATTATAAAAACAATCCATTTTCCTGTCAAATGTTAAGCATGCTCAATCCTCACTCAGGAGTGTCAAATGATAACATGAAATGTGCCTTAAGCAGAATATAACCTTTCCTCCCCCCCCCCACACACACAATCTTGTTCGAAGTTTAGAGACTCATTTCTCAATTCAAACAAACAAACAAGACAAGCAAGGCATGTTCATTATCCTACAGAGAAGAGGCAAAATTGTGCAGCCAGGTATTGTTAAACTACAACTTCGACCATCCTTTTGCCCCTGGCTGTGCTGACTAGGGCTGATGAAAGTAGCAGTCCAACAACATCTGGAGAACATGTGTTCCCTCTCCCTGCTCTCGCTACAGACAGTAATTGTCTCTTTGTCTTGTTACTACAAATTTTAACAGAAGCTGTTTTGCACTGGCTGAAGACAAGAATGCCTTTAAAAAAAACTGCCTTACTAAAGGCTCTGTATATCATTGAGCGATGAAATCAAGCAGGAGTCAAGTACTGTCATGTGGAAGAAGAACCAGAATAACACTTTCACAGGCTGCTGCCCCCTCCCAAAACAAGAACTGCCACTGCCACACTTCAAGACTGGTAGTGATGATGGCACAGCAGCACCCAGCAGCTCAATTCAATGGAGTGCTCTTCATTAGGATGCGGCACATATATCTACCCGCTGGCAATGGTAATGGAAGTTGGATCTAAGCAATGAATTCTCCATTCAACTCAAGATCCCAGCATTTACTCAAGGACTTGAGTTTACTGTGCTTTGTTCTGCATAATAGGGACAGGAAGTCTCAGAGCAGAAAAGGGTCACAGTCCCTAGCTTTGAAGGCCAGCAGTCCCATGGGAGGGTCTTCCAAGCCAGAGTGCTGAATCCCATGGCACGAAAATAGCACTGCTTTAAAGGAATGGGAGAGACAAAGGAGCAGACTCTTCATATACACTCTGCAGGTAGGGGGTAGGTACTGAGGTTAAAGTTTCCCAGTAGATGGCGAAAGCACTGCCTAAAGGGATGCACATCTGCAAACCCAAAATGGCAGTTACTTGTTAGTTACTGGTCCCTGTCACTGAAGGGCTCTGCAAAACCCAAATTAAGCAGATGAATCTGGAATTGAATAGGGCAGGGAAAACCTGATCACCTAAAGCCTCAAGTGAGATCTGGCAGGCGGCAGCTAATAAAACAACATTTATCTTCCAGTTTCTGCCCTGCAAACTGGTTTATCTGAGTGTTTTCTACTTGCTGACTGGACTCATTTCCTACTGACTGCTGGAGCCATCTTAAGATCCTACTTATAGGAATATTTTTGTTTCCTGACAATATCTCTTTGGGTCTGGTTTAGCACAAGGTTGGATAGGCCAGGTAGTCTACCAAACTCAGGATTATACATTCTGACTAGCAATGACTCCTGTGCTTCAGGAAAGACTCTTATTTAGCCCTGCATGGAGAGATCCCATCTTTCTTTGGCAGGGTTTATCAAGACCAATCTTGTGCAGTTCTCTAAAGTCAGACAATATTGAGTTTTGACAGCCTCAGCAGGCCGCCTTCCAGTTTAGGGGGCATTAACAATTTTCTACCTTGATATTTCTATTCGACCTTTTCATTACCTATTTTGTTTAATTTAAAATAAATGACAACATGATTAAACAGATATAGCTCCTTTCTGAGTAAACATCTGATTGCATTGCATACTGTTATATTAATCACATGTGCCAGCAAACATTCATCAGGGTGAATATTTTTAAAGACCAGTTTTATGCCATTTAGTTATTTTAGTCATTGCCATTCTATAAAACAAGACAATCCATCCTTGCCCTCTAATTGTTTCTTCTCCAACTGGGAATAGATCGTGTTGGTTAGATAGGCTAGAAGACACCTAGGACAGTGGTTCTCAGCCTTGGGTAACGTTCCTGGACTGCAATCTCCAGAAACCCTGGCCAACAAAACTAGTGGTGAAGAGTTATGGGAGTTGCAGTCCAAGAATGCATGGGTTAACCAAGGCCGGAGACCTCTTGAACTAGGCAAATCTGCTTTGACAATAAATAGGAGTACAGGAGGGAATTAATAGCCAGATTAACTACATTTCCTTGAAATTTGTGCCATTAAAAGTATCTGAAAGGCCACAAATTCTCAAAGCCCTTTGGGTTATAATTCCTAGAATTTCCCATCATGACCAGGAGCTACACTGGCTAGGATGGTCTGGGATCCGTGGTCCAAAACAGGAATTTTGCTAATCAATTCTGTCCCTCTTCCTGCAGTGTGGTATCAGACAGTGAACGCCACATCAGGCAGACTAGAGTATTCCACAAATTCCTTTAATATTTTTAAAAGATACATGAGGCAAATGGCCAAACAGCAAGAACAGCATATATTATGGATCAAGACAGTGGCTTATTGGAAGATGATCATCAGCCAAGGGACTGGATTAGTTTCCCAATGAAAGCAATTAAACAGCCTGGGTATAGTCACTGAAAGATCCTCTCTTATATACCCACCAGACTACCTTCAGATTCTGGTTTACTAGATGGAGACATTCTATTTAAAAAAAAAACCTTAAAGCCTAGGTAAAATTATGCCAGTAAAACAATCCTTTATGCCCTCTAATCCAATTAGAGCTAAAGAACAATGTTGTTTCCGTTGCTGCCTTCAGGTCTTCTGCTGAAGAATCCCGGTACATTCTGGCCCTTGTCATGCCCTCTGAGAGCTGAACTACCCTGCTTCAAATACATATCATGAACACTAGTGGAGCTTGGGGGGGGGGGGGGCCCAGGAGGGACAACCTTCCCTGGGGGATGCAGAGGTCTGAGGGTGTTGGAGGAGTGGTTGGGGTTGGGAGTGCACCCCAATCTGCTTGGGGCCTGGCCACTCCGTCAGGAGAGAGGGAAGGGAAGGAGCGGACAAGGCGGCAAGAGGCTGCCTTTTGTCTCCTTGGCTCTGGAGTCTGCCACACAGCAACAGCAACAAGAGTAGCAGGAATGGCTCCCTCCATCCCTCAGCTGCTTCCAGGGAGAGCAGGGCGGGACAAGGTGCTGAAACTCACCCTGGAGGAAAGCACAAGGAAGGGATCAAGCACGTGCACCCTTTCTTTCTCTCTTTCCTCCTATTCTGGTCCCTCTTGGATTCTCCCACTCACACCCTGGCTGCCCTGTGTTCTGAAGTAGGCTTGTAGCAGTTCAGTCAGTCCTGAGCTAGCAGGGGAGAGATTGAGGGCGGCTGGCAGGTGGGCACCCTCAAAAGCTCAGGGCAGGCACCCATGATTTTGGGGTGTGTGTGTGTGTGTGCAATGTGTGAACCAAGATGGCATCTAACAAGGAACAGTAGTTTTAGTATGATCCAGTGTAAAAATCATATGAAATTAAGTGGATCCATTCTTCATTTCAAAGACCTGCATTATTTTTTTTAACTTTCTTTCCATCCCGCCCTCCTTCCCTCATCCACCACCTGATAGCCAAGGAGTCCAGGAGGTATGCATGATGGTAAAGGCACTTGGAGTGCCCGTCACAAAGAGGAATCTTCCCCACACAGCTTACACGCCTTTTGAAAGGCAGCAAAAATTCCATAAACAACAAAAGTTGATGCCAGAATAGAAGAAAATAATGTGAGGAGATTAACGGAACAGAACCTTCTAACCCGGTGGTTAGAGGGAACTGAGGGTTTGGATGGGAAGCCTCCCACACAAGTTCAGTGGGAGGGGGTGGAGACTAACAAGCTTTTGTTTTGCTAGAAATGTCCACAGGCTCGCATGTGCATGCTCGCAACCCATCTGCGTGGCTTCATGAAGGCTATGAAGAAGAAATCCAAAGCCACAGTGACTCAATGTACAGTAGGACCTCCATATCCACTGATTCATTATCCACTGATTCAATTATCATTGGTTGGCAGAGGAAAAAAATTAAATAATTCAGCAGCCACAAAGCAAGCTGTAAAGCAAGCTGTTGTCGCAAACAGCAGCTGTAAAGCAAACTATTGTCATAAATAGCATCTGTAATGCAAGCTACTGTCACAAACAGCGGCCATAAAGCAAGCTATTGTCTCAAAATAGCAGTCATAAAGCAAGCTACTGTCAGGAAACAGCAGTTTGGGAGTTGGTGGCTAGGTGTTCTCTCTTATCCACAGTTTTCATTATCCACAGGAAGGCCTGGAACCAATCCCCAGCAGATACCGGGGTCCTACTGTACAGTTTTTTCTACTTGAGTGCATGTATTGAGAATGAGCATAAATGAAGTTTGGCTGATGCAAGGTGCTGCAATTCTTATTGTTGTTGTTCAGTCATTCAGTTGTATCCAACTCTTTGTGACCCCATGGACCAGAGCTCGCCAGGCCTTCCTGTCCAACACTGCCTCCTGACGTTTGGTCAAATCCATATTGGTTGCATCAATGACACCGTCCAACCATCTCATTCTCTGCCATTCCCTTTTCCTTTTGCCTTCAGTCTTTCCCAACATCAGGGAATTTTCCAAGGACTCTTCTCTCCTCATGAGGTGGCCAAAGTACTTGACCCTCAGCTTCAAAATCTGTCCTTCCAGTGAACATTCGGGGTTGATTTCTTTCAGGATGGATAGCTTTGATCTCCTTGCAGTCCAGGGGACTCTCAAGACTCTCATCCAGCCCCACAGCTCAAAAGCATTGTTTCTGCGGTGATCATCCTTCTTTATAGTCCAGCTCTCACTTCCATAAATCACTAATGGAAAAACCATAGCTTTGACTATCCTGACCTTAGAAACAGGTGTCTTTTAATTTTGTTGCTGCAGTCACCATCTGCAGTGATCAAGGAGCCCAAAAAAAATAAACTCTGTCATTGCCTCCATTTCTTCCCCTTCTGTTTGCCAGGAGGTGATGGGACCAATGGCCATGATCTTAGTTTTTTGATGTTAAGCTTCAGCCCATGTTTTTTCACTTTCCTCTTTCACCCGCATTAAGAGGTTCCTTAATTCCCCCTCAATTTCTGCTATCAGAGTAGTATCATCTGCATATCTGAGGTTGTTAATATTTCTTCTGGCAGTCTTAATTCTGGCTTATGATTCATCCACACCTGCCTTTCACATGATGTACTCCGCATACAAGTTAAATAGGCAAGGTGACAGTATACAGCCTTGTTGTACTCCTTTCCCAATTTTAAACCAGTCAGTTGTTCCATATCCAGTTCTGACCGTTGCTGCTTGTCCCATATATGTAGATGTTTTTCTGGAACTCTCTAGCTTTCTCCATATCCAGCGCATGTTGGCAAATTGATCTCTAGTTCCTCTGCCCCTTCAAAATCCAGCTTGCACTTCTGGGAGTTCTCTGTCCACATACTGCTGAAGCCTCCTGTATAGAATTTTGAGCATAACCTTGCTAGTGTGCGAAATGAGTGCAATTGTACGATAGCTGGAGCATTCTTTGGCACTGCCTCCAGTCCTCCAGTCCACTGCTGAGTTTTCCAAATTTGCTGGCATATTGCATGTAGCACCTTTACATCACCCTGTTTTAAGATTTTAAATAGTTTAAGTGGAATGCCATCACCTCCACTGGCCTTGTTGTTTGCAATGCTTTCCAAGGCCCACTTGACCTTAGTTTCCAAGATGTCTGGCTCCAGGTCAGCCACTTGGTTATCAGGGACAACCAGATCTTTCTGATATAATTCTTCTGTATATTCTTACCATCTCTTCTTGATCTCTTCTGCTTCAGTTAGATCCCTACCATTTTTGTCCTTTATCATATCCATCTTTGCACAAAATGCCCCTTTAAAATCTCCAGTTTTCTTGAATAGATCTCTGGCTTTTCCTCTTCTATTGTTTTTCTCTATTTCCTTGCACTGTTCATTCAAGAAGGCCATCCTGTCTCTCCTCGCTATTCTTTGGAAGTCTGCATTCAATTTTCTATATCTTGCCCTTTCTCCTTTGCATTTTGCATCCCTTCCTGGGGTAGGAACTGGCAAGCCACTCTAGTATCCCTGCCAAGAAAATTCCATGGACAGAAACAAAAGGTGCTGCAATAGCCATGATGTAATCTGGTATATGATTGGACAGACACATGTATAAAAGCATTATGGAAATCAGTACACGTTGGGCCTTTTTTGAGTAAAGGCACCCACTATGCTATGTTTTTGTATAATTTCTGTGTATGCTGTTATGCTGTTGTTTTATGTCTCCATGTACTGATGTGATATTTCTCAA
The DNA here is from genome assembly GCA_023846285.1 of Phrynocephalus versicolor. Classification (NCBI taxonomy): domain Eukaryota; kingdom Metazoa; phylum Chordata; class Lepidosauria; order Squamata; family Agamidae; genus Phrynocephalus; species Phrynocephalus versicolor. Next base: position 46,371,083 of record JAHTLZ010000016.1, on the reverse strand, counting down.
TGCTTTGTTGAAATACTGAGATGTGATATATTCTGTACATTTGTAATGTAGCTGTTTGGTTTTAAGAAACTCTTGACTTCGCAATTTGTTCATAAAATATTGCTTCTGCTGCCAGATCAATTTTCAGGTACTCTGACAAGGACACCGCAGTCCCAAAGCCAGTTGTTAAAAGTAACTCGGGTAGATCCATTGGCTGAAATCCTGGTGCTCAGTGTAGTAAATCACACTAAAATAAGCCCACTGAGTCAATGGGGATTTGGTAAGTCAACTCCTTCATTAGTTCCACAGATTTAAATAGACCTACTCTAGTTGTGACCTATGCTAAACGATAGGATTTCAACCATTACATCAATATACCTTGTTAAATCAATGTCTGTATGAACCCTACAGATTGAGTCAGTCTATTGCAGCTGGGATTAGTAATCAAAGCTAGTTCTCAATATTCACACGGAAGCACATACAGATAACCATTATACCAGATACCTTTGTGAGTGGCAGCAACATAAATATCTAGAGTGCCTTGACTTTCATTTCCTTCAACCTCTGTGGAGGACATAGGCATCAATAGACGTTAAGTTCATTCCACATTTCATCAATTTTAATAAAGAGTGGGCTCAATTTTTGCTGACCCTTACAATTAGTAAAGTTGCATTTTGTCAAGTAATGAGGGCAAAAGATACAGATCTGACCTATGATTTGCCTGGTACTGTTCTAATCCTACCCACAAACCATCAGATTCTCACCTATCAGAGGCGTCTATGGCTCCTTCTCCAACTCCTCCATCCCACCCCACCTTGTGCATTAGAATTTTTTTAAGCCAAATTTTGAATACTTGGTGTTAATTACTGAGACTGTACCAGGAAAGCAAAATGTTGAAAAGTAGCAAATGATTTATAAAAACTTAAGTGTTCATCTCTTGAACATTCACAGTCCTTGCTGGACATGTTGAGGTGAAATAGTAGTTAAACAATTGGAGCTTCCACTAGAGGAGAGATATGGCCCTGAAGTATTTAGAGATTTCCCCATTAGATGTGAAAGGTGCTTGTCAAAGTAAAAACTAGCAATACTCAAATTTGTCAGAACTTGCCAGTTCAGACACTGACATATACAATTCTAGAAAATGCTATGAAAATTATATGTTGGCAGATATATAACGCATTTACAAAGATGGAAAGACAGATGTTCATAGGCAAATAACAGAACTACAGGATCTTCCATATAATATCTATAAATTATACAGCTTTTTCACACAAAAATAATAAATTAAGATTTGGACATAAAATTAAAATAATAACAAAAATTCCTTTGAAATTGCATGTCATAATAGCTGATGCTCACAGTAACAAGTGCAGCAATTTTAAGCCTTTAACAAATGAGCAAAGGAGCCATGGTTCCTGTTGCTACTTGCAAGTGTGACTTAAAGTAACAGAAAGAAGGACATGATCATTGTATTAAATTATACTGTAGTTTTTACCCGTATCATCAGTCTGATATTTATATGGGTGTTTTCCAGATGTTTACAGGCAACCACACACATCAGTCCCAGCTGGCATAGGTAACAGTATGGTAGTTGTAGTCCAAAATCTTTGAAAGGCACCAGGTTGTCTAAACCTCTAATATCTTCCACAATGACAGCATGTAGCCATTTTTAAAAGCAACAGTGTATTTCCTCCTGAACCAATGTTCACAGTAGGCATTTGACAAATATCCAGGGCAAGGCTGCCTGTGGAAAAAGATGGGATGCCGTTGCCCTAAAGCACGTGGAGGTCATAGTTCTGTGATCCAACGCTAGAGGCAGAAGAAACCATGGCTATGTAGAAAGCACTTAAAGGCCCTTCCAGGGGATTTTGTTGAACAGGCAAATGGGTTGCTTTTAAAAGGAAGCAACATTCCGTGCATGTAATACATGGATGTCTTCACTGCATGCCTAGACCAGTGATGGCGAACCTATGGCACAGGTGCGAAAGGTGGCACTCGGAGCCGTTTCTGTGGGCACCCAACATTGCCCCTTCATAGGTACCTTTATACAGGTTAAATTACTGTATTGGCACTTTGCAAAAAAATTAGTGGGTTTTGAATTGCAGTTTTGGCACTCAGTCTCTAAAAGGTTTGCCATCACTGGCCTAGAATGATTTTTAACTGGTCTCAAAGCATCTGCTGAGGTAGGTAAACAGCTGGGGGAAGGAAGAAAACCAGCCCATAATTACCTCTGAGTGGATATAATTAATTATGCAATCCACTGTCCAACTTTGTTCTTGTGAATATATATATTTTTTTAAAAAAAAGGATTCTGTGTTCGGTTCCTTCCAAGCACAGCAAAAGGCTTTGTGGATGGGTTATCAAACTCTTGTGTTGGGTCGTTACAGTTGTGACCAACTCTTCGTGACCCCCATAGCCATATCAAACTCTATCAGCCCCATCATCATATACAGTAATGCTAAATATTTGCTAGATTCACAAAAACACAGATATTCTGATTAGACTTGTGTACTCACAGCTTTCACAGCGGTTCCCAGTATAGCCTGCTAGGCAGGCACACTTGTAACCACCTATTTTGTCAAGAATGCAGGTTCCATCATGAAGACATGGAGATGAAGAACAACCTGCGGGGGGGGGGGGGCATAAGTAGAGTCTATCAGTTTCTTCCTTAGTTTCCTCCAAGCCTTTTATCCTGTCCAACCCCATCCCTCACACGAAAATAGATGCATGAGATGTGTCCTTCAGTGAACATTTCTATGTAGTAGATGGAAGCATAAATCTTTGGGAATATAAATTGTGGCAAGAAACCAATTCTTCTGCTTATCCACTATCTTGATCTAGTAAGCGTTAGATAAACAAAAGACAAGGGAATGAGTAGTAGGGATAAAGGTATGCCTAACAGAATGAACTTTCTGAAACTTCTAAAATTTAAGAGTAGGATATGCTCAAGAGACATCCCTCTGATCCTCAGATATATCATCTGAGCTGTTTATGCTTCCTGCTCCTGAGGGGCAAACTTGCCCAGGTAGATAGATATCAGGTATGTGCACAGCCATGACCTGACCCATTAAGATTTTAGAAGACCAGAAATACAGCCGTTAGGGAGCAGGGAAGCCTGGGGCAAGGAAACCTGCATAACTGTAGAGTCGCAAAATTGTAGCAGTAGGGCATATACGAGATCACCGAACAGTGAAATGTCAATAAAGAGATCTAGGGGTCCCGCAAGCTACCTCAAAGGGCTCTTAATTAAGGCAATGCAATAACTGAGTACCCAGCAATAAAAAATGTCAAGAGTTTTTTAAAAAGGCTTTCCATATTAAATATTATACAACAGCATACAGTAATTTATACCAGAAAAAAGGAACGTGTAGGGCTCTAGATGCTGGACCTTCTTTCTGCTCTAGCCAGAACAGTCAATGAGGAGGGAGGATGAAGGAGGAGGCAGGGTTGTGGTCCAGCAATAATAATAACTGGAGGGGTGCATGTCTCCTATTTTTTTATTCTAAACTCTGAAAAACTGAACCACCACAGTTTTCTCTGGAAGTTGAGTCATGGCAACTGGACTTCTTTTTCTTAAGAGTTATCTCTCAAGAAAAAGAAGTCCAGTTGCCATGACTCAACTTCCAGATAAACTCACCTGGATGAATGAGAATCTTCACAGACACCACAGCTTTCATTTTCCTAGCTCAGTGGCTTGGATCTCTGGTTGCAGAGCCAGAGACTGGGAGCTCAATTCCTCAGCATGCGTCCTCGAAAGGGGCTGAACTCATAGGGCCCCTTCCAGCAATTCAATTCTAAGGTTATTATTAATAATAATGCATACTTAGCCAGGAACCATAGGACTATAATGCAAGAATGTCATCATTACTTTTTGGATCTCAGTGCAATCTGCTGAACAACAAGCACAGCAGAACGGCCAAGTAAACTCTGTTCATCTTGTTACACTGATGTGAACTACTTTCTTGGGAGGGGTGAGTTGTTTTGTTTGTTTTATTTGTGTGTGTGTGTGTGTGTGTGTGTGTGTGTGTGTGTGTCTTGTGCCACTTTATAAAGAAGGATTTCACCCTCTTCTATCTTGTTAAATTTGTGCTGCCAGAGGTCTCCATCCCACAGTTTGGTCAAGTCCCCCTTCAACCTCTTCACTCCCCATGCAAATCACATTCTTTCCCATAAACAGTGTCAGCGGCCAGGTTAATGCTTTGCAAAAGAGTGTATTTTTAAAGCTTTTCATTTGAGCTGCGCCATGGACAGCTTCACAATAAGGCACACACAATAAAGCTTCCTTATAAAACTGTAAGCCCCCGGTATCCCACTCTGCATAGATTACTACAGTAGCAACTGCCCAACCTCTAAATAATTACTGCTAAAAATGGGGCGGAAAGAAAAGTAGGTGGCAGCACTGGAATACTAAAAGGATCCTGCTGAGCGGAAGAAACAGGGTCCATTCATTCCACCCTGTGTGGAGTATGTTAGTCCTATGAGCGTGGGAGGCCTCGCTGTAGTGCACCCAACACCACATAAGTTTCCAAAGAGCCAACTTCTGTTTTCATAGTCCCATTAAAACAATAATCTCCTTGCATCTCCTAGGAAGGTACTGTTTGGATTCAAGGCAATAACAAAACCATGATGCTGCTGGTCAGCTATTAAAACATCCAGATGTAAAGATTAGCCCTGTTCAACTGAGAGGTAGAGTCAAACTAGATGTGAAAGGGAAGCTGAAATCCTTGTGATTAGCATGTTATTTTTTCTGACAACTGCAATTCCCACCAAAGAAATACCAAGACAATCAGACTTGCAAATTAAGCCCCAACTTATCTTCCTGTGCCCAACCATAAAGTGGAGCTCACTGGAATTCAAAATACATAGTTAAATGAAGATGAAAGAGCTTTGACAACCAGAAATCTTTTGCTATTTAAAGAAGCACCAGTTCTAATGACATTCTAACTGTAGCGGTTAATTTTTACATTCATACCTTGGAGGAAGGAATCTGGATTTGAAAGCAGAAGTATCTTGGTTTACTAGCATAATCCATTCTGGAAGCATGCTCATAAACCAAAATACTTGTATATCAAAGCAAATCTCCCCATAGTAAATAATGGAAACTTAGATTATTCGTCTGGCATCCCAGTTTCTATTATGTTTTCTATTATGTCCACGAAGGCCAAGACTGCCATGGGGAAGTACTGGGCCTGTGGCAAGGGTTTGCCAGCCGTGCGAGGCAGGGTCACCTGCCGAAAGCCTCGAGAGCAGTGGGGTACCAGGACTTCCTCTCATTCCTCCCTCCCTCATGGCCTGGCTCTCCTCCTCCTCCTCCTTCTCCTCCTCCTCCTCCTCCTCCTCCTCCTCCTCTGTCATCTTGGGAGTCTGCCAGGCAACATCCAGGTGCCATCCCAAGATGGGGGTGGCGATAGGGAGGAGGAGGAGAACCAAGCCATGAGGGATGCCCCTGGCCCATGCTGCCATCACCTCCTTGCCAGGGTGATGGCAGTGACAGGCTGTCAGCAATGGACATGGTGGAGGCAGAGGAGGTTATGACTGCAAAACGATCACCAGAGGTGCTAGTCATTGCTCACAAAGCAAAGCAAAATTGTATTAAATTTTTTGCTTAACTTGTGAAATACTTATGAACCAAAGTACTCGTAAACTGAGGTACCACTGTATACTGTTCTGAACAAATAACCACCTATCTATCTATCTATCTATCTATCTATCTATCTATCTATCTATCTATCTATCTATCTATCTATCTATCTATCTATCTATCTAAAATATTTTTAACCCAACGTTTTACTTAAAAAAGGCCCAAGGCAGCTTAAATCATTAAAAGACAATGTATACAGTGAAAAAAATAGATAAATACTGAAAAGGATCAAAACATATCACATGCAATGATAAAGAAAAGCAACACCAAAACACACCCAAAGCAGTAAGGCATAGAAATCTATCTAAAAGCCTGACTCTGGCAGCCCATCTCTGAGGGAAAACTTGGTGGAAAATGATTTTTAACTTGTGTGACCCTGTCTACAGCTACTGAAGAAACATCAGTGCCAGCATTACCTTCAGTAAACATGTAGGAAATGGTGTTATGAAAAAACAAATAAACAAGTAGCTATCATAAGACGCAGGTAATCCACATGAGCAGAAAGAGACAATCTTCTGAACAGAACTGAAAAGGAGTACATTTCTTTCTCCTAAATTATGTGGCTAATGAAGGGGTGGGCCACCATGGCCTCCAGAGGTTTCTGGTCTTCAATTTGCAATTTGCAACCAATCTAACAGGTATATTGCAATGATAAGGATTTATGGGAGAATCCAAAAACATCAGGTAGGTCACAGATTCCAACCCCTGTATAAACTAATTGTAATGTATACACACACTATAACCATTTCTTTACATATGTATATTCAGAAAACTGCTTCAGTCTTTCCTACTTCTACATAAAACGGTGTGCAAACTGCATTTCAGTATCTAAACTGAAGCTATTCCCCTAAATCAACTGATATGATTAGAAGAGTGAAGTGTGAACACATAAGTGTTAACAGAGTTTGTGGCACTTGGGTGTGAACAAGCCATCAACCACCCCAAAAAACAAAAACAAAAACATTGAGACACTGAATCATTCAGCAGCCAAAGTAGTGCCTCATGTTCCCATCACAAAAGGGAATAAAGGCACCAATGCAGCAAAGCTACTGTGTTCAAACAAACCAGAAAACCAATTGTCTCTTCTTCCCCTTCTCCCTCTTACCTGTAATTTCTTCAAAGATGGCATGAAACCCATCAAAGTTCTTTGAACCATCTGACTGGAAGAGAACATGGAGTGACGACCCTGTGCTTCGGATTGGTGGAGGTCTGTCATTCCCACAGAAACGCTTAATTAATCTGCTATCAATGCTGTCCCCATCTCGGACCTCCACATAATCATACTGGCACATGTAATCAAACTCCAAACTCAGCATGGCAAACCTTGGAATTGGAGTTAGGAGAGAAGGGAAGGGAAGGGAAGAGACAATAAAATCAAATGTCAAATACTCATTTTTTCAGAGGAGTGAATTTTCTAAATTAATTGCATGCTCTTCCATCTGAAAAATCCTGGCACTGAAGATCTTCTTTCTTTTCACAAGTTTCACCTGGAGTACTCTGTCCAGTTCTGTGCGCCTCAATTTAAAAAGGATGTTGACAACCTCGAGCGGGTGCAGAGGGCTACCAGGATGGTTGAGGGTCTGGAGGAAATGTCTTATGAGGAACGGTTTAGGGAACTGGGAATGTTTAGCCTCTCTAAAAGAAGACTGAGAGGGGATATGATAGCTATGTTTAAATATTTGAAAGGATGTCATATTGAAGAGGGAACAGGTTTGTTTTCCATGGCTTCAGAGACCAGGACTCGGGGCAATGGTTTCAAACTACAGGAAAAGAGATTCCATTTGAACATTAGGAAGAACTTCATGACAGTTAGAGCTGTTCGGCAGTGGAATATGCTGCCACAAAGGGTAGTGGAGTCTACTTCTTTGGTGGTTTTTAAGCAGAGGCTGGATGGCCATCTGTCAGAAATATTGTGGGGGTTCCTGCATGGCAGGGGGTTGGACGAGATGGCCCTTGAGGTCTCTTTCAACTCTTCTATGATTCTATGATTCTATGAAACAACCTAAGGACCTTAGAATATGAAATGCCCCCTGACAAGAATAAACAATACTGGTTTAAGTGGATAAATAGTCTGATCTGGAACAAGGAACTTTCCTGGTGTTATAGCAACATGTTAACAAGTAGTTAGTGATATCCCTGTGAGCATGGTTGTTTTCTACACTGTTGACTCAACCTCACTAGGATACTCAACTGGGACTTTGACGATTCATAGTCTAGTCTTCATTGAGCCATGAAGCTCAAAGGGTGACCATGGGCATGTTACTCAATCACCTGCCTTATAGGTTTGATATAAGAATAAAGTGCACAGGAGAAGATGCACACAGACTGTTTTGAGATCATAAGAAAAAAAGGGGGGGCAATAAATGCAATTACTAATAAGGGATACCACGAATAAATAATATTTTATCTACTTAATAAATATATGGAGAATGAGGAAAGATGTGTAAGGAGAGTCTCTCCATTGTTCACAGATTAGAGGGAGCAATCAACACAGCACAAACACAAAAATTGGCTGAAATCAAGTTGTAAATCATGAGTGGAGTGGGCCCACTGAATCAATGGAACATCCATAGGTGTTGAATGCCATACAGTAGCACAGATAAAGAAATCTATTGCAAAACCCAACTACTGATCAGAAAATGTGTTTTTCCCCTCCCCCATTGATAAGGAAAGAGAATTGGGCTGCACTGAATTTTCCTATTGATCTTACATCTGGATTAGTGGAAATCTGACTTTTTAAAAGAACTGCAGGTATTTCTCAGTGTTGGTAGTTGTGCCCCAATGTAATGGGACATTGACATTGGTATAAACGAGGTGGCAAGAACTGTAGCCTTCTTCACTGCAGCATCAGGGATAAGGAGAAAAGGCATCCACAAAATCCTCAGTCTTTGAAAAAGATGTGCAAAGGCATAAAATGGCAGGAAATTTAAGATACTGTGGAAGGAATACAAAATAAGTGGCAGTTACAAATTGAAGATCTATAAAAGAGATGATTATGCAAATTGAAAAATAAAGTAGTAAATCTGCCAGATGAATGGAAGAGCAGCAATAGGATTCAGGTACCAATCTGAGAAGGAAGTGGCTGTAGTTCAATGCCAGAACACGTGGCTTACGTGTCCCAAGGTAGGCTTGGAGAAAACCTCCAGTTTAAAGCCTTAGAGAGTAGCTACTAGTCAAAACCAACAATACTAAACTAGATGGACTAATGGTCTGACTCAGTGTGGGGAGCTTCCTGTGTCCCTGTGATCATTCCAAAAGGCCCAAGCTCATCAAAATGTGTGGTAAAAATAAAATAAATAATATGTGTAGTGCCAGCTCAGACCATGATCCCATCAGTCCCAGCAATCTGTTTCCTCTGCACCCAACCAGATGCCTACCAGATACAATACCTGCAAGCGGGACATGAGCAATTTTGGTGTCCAGGGCTTTGGTGAAGTTGGTTACCATGGGGTCATGTGATATGGGCACATACGGAGATACAACAGCGATACATGGGGAAAGCCGGAGGTGTCTGGAGGAAAAGTTACATTTGAGGTGCAGTGACCATCTTAACTTCACGTTGAGCCTTCCCCCCCTTTCTAATGTTTCCTCCAACCTAGACATGAGAATTTAGAGGCATGCATGCTGTAGGCGCCTAGAGTAGGAACTGGCAAACCACTCCAGTATTCCTGCCAAAAAAACTCCATGGACATGGTGTCAAGAAGAGTCAGGAATGAGTGTAATGACTCAACACACACACACACACACACACACACACACACACACACACACACACA
>JAHTLZ010000016.1:46320778-46361677 GCA_023846285.1 Phrynocephalus versicolor | reverse complement strand
CACACACACACACACACACACACACACACACACACACACACACACACGTTCATGCCATTTCAGTTACAGCATCAGTGGGCAGATTTGCATAATTCCAGGAGCAAATTTGGCACCCTGATCTAAACTTCAGACACCACTTCTTACTTATAGCTCTGATTTAGATATAAGCCTTCAGCAGGAGAGAATACCATATTCAGTGTCACTTACCCGCTAAAGATGCCAAAATGTGGGAGCCCTACACCATTCCATGGCTTTGAGGAGTAACTTATTGCTTCCCTCTTCATTTGCTTAAAGGTAAGTTTCTATGGGAATAAACTTTGGGGGATGCTCAAACCCAGGGGTAGTAAAAACAACCTAAGAGCTGGATGCAAAGACCAAGAGCCACTGTATCATTTCTGAACGTTTATAGTATGAAAAGAGGAACAGAACCACTTTTAATTCAAGCCTAAATTAACAGTAAGGTTAGTAGCTAAGGGATGGGTCCAATTCCATTAGAAATTTCCCTGGATTCCAACTTAGAAATACTTGCCTGATATCTGAATATACCTTCTACATTTGTGCCATGCAAAAAAGAACATTTGGGACACCAGCAGTCAACTCCCCACCTACCTTAATTCAACAACAAATCCGGGTTTGGCATGTATAGTCCACTCACAGTGGGCATTCAGTGGATAACTCTCCAATAAAATCTGGCCCCTTGAAGCCTGGAGAACCTGTCCACATTCTGAAGGGGGAAGAGAGAAGAAAGAAGGACGTCAGTGTCTGCAGGGAAAACAGGACCCAAAAAAGCAACAAAGCAACACCAACAACAACCACAGCAGCAACAACCCAGAGCACATCCTTACTTTTGAATATGGAAAAGAACAACACTAACCGGACATCTTGCCACTTGACACTAATTTATTATAATCTTACACAACACACACCAAACAGTCTTTTAATTTTGAAACACAGCATAACTGAACTAACATTCCTTGCTTTTGTTCACTCATGGGGGCTCCGGAAAGATGCAGAGAAGGGGGTCTCAACAAAGCTATTCTTAAATTACATTTCAACCAGTTTTTGAATGCATTCGCCTTTTTTTTTTGAATGCAGCTAGTTAGAACTTCAAAAAGTTCACCTTCTACTTGTGACTATATCATATTCAATTGTCTGCCAAATTCCACATATCTCAGTCCTTCTTTCCTGTAAGATTCTACAGTGCTAAAACTCATCCATTCTTACAAAAACAATTTGTCAGGTTATCCTCATTTACCCTCAATTAAACACACTTAGATGAAACAGAAAACAAGCTAAGAAGTGTTCACCATAAGTGTTTCATTCCACACTAGGGCTCATTGGTTCCTGATGTGAAAGACTGGAGAATTAATTACTTTGCCCCCATGGCTGTCATTAGGATACCATTGGGAAATGCCAGGAACCCTTGCCACATACATGATAATGGGGCTTCCCACACTGGAGAGAGGAAATCTAGCCCTGGTGCTGGCTCCTACCTCAAAACAACCTGAGACAAAAGCTGCAGGAAACCTTCTTCAGAAGGCTTGACAAGATCCTTGAATCACCTCAGGGAACATTCCCCTTTTGCTACAAGGGGGCTTTTGAGTCGCCTTTGTTGCTATTGCCTCAGATGAGAAAGAACCGGTGCAAAGAGATGGAGCTGTGCAGGGAATACTGAATGCAGCTTTCTTGGGAGAACAGTACAGTCTGAACTTGCAGGACATTCGTGCCAAGGAAATAGGACTGGCCAACAAAGCAGGTGGTCCAAGCTACAGGCAGAGCCATTCAAAGAGTGCCCCCAAAGGGAAACGGCTCACAACTGCCACAAATCTTCCTTGCATGGAGCCGAACCATGGCAAGTACCAATCTTTCTTTTTCTCTTTTCCTAGCTCACTTAAAAAAAAAGGTTGGTGTAATTCCCTGAGACCAATCTAAGCAACTTTTTGGGGGGCATACTGCTCCACCATCTTCCAAGCAGAAGGGTCTTTTATTAGTCCCCAAAGCTTGGAGACCTGGAAAAGTCCTCAAGAATAATTTACACCCCAAACACTAATCCTTGCAAATCCTGCCTTGTTCTGAACAGGAGGAGCTAGGGAGTGAGAAAAGAATCCATTCTGAAAGATTGTCAGTATCACTGTTCCTTTTATGTAGGAAAAAAGAGAAGCGAAACTGTTCTCTGGGACTCATAAAATTTCTAGTTCAAGGTCAAACATTGACAAAAATAGAACAGTAGTATTTTATTTATTTATTTATTTATTACACTTGTATACCGCCCCATTCCCACAAGGGGACTCTGGGCGGTTCACAACGTACAAGTAAGACAGATAAAAATCAATACCAAGAACAATAACAATAAAAGAGTAAAATCCAAGAGCAGTAAGGCGGGCAAAAAAAAAAAATATTATAAACACAGGTCCCTACACATCGCCGTAGGCTTCACGAAAAAGAAAGGTCTTCAGATTCTTCTTAAAAGCCGCCAGCGATGGAGCCCGCCGTAGTTCACTGGGAAGACGATTCCAAATGGAAGGAGCCACCACCGAGAAGGCCCGCCCGCGAGTGCTCGCCCTACGGGCCTCCCTCGGGGTGACTGTCCGCAGTGAAAGAGCCACCGAGGAGCGGGTGGGTCGGGCCGGATCTAATTGCTGGGTGAGACGCTCCGTCAAATAAGATGGGGCCAAGCCATGGAGGGTTTTGTAAGTCAAAACCAACACCTTGAACCTTATTCGGGAGGCAACGGGCAGCCAGTGTAGGCGGACCAGGATAGGGGTGGCGCGGTCATAACGGCGCGCGCCAACCACCAGCCTGGCCGCCGTATTCTGGACCCGCTGCAGTCGCCGAACAAGGTTCAAGGGGAGCCCCATGTAGAGAGCGTTGCAATAATCCAGCCAAGACATGACCAGCGCCTGTACCACAGTCCTCAGGGAACTCTCATCGAGGTACGGGCGAATCTGGGCGATAAGCCTTAGGTGGTAAAAGGCCGACCTGACCACGGCTGACACCTGGGGTTCCAGGGTCAGGTCCAGGTCCAGGACGACGCCCAGATTCCTCACTCTTTGCGCCAGCTGGGGGGCGGACCCACCCAAGCTGGGAAGAGGGCCACAGTACCCCTCCGAGGAGCCCCCGAAGAACATAACCTCGGTCTTGCCTGGGTTGAGCCGGAGTCTGTGAGTCCTGGTCCAGTCCAGTACCGCAGCCAGGCAGCGATCAAGGGTCCGGACGGCTTCCACTGCACAGGTGGAAAAGGAGAGATAGAGCTGCGTGTCATCAGCGTACTGATGACAGCAGACTCCATAACTCCGGATGATCTCAGCCAGAGGCTTCATATAGATGTTGAAGAGCATTGGGGAGAGTGACGACCCCTGCGGCACCCCACAAGGGAGTGTCCAGGGAGCCGACAGGTCACCCCCCAAGCTCACTCGCTGGGTGCGGCCCCCAAGGAAGGACCGGAACCAGGCCAAGGCCTGGCCCCCAATCCCAACCTCCGAGAGCCGTTCCAGCAGGATACCGTGGTCGACGGTATCAAAAGCCGCTGACAGGTCGAGAAGGACCAGCAGGGTAGAGCAACCCCTGTCAGCCCTCCTCAACAGATCATCATGCAGAGCGACCAGGACCGTCTCGGTCCCATGACGCGGCCTGAACCCGGACTGGAAAGGATCCAAGACATGGTTCTCCTCCAGGAACGACTGAAGACGCAGGGCGGCGACTCGCTCAATCACCTTGCCCAAAAAGGGAACATTGGCTATGGGACGATAGTTGGACAAATCATCCACCGCCAAGCTGGATCTTTTAATAATGGGCTTCACCACCGTCTCCTTCAGAAGACTGGGAAAAATCCCGTCTCTGAAGGAGGCCGAAGCGATCAGTGAAGCCCATTTCGGCATGCTCCCCCCTGCGCTCTTAATCAACCAGGCAGGGCAAGGGTCGAACGGAGAAGCCGCAGGCCTGCAGTGTCCCAGCGCCCTGGAGGCATCCACAGGTGTAACAGGTCCGAACTCAACAAACCGAGGCGACCGAGGCGGCCCGACGCTGGCCATGACAGGGGCCGGATCAGAGCAACCGGTGTCCAGCTCGGAACGGATGGCCTCTATCTTAGATTTAAAATAGGCTGCGAATGACTCACTGGTGAAATCACCAGGAGGAGGCCCTGGCGGAGCGGGATTGGTGAGGTCTCGAACCACACGGAACAATTCCGCTTGACGATTCGAGGCCTCACCAATTCTCAGGGCGGCAAAAGATCTCCTAGCCGCCCTTATCGCACGGGAATAGCGACCGTTCAACGCCTTAACCGCAGCCCAATTCTGAGCCGTCCGAGCGTTCCGCCATCTGCTCTCTAGCCTTCTCTGCTCTTGCTTCATCGCCCGCAGCTCCTCGGTAAACCAAGGAGACATGCGGGCTCGGCATCGGATCAGGCGCTTGGGGGCGATCCGGTCGACAACCCCAGCCACCTCCTCAAACCACCTTTGGGCTAGGGAGTCGGCCGGATCGTCATCCAAACCGTCTGGAACATCCCCGAGGGCCTCCGAGAACCGCAAAGGGCCCAGGAGCCCCCGGGGACGGGCCCAGATGGACGGGCCCGGCTCCCCGCGGGGCGGGGTGGCTACCGCAATAGAGAAAGTCAGTAGATAGTGATCTGACCATGACACGGGCCGGGCCTGCAATCTCCCGACCCCCAGATCGAACCCCCGCAATGTGGAGGCAAAAACCAGGTCCAGGGTGTGTCCACATTTATGAGTGGGGCCGATGACTAACTGAGACAGGTTCATGGAGGCCATGGACTCCATGAATTCCAGAGCTACTCCAGACAGCCCAGCCTCGGCGTGCACATTGAAATCCCCCACCACCAATAGGCGGGGGGACCTCAAAAGTGCCGCCGAGATGAACTCGGAGAGCTCTGGGAGGGTAAGTGCAGGGTCGCGGGGAGCACGGTACACGAGCACTACCCCAAACCTGTCCCTTTGGCCCACCATAAGGTGGAGACATTCCAATCCCGGACTCACCAACATTGCGGATCTACTGACACAAAAAGAGTCCCTAAAGACCATAGCCCCCCCGCCCCCCCGCCCCCCCGGCCTGCCAAGCTGCTCTAAACGGTAGCCCTGGGGGCAAAGGAGGGTGAGGGAAGCCCCACCCCCCTCGCCCACCCAGGTCTCCGTGATGAAGGCCAGGTCGGCATTCTCGTCCACAATCAAATCGTGGACGAGCGGGATCTTATTATGTACCGACCTGGCATTAATAAGCAGACAGGACAGACCAGGGGGACAGACGGTTTGGATCCCATCCATTTGGCAGCGGACCAACGGGTCAGAACGGGGGACAGGCAATAAATGTCTGTCCCGAGTTCTCCTTAACCGATCGGCCCGTCGTCCCACAGCGTATCTCCCGTGGCCCGACACCACCCTGATGGAACACCCGGTGGACTCCATGGATCTCAAGTGGTCGAGGCCCAGACCCAAATGAAACGCAAGGAAAAAAAAAACAATATATAACAACGAAATACAAAGGTACAAAATACAAAATGCGAAGTACAAAATACAAAATACAAAATACAAAATACAAAATGAGCAAAGTCAATAAATAAATAAGAAACAAAATAATATAAAAAGGAAATACAATATAATATAAAACTATAGAGAGCTCTCAAGGCCACAGATGGAAACAAGAAGGGGGAAAACAGGAGAGGTACGGGAAAGATCATGTCCGCCAGCTATGGCCATTAACGGAGAGAAGTCCGCAGCCTACAAAGGCTGTCGGGGTCTCCGAACAGTCGCAGACGGCGGAGATGAGCTCGTAACTCAGAGCAAGTGGAGGAACGCCAAGCGCGGAAGTGATGATGACGGTCTTCCCTTCCGATATAAACGGAGCCGGAGAGCAGAGAGCCAAGATGATAACTGCAGAGCAAGGGTCCCATGGGAGGCAGTCAAGCCAGAGTACATTAGAGTAACAACTGACGGAAGGAAAGGGGGCGAAAACAGGCGGGAAGAATGTAAAAACCACACCAGCCCCCTCACCACCACTCCCCCACCACTCTTTTCAGAAACCACAGCAGACATTTTGTGTTTATACGACTAGATCAAATCTTAGACTACCTTCTCGACCAGAGCTGGGCCACTTTTAGGCCTCTAGATGTTTTCAGACTCCAACTCCTATCCAAGGGCAATGGATTATGAGAGCAGAAGCTCCACTCTAAGCCAGTGAGAGTCTTGGGGCCAATGGGCATTCAAAACCAAAATGAAATATGGAAAAGGCTTTGAATTTGTGTTGGAAGAAAATAGGCAGCAGGATGGACTCAGGTATGTCTGCCTGGCAGGAAGTGGCATGGCTGTAAGCCAGCAAAGAAGGAAATAGAAATTAAATCCAATTGTCCTGTCCTTACTGAGCGTGCCTGCCCTCTAATTAGAAACAGTGAGCAGGAAGCTTATTGTGAATACTTGGGGTCACCTTACACGAAAATGCGTATCAGGCCTTAAAGACCTGGTTTTTCTGTGAGGTGTTTGGCGACTGTTAGTTTTTTTTAAATCCCACCATCCTGACATTGATTCCTTTTGTTGTTTATTATGATGTTTCGCTTAATCTGTTATTTTTGTTATTGTTTTTATCTGCTGTAAACCGCCCGGAGTTCCTCTGGAAGAGAATATAAGTATTAAAATATATAAGTATATAAAGTACATAAGTATTAAAATAAAATAAATAAATAAATAAATATCAATAAAGTCTAGTGTTTACCTTGTTTGTTTTGGAGGAAAGGGGACAGAATTTTATAAATTAGGTATGCATCCTCCATATGTCCTACTTCATCATTTCAGCATGGTGTAGAAGTGGCACAAGATTCTCAAAAAGAGATGGGCACAAACTGGCTTGTCCCAGTCCATAAAGGTAGAAGCACCCTTGCTGTTGCTCCCGCCTCTTCAGCCAATAAAGCTACTCACCAGGCTCAGTCTGTGTGCTTTTTAACCACCTTTTTGGCGAATCTCCCAGTCACGAGTAAGGGCACAGACCTCCCTGCCCTGCTCTTTGTCTTAACGTGATATCAGCCAAGAGGGCAAAGCAGAGAAGCCTGAGCTGTAGCTGGGACTGAAAGATAAGTTGGAGAGGTGCTGGAAGCTAACAAACAGGAGCTGGTCAGTGGCTGTCTGAGCCAGAGGAGGCTGGGGAGAGGACGAGCAGCACCTGTGCTTCCACCTTTATGAACTGGGATGAACTGGGACAAAGTTTGTGCCCATCTCTACTCTCGAAGGCCATGCAAATGGAGCTTTAGCATTGACAAGCTTAACAGACTGCTAAGGCTTTGAAGACAGCCTTGGATATGGACTGGGAATTTGCCATTTGTGGACAAGTTTAGCATGGAGAGACTCACAACTAGAAGGCTGGATGCCTGGTAACAAGCTGGTTACAACAATTAGGCATGTGATCATTTGGATCCACAAAGGCAATACTGTATCTAAATCAGTTATAAAAATATGTCAACATGTTGGCCATGATGGATGTCTATATGGAATTTGACATGTTCAGAGGTAACATGTGTCCAGGCCCCAGCTGCCAGGGAACAGTACCAGAAAAGAGCTGGTATTCTTTCCAGAGGTATCCCTTTTGGACACTGTGTGAAACAGGATGCTGGGACTGACCTTTGGTATGACCTTGCAAGGCTCATCATTCGCTCATTGCGTTCTATTCACATTCATGTCCTCCGAACTAACTAGTGGGTTCTAGTCAAAAAGGCTAATTTTATTAAGCTCTGCTATCTGACAAGGCGTCTTCCCAGTAGACGGTTTAAAACATTGGCCCAAATCCTCTTGCCCAGTTATGCTGTCTAACAAAAACTATATATCGTTTGGTAGCAAACCACCTTAAGAAATCAACACTGAGTTTATCTGATGCATTACTCAGTGCTATGACTCAGATTGTGAGTGATAATATCTATGCTGAGCTTTTAACAATGTAATTTGCCTCCTGTGAGTTTCCCTCTATGCAAGAGGATTTGGGCCACTGCTTTCAATCCGTTTTTAAATAATTATAATATGTTATTTTATTTGTATCCATTTCAGTTTATTAGTGAGTTGGAAACCAATACATGAAATAAATACATAAATAAATAAATAAATATAAAGAATAAAATGGCCACATTTTCATTTTAATGAAAAAAACATGCTTCTAAATATTACACCTACTCTGCATTTTGTTCTTGTCCCAGCTACTATTAACTAACACAGTACTCAATTGAGCACGTGAAATGAAATGCAGTTGCAGAAGCCTCTAGAGTCTAAAGAGTCTGAGACTTTGCTTTAAGGGCTTAGACATACAGCTTTGGTGTTATGAATAGCCAATAATGAATAGCTGCATAGTACGAGATGACTTTTTATTACCAACTATCCATGGCCTTTTGTTTTTGATAGAAGAACTCTTGAGCACCACCTACTGGACAATAATGAGATACTATGGGATCCCAGGACCTCAACCTCTGGGGTTAATTGCTAGCTTCTACACAGGCTCTCCCCTGCTGATCAACCTCAGCTTAATTATTGCAGGAGCCAGGAGACTTCAAAAAACAACAATCACAATTTTAATTAAATAAATGACTTCTCCAACCTTTCTATTGCTGAGAGCTTAGACTTACTAAAAACCACTTTCAAGGCACCATCTTTATAATTAAAATATATTTATTAAAACTACTGGAGGTTACACAAAAATACTTCTCTCTGAAACATTTATTTGAGTGTGTCTTTCCATGGATATACTCCATTTATTTAAACATGCCACACATCTATCCTACAGCAGTTTTTAAGAAGGAGTGAAGAGGGGCCACCCAATAGCTCCATGGTGAAACACGGACACCCAGCTAAGCTACCATCTGTATTTCTTCTAGGGTGGTTGCGTCAAAGACAGGAAAGTCTTATGTGCTTTTAGTAGTTAGAAAGCAGTGAGATAGTCAGCAAAAGGAATTTTATATGACAGACTATACCTTCTGAAATTCCCCTGCCAGACAATTGACACGATTTCACAAACCCACTCTCAACCTCCCCTCCAGGTCCCAGGGGCATCAGTTGTGATCTCCAAGAATTGTTATCTTCTTTTGTTCTCCAAATGGTCAGACAAGACTGGGGAACAAAGTTTGATTTTTCTCTGTGCATTAAAACCTTGGCATCTATCTCTGTTCACTTTGTATGTGAGAATACTGGAGAGAGAGGAAGGGAAGGAGAGATAATTGTAAAGCCTGGGAACCCATATTCACCTTTTGTCCACTGGTACTGACCCTCACTTTCCAACTGCAAAACAGCAGAGTACCAAAAATCCAGGAGCAAGGGAAGGGGACTGAGAAGAAGGTTGGGGAGATACAATTGTGCCATATTTCTTGGTTAGCCAGGTTTTGTCCATATTCTGGGGTCTTTTAGCTGGAACCCACTTCTGCTCATTTCTACAATCATTTGTCCCCGAAGCAATTCTGCCCTGCACAACCTTTGCCTGCTCCCACGCTTTATCTCCATGATGACGTAATAAGACCCATCCCTGTAACATTACATGGCTTTTTACAAGAAGAATTCTGCATTTGGTTTAGATGGGATGCATTCTGGAACTAGCTCTACCTTCATTCAGGATTTCCCATGCTATATATAATGGAGATATTAGAAATCCAAATTTCTTGGATCCTAACTCTCCTTGCTAGCTGGATATGTGTGAGTGGTGGAATTTGTTGTCCCAAGAACAACTTTTCTGAGCTTTGATATGAAGCATAATTTTTAACCAAACTGGAATAAAATGGTATGTCACCAGCAATACTTACTCATGCAGTCCCCTCCATACCACCCTGCTCTGCATTCAGCGCAGTAGATACCCTTGACATAGAAGTTGTCTAGCGTTCCCCCCCAGGAACCATTGCGGCACGATTTGCAGTTTTCAAAAATCATACATCCTAAAAGAAGAACAAAACCATTTGGTAATCACAGAAAACTATGCCTGGTTCACCCTCACCCTGAACAGGAAGTTATGCCTATTGATTCCAATTAGAGACGGGCAGACTTCTGGGGTTTTCTTTTTACTCAAGCTGCCAGAATGATGGAACGTCTTCTAACACCACCTCTTTGCCTCTGGGAAGCAAATAATTGCACATCCTGATTTATAAGCCCTGACTAAATGCCATACCAACATGAAGGTACAGCAAACCGCAAGTCAGTAGGTGTCTCCATGATTAACTGCTACAGCTTTGCCTGTGCAGTTGCTGGCCTTTATTTCTACTGATCCTACTATTGAACACCCTGTAGTTTCTGTTCCTGAAAATATTTATATTGTCTTAAATTGAGTCAGATCCAGTGAAAGAGTGTCTACTTTCCTAAGGCATTTTTCCCAGTCATGCAACCTGAGCTTCTTTTCCTCAGATTTGCTGGGAAATGAACCTGGGGTTTTCTGCATGAAAGGCATGAGTTCTACCACTGAACTTCATAACACTGGCTATATTAGTATTTCTGAGCAAGTGAGATATGTTTCTGTGCGATGTGTACATTACTGGCTGGATAATTCCAGGTAGGTTTCTGTGCCCATACATATGGGAAATATGCAGGATTTATACTGTATATTCTATAATTTATCATCTTCCCTATAGATATAGGTAACAATTGGATATTATAATGACAATCTCTGTGTGTGTTGTGTCATTACAGTCATGACCGACTCTTTGTGACCCCATGTCCATGGAATTACCTTGGCGAGAATACTGGAGTGGTTCGCCAGTTCCTACTCCCGGCGCCTACAGCACCTGGTATACCCTGGTGGTCGCCCATCCAAGTAATAACCAGAGCCAACCGTGCTTAGCTTCCAAAATCAGGTGAGATCGGATGTGCTTAGGGCATCTAGGCAGCTAATGACAATCTAGAACCTTCAAAAAGACATGCTCCTCGCCTGTGGAAAAAACCTTCCAACAGACATCTGCCAGGCCCCCTCTTTGGCTGTTTTCAAAAAGAAAAAAAAACTATTGAAAACTAGGTTACTCAAGCAGGCATTCCTTCAAATATAATGTAAATCTAGTGATCACCCACTAAAACATGATTTCAGTTGATCTGCCCATCAAAAACATATTAGGTTTGAAATTATATGTTATTTTATGTCATATTAATTTTATTTTCATTATATTTACTGCATTTCTATGCCTTTTTTTTAATTGTATGACTTATATGTGTTTATTCTGTATTGTATTGTATTGTATTGATTAATTGTTGTTAACTGCCCAGAGTGGCCTTGCTGCCTGATGGGCAGTATAAAAATTAAATAAATAAGTAAATAAATAAATAAATAAATAAATAAATAAAACGTTAATCACAGTTTTAAATCTGAACATAGCTTTAGATGCTTAATCTATATCTCAGTGTCAAGAATCTGAACACTCTAAATCTCATTTTTTTAAAAAAAGATTATGAACCAAAGTGCAGTGCTATAGATGCAGAACATTGATGAAGCATAGGTCAGAACTGCTGTGCTTAAGTAGCCCCAACGGAGCAATTATAAAGACCATTGACTCACATATGTGAATAAGCAGAGCAGGAGATCACATTCTGATACCCCATTTGTCAGTTCACCATGTCATAATTGTGCTGAGCAGCAGAAACTAGTGATAAAAGATTGAGAGTCTGCTTAAGACTGTGGTTGGGAAAAGCACAGTATGACTAAATCTCCTCCTAGCTGCTTGGCTTCAGGACAGGGAGACTCTTGACTAAAACAAGCTATTGAAGTAGATTAATAGCAGCAGAGCATTCCCCTTAAGAAATACTACCTTTGGAAATCTAAATATCTTCCTGAAGTAATGTATGCCAGAAGACAGTCCAAAGATAAACGTTCATCCCTGACACAAATATATTCCTCGTGACCTCTTCCTTATTCCTTTCCCTCAATGTTTTTTCATCTTCCTTTGCTGAGAAATTTAGCAACCTGGTTCTTCTCAGGTTTTGTTTTCCTCCGCTTTAAATGAGGCAGCAAAGAAACTAGGCTTTGGAGGGCGAGGAACTAAAATCTCCAGCCTTGGTTTCAAAGCCAAGGATGACTTGAGCCTCTGGAGGACTTCCAGGCAGGCATGGTGAAATCCTGGAAATTTCAGCTCCTGATGTGAGTTTCTATTACTAGCAAAGAGGACATGCCATGGGCAATATGCTAAATGCATTAACTCCCATCACCATAGTGAGTTGTTTGCGTTGGCATCCGCCTACCCATCACTAAGGAGAGAAAAATGGTGTGCATTCGCCACCTGGCTGCAAGCAGGATCACTGCATGTTTATACAAAGATGAGAATCAAACAGGAAGACCTCTGGGTTATTAAATCAATATACCTGGGTGAATTAGGCAGGAGTCACATTCGTTGTCCTCATTCCTGCAGCACGGGATGGTGTAGCCTACTACTTCTTTCCGCCCAGGGCATACGCACTTGATCTGATCATACTCACAACATTCCCGACACATGATATTCCATTCAGCTCCAGGACAGTTTTCATTGATCACCGTATATTCTGGAGAAAAGTAAAAGAAGAGGAGAGTGGGTAGCAGGACCCAATTAATGATCGACATAACACAATCCATCCCATTCTGTAATGTTATGCAGAAGATCTGGGATGGGACGACCTGACACATTCTTTTTAAAAATAAATAAATATGAAATGTAGCTTTGGGAAAGCTACCCATCTGGTATAAGCAGTGGGCTGAATCCTGTTCACCACTCCTCTCATGCCATTTTTCAGGCATGTGAATTGTCCAAATTGTCCACCCATCTCTAAGCAGCTGTAAGTGAAGTCTTAAGGTTCAGAGTTCAATTCTCCACTGTGCCTCATTGACTGGGGTTGGGAATCTTGATAATCCATAGGGTTCCAGCTCTGAAGTTCCAAGCTGATTCTGCTGATGGTGACATTTATGTTCCAATATTTCTGCCAAGAAAAGGCAATCGAGGCAGCTAAGGATGTCATAATCTAAATCAAAACCCCAAAAACAGCTTACGAAAAAGAAATTGCATTTAAAAAAAAGCCACATTCAGCAACACCCCAGTTTGATGCCAACGGCAAAAGATCTTGGCTTGTTAGCACAAGGACAAAAAGAAAGCAAGGAGCCTAACCTCCCTCAGCAGGGATTTCCAGTGCCTAGGAGAGGCATAATGATGATGACAACAATTATAACAATTTATGTAATCTATAGGCCAGCCATGGAAACCAGGAGAACAGCATGAGCTGCAGCAGTTGAATAGCAGTTTCCAAGGGTTGCAGTGTATCACTGAAGAAGATCACAGGAGGGACTATCTTGGGTAGCCAAACACTTGTCTGAATTAAAAAGCTGTAGTTGTATCAAGTGCAACATATAATTTGACCTTCATCAAAGGTCGCCACACTTCCTGATCTAACAATAACCCTCTGAGAACCTCCCCACTAAGGGGAGCTCTGAAATACGTCCTCTTTACACTGAACCACAGTGATTTGAGTCCAGAAGAACTTATACAGGTTCAATGCTGACTAGTCTGTATGGCTGTGTATCGGTGCAGCAGTACAGTAAAGTTGGGCCTTCCTATCCACAGGACCAGTATTCACAGATTATCTTACCCGATGCCTGAAAATATTAAATTAAAATTCGAGAAAATCCATGGTCTATTTACCAGAACTGGTCAGGTGGGGGGAATTAGAGACCATGCTATGTGCGGGAGGGGAACCAATCTCCCTCAGATAATGTAGTCCTATTTTACAGTCCAGTAGGAAAATTGCCCCTGCAGATCAGCTGCTCTGTTCAAGACAGAGGGTCCAGTTACACTCAACTCCATCTGCTGGGATTTGTTAAGCAAATTTCTGAACACAGTTTAGGATGAGCCAGGCCATTTTTCTCAAATGTTCCAGCACTGTTCCTCTTCTATTCTGTTCTAAAGCCAGATTGATTCCAAATTACACCTCCTTCAAACAGAAGGTCTTCTGGATCTTTTCTTGCTTTGAGTCAAGGATTTCCTATTCATTTCAATGGAGTTTGTGCAGGAGATGCCCAATGAAGTGGCAAAGCCTCAAAAATCACTTTAAAAATCATATATTTCATCTGAAAAGTCTCACCATAGGAAGAAAGCTTGTAATTTTATCAACAAGGCAAATAAATCAAAGCTAGCATTGATCTGACACTGTTGGAAGTTGTCTTTACATTGCCTTTTTCACAACACGGAACTACAGTATTTTTCCTTTGGCAAGAAAATGAAACCAGTGGAATAAAAATCAAACAATGTTCTGCTTTCTTATTTAAGTGGGTAAGGCTGGCATAAGAGGAAAGTCACCTGGCCAGTATGAATAGAAAATTATCAAAGGCTTACTGATGTGAAATCAGACTGAAAAAAGAAAGATGACAATGTTGAAGCCAATATCTGCAAAATGGGATCCTACAGTCAAATAAGTAGAATTGAAGGCATTGGCTTTTTGATAGAGAATCTCTTCCCTGATCCAAATGTTATTATTCCACACTCAACATACAATTAGCATACCTAGCATATGCCATGTCCCTTTACCTGCATCAACTCTAGCTCCTAGTTGTTGTGAGTTTTTTTATCTGTTTGGCAGTGTTAGGCATAAAAAGGGAAAGGTGGAGTTGGGATTTAAAAAACACAAGAGTTCCCCACCTGTCATGATGCCTGGGAGGGTCTAAAGTAATTTTTTCAATATCTGGTCAGACATGGCTTCTCACACCACAAACCATTCTGTTTTGCAGAACTGTTCATTAGCCACTGTATTCTTTTTTTAAATAAAATAAATAAAAACTGCAGGACACACAATATTCTAAGCTTAATATTTCAGATCCACTTCTCAATGCCATTCCTACAACACAGAAAAGTCTTATGCATGCTTACTTTTAGCATGACTTCACAAGGAAATATTTGCTATGATAGCATTATTTCATGATGTGATATACAGATGACAAAGTAAGAAATCAACCAAAAACTGAATCGTGAACCTCCATCACAGTTTTCTTACTTTTTCTTTTAGGTAGCTACCCTGAGTCTTTGTTACTTTTACCACTGAGTCTATGTGTGTGTGTGTGGGGGGGGGTAGATAACTGACTGTCTAGTAGAGATTTTGACTGGATAGGTCAAAATAGCACCAGGGCATGCCTTTCCCTATTCCATCCATCTACTTTGTTTTATTTTATTCTGTAATGGCTGCTGCTATTCTTTATTTGTAGAATCTATCATCTTGTTATGCTTCCTATGCATATTGCAGAATGTGTGGGCACCAAATATACACTGGGGAGGAATGACACCAAACACACTGAATGGGCTAAGCAATGAATGAGCACATCTAGATGTGCCAGGCTACTGATCAGGGACACTGAGGAGACATTTAAAACATACAGTGGTACCTCGGATAACAAATGCCCCGATAATGAATTTTTTGGATAACAAATTGCAATGTCAGGGTCAGATAACGAATTTTCCCTATGGGCTGCCTTGGATAACGAATTGCAA
This sequence comes from Phrynocephalus versicolor, assembly GCA_023846285.1. Lineage (NCBI taxonomy): Eukaryota > Metazoa > Chordata > Lepidosauria > Squamata > Agamidae > Phrynocephalus > Phrynocephalus versicolor. Next base: position 46,346,235 of record JAHTLZ010000016.1, on the reverse strand, counting down.
TTTCTAGCTATAGGTCTGCCTCGGATAACGAATTTTCTCTATGGGCTGCCTCAGATAACAAATTTCCAACATGCATCAGTAAAAAAGAGTTATCCCAGGCTGCATCACATCTGTACCTTTAAAGTGCACTTTATAAAGAGTTCTGAGCAAAAAACCAGGTGTCTGTGTCATTTTCCTAGGCTCTGGAACATATTAATTTGTTTCCCATTCATTCCTATGGGAAACCGTGTTTCAGATAACAATTTTTCGGATAACGAATGGCCTCAGAAAATGAATTAAATTCGTTATCCGAGGTACCACTGTACTTTTAGGGTCAGGGTGGTGGTGGTGGTGAGGAATGACACAAGCAAGCAAGCTAGAAAGAGCTTTGCCCACAAAGTGCAAGTCCACCACATTGTCAAAGCTGAAAGTGTTGCATAATATTGCATCCACCACCCATGTCACTTCACGCCTCTATTTTCCACATTTTCTGGTTCAAGCTATTTCCAGCTTGGTTCAGGCCACCTCCAGATCGGTTCAGTCGGGCAATCATGGTCTATTTGGGAAACAGTTGTATGGAAATCAGATACGGTAGGTTGGTATTCATGCAACCCAAATTCAAATGAAATGTACCTTGAGATCTCATGCAATAGGGTGATACATAAATATTCTAAATAAATAAATGCCTTCTATGTGTCAAAATGAAAAGGTCATTACCTCGAGATGATCAACACATCCCAAATGTACAATGGTAATCCAGTCTTGAGTGTTAGCTTGTTTTGACCATTAATTGTTAATATCCTGCAGCACAAATCTATTTATATAGTAATATGTCAGAATCAATGTAATGCAGTGGGACAGCTGTATGCTGTAGGCACATGTCAAGAGAACTGATAAAGACAGAAAAGCATCGTGATATAGTTGAATTATTTCTTTCATGTGCATATTTCTTACTGTAGTGTTTTTTGCAAACCTAACATTGTGATCAACATTTCCTCATTTCCCTTGTGATCCTTTTCATACCTGCTGTGAGTAATGTGAGTTGCAATGCAATACTCTGCAATTAGGAAAAGGGTAATTTAAACCAAGCTTTTAAAAATGTTCTTAGGGAACACGTAACGTTCTTTAAAAGTTCTTAGTCCTGCAACTGTGTGGCATCTAATTGTTTGGCATAAGCTTTTGTGAACAATTTTTCAGATGTGTGGAGTGCGGCTGTACCATTTCTAGAAACACAGGGATAAAGGAAATGAAGACACCTGGCACTGGAACACCTTACAAGCGGTCATTAATGGCAATGAGCAGGCCTTGGGGCTCCAATTCATCTGTCTGTGCTTGGTCGCAACAGTCAGCCACCAACTTCCTTTCACTGACTCTCCATAACCACTATCATGACCTGCACCCATTACCTCCATTATTTATTTATTTATTTATTTATTTTTATACTTCTATACTGCGCCATTTCCCAAAGGGACTCTGGGCGGTTTACAATAAAAAAGACATCAGATAAAACAGCTAATAAAAACAACAGCGGGGGAACAACAATGAGGGCACTAGAAAGGGAGCCCTCAACAAGAGGCAACGGGCACACACACAAAAAAGTAGAAATAAGGTCGCCATAAGCCTCCTTTTAAAAGCATAGTTTTTAAAGCCTTTTTGAAGGCGGGCAGGGATTATGCAAGGCGCATCTCACTCGGTAGTTGATTCCACAATGAGGGGCCTCCATGCCTCTTTAGTAAGACTATTCCTGCCTTGAACCTTTGGCACTTTACTCCACCCTACGTTTGCACAGTTGCCTATCTGGTGAAGTACACTCCATGCATCAAATGGTGCAGGTACTGTAACACTGCAGAAAATCTTATGGAAAATAAAAAATATGTTAAATTTTAAGATGCCATAAGACTAGCTTTTGTTTTCTTATTGCATGGATCAAGACAACAACTGGGCTTTAATCTTAATCCATTTTCTTTGTCTAAAAATAAAAAGTATCTGCTTTTCCTATTACAGACATATACATGAGTCACTTAACAGACTTATGCCAAACCTCCACTTCAACTCTATCCAAAACTGGAGGGCTGCAGAACACATGACGACACAAGCCCCACAAGAAAAATGCTTTCTGTAGGTCTTCTCAGAAAGAAGGAACCAGAAAACTGGTTTATGTCTTAGTTATTCTACAACGAAGCCAACAGAACGATTCCAAGTAATAGGTGTGTTATCTGAATAATTTTCCAATGTTCAGAATAGGTCTAACACAGGGATAGTAATTTTGCCACTTTCCAGAAGTTTATCAACTACAACCCCCATCATTCCTCATTGTTGGTTATGTTGCATAGGCATGATGGGCCGTGAAGTCCAAAAACACATGGAGAGTCATGCAGTTTCCAGCCTTAGCCCACTCTCTTACAAACTCATTTAAAGAACCGGAGGAGTTCCATGAATACATCTCTCTTTTTGTTCCTTTCCCCCACCCCCTTTTTAACAAATACTGATGCTACAAGGAAGACTGGCACCTATGAAACATCACAGCTTCAAAAAAAGAAAACTTTCTCAAGATTAAAGTAAATAAGGACCTAGTTAGGTTCCTTCCTCCAACTCCTGAGGGCACATCTTCCCTGCAATTGTGATTTACATATAAAAATACACTTTACATTTTCCCCCCTAAGTAACTAATGTCACGTCTAATTTTCCTCTTAAGTTTCCTTTTTTTTTCCTAGTTAAGAGCAGTGGGAGACTCCAGAAGATACAGATAATCTCATCATATCCTTTAATTTTTAAAAACAAACTAAAACTTTCCCATTGTGGTCATATATATGGAACTTAAAAATAATTATTGGCATAAAGAGGGTATAAAATGGATAGGTGAAGTTTTCACACACAATACTGTACACCTTTTTACCTTTTAGCAAATATGTTTGCTTCTTGGGGGGGGGGTTGCCAAATTCCTCTCAAGTCTGGGGAGTGGACAATGCATGGAATTTAAATGGATTTTTCTAGTCTGTAGATGATCAGAATACCCCTTTCCAAGCATGTTTTAAATAACTCCTTGATGTGTGTGCGTGTGTAGTGGTCGTGGTGGCGGGGGGGGGGGAACGAATTAGGATCTCTAGAAAGAATCAGTGTCACACATTTGTTACAATGTTAGATTTTACTGTTGTGTTCTGCTTTACAAGTGTGACTCATTGGGGGTGGGAGGAGTATTATGTAAGCATTATCTATACACAGATAGTGTTCAACACATGGTGCAAAACAATTTGTTTGGAATGCATCCTTATGAATCATTTTTCCAAACTTCCCAAAAAAATTTCCAAGCAAGATGAGTACATAAGGGTGTGATCTTCATGCAGAGAAATGATTTCCCTCTGATTATCTGTCTGTCTGTTAAATAATCACAACTACATTAGTGCAGACATGCCGTTGAAACTGGGGGTGTTTATAGAAAGCAAGCCTGCACTTCACTTAATGCTGTCAATCAGTCAATGGTGCAATCAGGACAGGACCCTGATTTCCAGACAAATGCTGTAATACCAGCCAATTCTGGTACATGCATTGCATCATATATATTCTACCATTTGGAAAGCAACAGGTATGCAGACATCAATAGCATAAAAAGGTACTGTCACTATATAATAAACGTACAAAAATTACCTCTAGTCTGAATTGCTGAGCACTACCAAGAGGTGTGTGACCAGTTACAAACACCGATCATTGAGAAGACAAACTGGTGCTGCCAAAATAAAAGCATCTTGCCTCCGAATCTCTGCAAAGGTCAGAGGTGGATGTCTGGCCTTCAAAATACAAAATGAATGTTTGGAACCCTTGGTTTTCTGCCCCAACATGTATTTCACTGATGACAAACTGATTAATGTTCCAAATGTTGAAATCCATGTATGCTCTAGTGAACCACACTAAACAACCCTGTGCTTTTTATTTACACCCCTTGGGTGGTATGGTAGCACAGTGATGACATATTTTATTTCCTTCCATTAAGACACAAAAATGCACTCTACCATCCATTTCTCATTATCTGGACAGGCTTAATAGAGTTGAAAGGAAAGTAGGAAAACCATATACAGGCCTAGTTAGCAATTTGATTGAAGAGCTCCACTAGGGACTATTTCTGGGTTGGATTAGGAAATTCCAGTACTGTAACTGCTGCAAGTCCAAAATGGCACCAATGGGCTAGATGGACCCAAGGTCTGACTTAGAATAAGGCATCCTCCTATGTCGTTGTGTCTCAAGATTCAAGACCTTTCCCTTCTCTGTAAGGCTAAGGAAGCAGTCTCCTTCTGTTACCTTGGGACCAGAATGCTAAATCCTCACCTCCCTGCCAAGGAAGCAGCAGCAAATCTAGCAACATATACCCCAGTCTCGCTACCGTTATCTGTGCATCTTAATATGATGTGTACTATTTTTTTGGGTGGTCCAGTGACTTTTGATGCGCAGTTAGTGCCCCAACAACAGGGGAGTATTTTACTTCTCTGCATCCGTCCCGACTTGCTTACCGCGCATCTTTTCCCTGTTTTTCAAGTTGATTCCCCTTGTGGCGAACACATGCATTGCAGCCAGGTAGCAGTCTTTCTTTTTTATAATCGATTTTAATTGCTGGCAGAAAGCCAGCAAAAATTGTGCCGGCATGCCAATATGCCACCAACTCAGTAGCATAAGCAATTACCAAGGCGGAAGTACAGGAAGTGGCAGAAAAAGGGGTACGAATCTAATTGATGTGAATTTTCTGGGGTCGCACCTCATTTGAGGCGTTAAAAAGTGCGCATCAATAACAGAAGTATTTTAACACAACCCCTAGCGGTGGTACAAAATGCTGCAGTTAAAGTGCGCTTCCGGGGGCATGGTCGACGAGGGTACCAAAATATTGCTCTTCGGAGTGAAGGCACGATCTTTTCCTGCACAGTCTTTTGCAGCAAAAGAGCAGCAAAACTGTCGTGAGACCAGGGCCATACTATCAACAAGAGGGACAGCTTTTTGCTGCACTGAATGAGCCAGCACCTGGTATGGCAAACTTCTGGCTCTACTAACCTTCTCTTTTCTTCTCCTTTCTGAGCTGAAAAATGACTGGCAAAGAGAAAGAGCTGGAGGCTCTTGGTTTTCTCCTTTTCGCTCATCTCTTTTTTGCTCCCCAACTGGGTCTCCTTCGGGCGTGTTGAACTGCAACACCCTACCACATTGGGAGGTTGCCCTGTTGAGGAAGACTAAGGTTGATCTGAAGATTAATCTCTCTGCACATATATTAAGTTATGACCACATGGGTGGACATATACTTTTTGGACCTCATCCGGCCTCTTTGCTTTGGCTGAGTTCGTAGTTATTTTCCACGCAGAAATATTTAATTATCTCTGGTAGACACTCTTTAAATGCCTACACAAGAGGTTCAAATCAGTTACACTTCTCTACATCGTGAATTACATAATTATTTCTAGATTTTCTGATAAGATGGAATGACTATTGAACTGTTCAGATTTGTCATAAAGGAGCGTGAAGATGACAGAACCAAGACATAACCAGACTAGCTTGAGATGCATTGGGCAATCATGTCGTCCCATCCCAAGCATCCAGTTTACACAGAAACATGCAGGAAATGGAGAAACATGCACCAACCTGGAGAGGTATTCTATCTTTCTTCCTGTCAGAATTGTAACTAGCAATTTGAGCACCTGAGACAACTACTTTATAATACGGCATGGGTGGACAAGGGCCACCATCAAGAAAATGGAGGAGGTGAATATGGTGCATTACCCTCCAAAAAGGAAAGAGGAACATTTAGATTTTCATAAATAAGACTTTTTTAAAAGGGTAAGTGAATAGGGCTGAGAAATGTCATTATTTATTTTCCCAACATTCACCAGTATATCCATCTCTAAATTCCAGAGTCTTTAAATGTTGGTGGTACTATGAAACAGTATCCAAGATGTGCTGCCCAAGTTATGCTGCTGTTTTGGGCATGTGTGGGGATCTCTTGGATAGCCTGAACTATATCAGGAGGCACTCACCTCCATTAAAAGGTAGTCCAACTGCCATGTCTGTATGCTACCAAGCCTTTTGTAGTTGATCTTCTGGAGTAGAGGTAGGGAACCGTCAGCCCTCCAGATGTTTTGGACTGCAACTCCCAGAATCCTGAGCCTATCTTGTCAGTGATAAAGGACTGTGGGAGTTGTGGTCCAAAACATCTGGAGGGCTGAAGGTTGGTTTGAAGGCCACTGCTATGGGAATTTACCTGTCTTTGCAACTACAGTACTCCATAGATGAGCTGGGATGCACATTTGATTTAGCCTTGAGGACTGCATCTGATGTTAATTGGGTGGAGCAATTAATGTATTCACAAGCACACAAACTTCCCCCCTTGCGCATTAACACCCTTCGGGCCCCACATCTTGGTGCCTCTTAAACATAGCACTGTATAGTTTAGGGACTTGGACTGTTGACGGGCACTGGATACAGGTACAGTGGTACCTTGTATAAAGGAATTAATTTGTTCCAAATGAAATTATGTTAAGCAAATTTTCCTTTATACAAATTTCCCATAGGAATGCATTGAAAACAGAGCGATCCCATTTTTAGGTTGTACAGATTCGCCCCCTAGGCGATAATGTTATGCAAATTTCCCCTATCTCCGGAATTTTTTATGTTGTACAAATTTTATGTTATACAAACTGTTTGTTATACAAGGGTCCGCTGTATCATATAACACCCTGATGACAACAGCTTCACTGCCTGTTTCCAGGTCTTAGTTCTGACCTATGAAGCCCTATGCATCTTGGATCCCAACTACTTGAAGCACCCTATCAAGCTCATAGGAGCTTCTCAGCTTTTAAGATCTTCTGGGGAGAACCTTTTCTCAGCCCCCTCCCCCACCGCCTTTGCAGGATGGTTAGGTGAGGCCATGAGAGAAGGCCTTCTCGATGGCTCCTCCCAAGCTTTGGAATGGGGTGCTCTGAGAAGCCAGGTTGTCTTCCTCCCTCTTGTCCGCCTATCATCAGACTGATCTTCCTCTTCAGGCAGGCTTCGAAGCAGTATGCTGCCTAATGAATGTGTTGCTTACGAATTTACAGATTTTTAATTTGTTAAAATTGGTGTTTAATTTTTGTTTTAATCTTGATATATATTTATAAAACATTTGTTGGTGTTTTTAAAGTTGATGATTGTTTTATAGCTTTAGTTGTTGTTGTGAGCCACCTTGGGTCCCTTAGGGGGAGAAAGGCAGCATATAAATAATGTAAATAAATTAATACCTTAACTCAGGCCAGCATTTGCTAGCTACAAAGCACACTTAGAAACAAAGTACAGTAACAGCATCTACCACCCACCCAAAGTGGATGGGGTCCTCCTGACTTTAGGAATCCAAACAAAGAAACCCAGGACTGCCATTTGTACAGCCATGGATTATTAATGCTTGAAATATTTTTACAAGGGTGTCCTTTTGCCCAGGTTTCTTTGCTTGAATCGCTGGCAAAATGTTAAGCCTTGTATGGCTGCACTGCATCCCCACTGTGTGAGAGTCACGTAGCCTACAGATGACCCACAGTGTCTCCATTGAAACCATCCGGGAATTACTATGTAACTACTAGCAGAAGCTGTTTTCAGGCTGCCCTGGTGAAGGCTCACATACTTGCTAACACAAAATTATACCCAATTATGGAGGAGGAAATCCGAAGTTAGACCGTAATTTAGCTGACATCAGGAGCATGATTGGCCTCTGTTCCTGCTCCCTAGCTTCAGCTTCCCCTCTTGCCTTTGCCTGCAGAGTAAGGGAGCAGGGTCGGCTGAGGAGTTGTGGAGGCATTGTGTTGCTCCCTACTAGATTTGGAGGCAAAGGCAGGGCAAAGTTTCTCTTACCAGCACTGCTTTAGCACCAAGAATGCACAAGCATCAGAAGTATTAAAATGCAATGGAAAAAAATCCTTAAGAGGGAGCTGCTTATCCACTTTCTGCAGGCAAATTACTAAAGCAAAGTGTAGCTAGACCAGACACTCTTGCCTTCCTTCCTACCATGAATGTGATCCCATCACAAACACAGCTCTGATGGTTTTAATGTGACCAGCAGAAAGTAAAAAAAAAAAAAAAGCCTGCTGGCCCTAGGAGAATGGCTACGGAAACCCATTTTGTTTGACTTTGATCTTTTCAAACTCAATAGTAGGCCTGATGTACAGCCTTACATATGGAGTTATTTATACACACAATGAGCTTAAGTGTATGGAATGCCATAGTGTTTACTTATTATATGTCTTTTCGTTTTCTTTTCTTTTTCTTTTTTTGCTGCCATTCTTTTCATCCATAAGGTAGCCTTTGTTATCCAGTGAAATTGTGCCTTTGCCTTCAACTTTTAAAAGGCCATCTCTTTTTCTATATAAGCACCAGCATCCCAGAACACAACACACATTTGACTTCAACACTTCTATCGCCACAAATCAGCATTCTGTTATTTGCTGTATTTATACCTGCCTGTGTTCCAAGATGCTCAAGTTACCATACACTTGTTCTCTTCATTTCTTTGTATGCACAACAACCCTAATGAGGTGGGCCAGGCTGAGCAACAGTGATTATACCAATTGACTGCCATTTCTCCTAGTCAGCTGTCCACCTCTAAATGCTAGATCAGGCTAGCTCCCCACCCCAACCTCTAATAGATGTTACAAGGTGGCTTATTTCAGAACCATTGGGTGCCCTTTAATTTGAAATAAGTCATTCTGACCTAGCACTGCAACCTGAGTGACAGTCCAAAGGTTTCTGGAAGCAGGAAAGTAGCTTCTTATGGGCAGGTTTATTTGTTTTGCTTTGTTTTATCACACCACAAGATGGTACTGGCAACCCTAAAACTGGCAAACAGCTTTTTGCAAATGAAAGCAATGGACTTCCAGGCAGGCTTCTGCCAATTTATCTTCTCAGACAAGCATTTTGGCGGTGGCAGTCAAGCAGGAAAACCATGCATATGTTAGTTCAGTGGGCCAACCTGTTAAAAGAAAGCTACAATATAAAGCCGCCCCCATCAACCTGAGGAATAATTTCCCTTGGGAGCAATAGGGCTTCCAGGCAAAAAAAAAAAAAAAAAAAAAAAAAAAGCATGAATGGGAAATCAAGAGCAGCTTTTGTTTTCTTTCCTGGCGCTCCTTTCTTTGGAGAAAGACTGGAAAGAGAGAAAGAAAACCAAGCTAGCAACACTTGGCAACCCGAGAGGCTTTGCCACCGCTTTCTCGTCCTCCACCACCACCACGGTTTCTACACCGTCCGGTGAGGGATAGGAAAATAAAACAAGAAGTAGGCGGTGGAACAGTTTTGTGGGACTGCCGCGGGCATTCGTTTCGGCCTCCCTTCCATCCGAAAGCTGTCCCGGCCAGCCAGGAGGCACCTCTCTGGGGCGCACAGCGTTGCCAACAAGAGGACACCCCCCCCCCGTCTTGGCCGTTGCCCGCCGCGGGGAGCCGGCCGGGCTGCATGACGTGCCCCGGCCGCCCCGCGCCTCCTCCTTACCGCCCGTACCTCTTGGCAGGCACGAAATGAACAGGAGCTGCAGGAGGACGGCGAGTCCGAGGTGCGTCCCGGGCGCGGATTCCATGGGGCTGCGGCTCGCGCCAGGCAGGCGGACAGACGGGCGGCGTCTCTTTCGGGAGCTGCCTGGTGCCGAGGCTCTCTCGCCTTTCAAGCCGCGGCTGAGTCGGACGGGCTGCGCGCGGGAGGCGGCGGGTGGGGGGAGCGGACTACCTTCCCGAGGCTCCTCAGACGGGCCAGAGGCGCGACGACGTCACCCCCCCCTTCCGAAACCTCTCAGTTGCTCCCTTAACCCTTTCCAAACTCGGGCGGGCCTCTTCGGTATTTGGGGGTGGGGGTGGGGGGATGGAAACAGTCCGACCCGTTTGAAACTGAACGGCCTTTGCCTCCCGCACTTTTTCATACGGGGGGGGGCAGAAGCCAGTTCGGGGAGGGGCGCGACGCGACGCGACGGCAAAACTGCCCGGGTGATGTTTTGGTGCCGGGACGGGGAGTTTGACAGACCTTGACAGACTAGAGTGCTGGGCCAAAGCTAACGAAATGGATTTCAAGAGAGGGAAATGTAGGGTACTACATTTAGGTTAAAAAAAAATGAATTGCACAAATATAAGATGGGGGACACTTGGCTGGAGGATAGTACCTGTGAAAGGGATCTGGGAGTCTTGGTAGACCACAAATTGAACATGAGTCAGTAGTGTGATGCCGCAGCCAGGAAAGCCAATGCGATTCTTGGTTGCATCAACAGAACCATAGTGTCTAGATCAGGGAACTGATAGTACCAGTCTATTCAGCTCTTGTCAGACCCCACCTGGAGTACTGTGTCCAGTTCTGTGCGTCTCAATTTAAAAAGGATGTTCACAACCTTGAGCAGGTGCAGAGGTGGGCTACCAGGATGGTTGAGGGTCTGGAGGAAATGTCTTATGAGGAAGGGCTTAGGGAACTGGGAATGTTTAGCCTCTCTAAAAGAAGACTGAGAGGGGATATGATAGTTATGTTTAAATATTTGAAAGGATGTCATGTTGAAGAGGGAACAGGTTTGTTTTCCATGACTTCAGAGACTAGGACTCAGGGCAATGGTTTCAAACTACAGGAAAAGAGATTCCATTTGAACATTAGGAAGAACTTCATGACAGTTAGAGCTATTCGGCAGTGGAATATGCTGCCATGAAGGGTGATTGAGTCTCCTTCTTTGGAGGTTTTTCAGCAATGGCTGGATGGCCATCTGTCAGGAGCACTGAGATTGGGGTTCCTGCATGGCAGGGGGTTGGACTAGATGGCCCTTGAGGTCTCTTCCAACTCTATGAATCTATTATTATTATTATTATTATTATTATTATTATTTTGGCACTACTGTCTCAGAATCTGGAGAATTCTGAGAACTGTAACACACACACCCCAAAGTCACTGATCCCGTCTCTGGAGATTCCCAGGGAGGGACATCATCATTTGGTCCGGCAGTTTTTGTTTCGACCTGAACCCTGGCACCAAGATCTCCCAAGCTCAGTGGGTTGGAGGACCAAGGCTGGAGCCCCCCAGGGGTCAGCGCAGGTGTCACTGCGCTCCTTGGGGAAGCTATGACAGGAGAAGGTGTGTGGGGGAGAGCTTTTTTGCGGGCTTTGTACCTTCAGAACTCAGGTAAGAGTTGCCATAAGTCTGAATCCAGATGACAACATGCTATTAGTATTATTATTTTAAGACCTATGAGCAGGTGTAGAATCTAGAGAGATTGTCATGAATAAAGATGGCTAAGAAACACCTGAGCCAAGAAATCGCCATTGAGGCAAAGGAGCTACTGCCCCACTTCAGCCTTTGGCTGCCACTGAGCTTGCTACTTGCCCATTTAGCCATGGCAATATGCCTCTGCATTTGTGTCTGTATGTGAAAGAGAAAAAGAGAACATTCCAGGCTCCTCCAGTTGTTGCATCCTGTCCTTTCTGGCCCACTGACCACAAAGGGCACCAGATATCCCCACCTGACTCCAGAAGGCCCTGCCTAGAGAAGCTCAGCCCCTTCTGTAGCCCTAAAAGGCAGGCTGCTCCTCTGCATTGGAAATGGAGCAACCCTATTCTGACCCACCTCAAGTCAGACCATGGGGATGAATTAGAACTTTGAAGAACCTGGCATGGATGGCAAGCTTGTTTCTAGGCATGGTGAGGCCATGGCTCAGTTGTCAGGCTCATGGTTTAAATGTGGACGTGGCCTTGAAGTTGAAACCTTTGCCATTGTCAAAAGCAGTGGAGAAACAACTTGATTTGGTCACACTCATTAAAAGCATGTTTAGACAGGTTGCACTGAACAGCATTCAAAGGATCCTTCCAAGGTTACAGCTGAAATTCTTTCTTTCGTACATTTAGCTCTAACACATACAACACTGTTTTGGCTCAAAGACATAATGCAGTTTCTTGAGGGACGTTGTGGCTTTCTTCTGTGTACGTCATCTAGGCCTACTGAAAGCCAGGGTCAGACCTAACAGGATAGGACACCCAAGCTGGGTGAACTAGTGACTTAATCGGCAGCATAATCCCGTCTGGAACATGTTGAGTATCACCAATTATCAAGAAAGTTCATCTGAAATGCCTTCAAGTGGGAGTTAACCGCTACCCCAAAGGATAAAGGAGAGGGGGATGAGAAAAATGCTTCCTAGTGGGTGTGAAAAAAAGTGCAGTTCTGCAGTTTGAAGTTGAAAAAGAGAGCTGGGACTTAGCCAGAGCTGGCTGAAAGTGAGGTTCATGGGGCGGGCTGGCTGCACAAGCTGCTCTTGAGGAATCTGATGCAGCCTCAGTGATTTGCTGGCTGCAGAGCAGCTGCTTTTCTCTCCTACTGTCCTCGGTGTATATCTTTGTAGGTAAAATAAATATTGCAAGATATCAATCATGATTTCTAATGCAAAGAAGAGTAAAATCTGTCTCTAGCATCATCCTTTGAACCAAAGAAAGGAGGTGCCATTGTCTTATATATAGCCTGGTCATGTTTTCCAAACTGTAAATCCTACAATCATCCAGCCTGACTTTTCAAATCTCTCTCTAATTGGCAGCAGTTTAATGAAAGATTCTCAGGATTTATTTATTTTATTACTACTGCCTTCGACACATTTTTGACGGTGTCTTTTTCAACCAAGTAGCAGCCAAGTGTCTGTCTCTAAAATACTGGTTTTTAGAGGAAAGGCCAGACTGCACTGTAACATCAGGTGGACATTTTTGTAATGCACTGTACATGGAGGATTGAAACAAAGAGTGCCTTCCGCCCTTTTGGCTAAAAGGCTCAGCCACATGTGCCATATCCAGCATTTGTAAAGCTCTGTGCAATTTTATTCACATTCTTATGAGCACTTGAAAGCAAGAATGGCATGTGGAGCTTATGTACTGTGCCATGCAACTTATTCAGACATTCCTTAATAAAATAAAAACACATCCATAATGCAAACCTGACGCTGATGCTGCTTTGAAATGTACCTCAAAGGTACCTCCTTCCAGGTTCAGACTTCCTGATTGGAATTAATACTATAATACTGTACGTGTGCCTTGACTGGATGGCTTTAGGCAACCAAAGACTTTTGAAACTGAAAGCCATTGGGTTAGCATGCCTATAGTCCTGTCCTTTTTAGGACAGGATTATAAAGACTTCAAGAATCATTTGATAAGACAAGCTCTGTTGTTAGTTTGGACAAAATACACCCACAAATATACAATAAGATACCAAAATGGGTATCCCTAGTAGAGGCATTCACACATCCAAACTTACTAGCACCAGATAAATGTCCAAAACATGAGGAATTACTAAAGGAAGATGGTGATTTAAGAAGTATGGAAGATCTTCTAAAACAAGAATTCAGTCGCTTAAGCTGGTGGACAAAAACACAGTTACTTCCAAGATTTGCTAAGGATAAAAGTGAGGGATTTTATGATGAGAAAATTACATTTGATAAACTGTTGCTTATTTCAAACGACAAACTGAAAAAAATGTATGAATACTCATTAGAAAGTAAAATGGCAGATAAAGTGGTGAAAGATTATATGACAGAGTGAGCACAGAATGTAGGTCATAACATTGACATAAATCACTGGGCAAAAATTTGGAGAAATAATATAAAAATCACTAAATCTGTAAGCTTTAAAGAAAATATATACAAGATGTTTTACAGGTAGTATTTATCTCCCAAAAAGCTGCCTAAAATGTACAAAAATATTTCAAATAAGTGTTGGGAATAGGGAGCTTTTACCATGCCTGGTGGACATGCAGAGGAGTTAACAGTTATTGGATTGTGGTGCATCAATGTTTGGAAAAATATTTGATTTTCATATTTATTTATTTATTTTATATTTATTTATTTTTGCACTTCTAGTCCGTCCTGTTTCCCAGAAGGGACTCTGGGTGGTTCACTACGAAAATATACCATTTATACCTACATTGTTTATTGGATATTATGCCATAAAGTTTAGCTATAAAAATCAGACATGTTGTGAACCATATACTAAGAGCAGGTAGGATTTTATGGGCTGGATACTGGAAAAATGAAGAAATACCTATATTTGAAGACTGATTGGGAAGATATTAGAAGTAGCAGAAATGAACATTCTGACTGAACTCCTGGAAGAAAGGACAATTCTAAACCCAAAAGAAAGCTGAAAACCAGTATACAGATGGATTCATGACAGAAATTAAATAGTAATAGTAATTAAATAGTAAGACCAAAGAAGTGCACCAAAGAGTTTCAGAGGAAGATCAATCTATGCTTTATAGACTACAGCAAAGAAACTACTGTAGAGTCTGTCTTGAAATAAATGGATGTGCCTCAGAACTTGATTATCCTGATATGCAACTTGTAATATGGACCAGAAGCTACTGTTGGGACAAAATATGGAAAGACAGAATTGTTTCCTATAGGCAAAGTGGTCATACAAAGGTGCAATTTATGCCTTTATGTGTTCTATATTTATGCAACATGTCATATGAAAAGCTGGATTGGACTCAGATGAAGGAGGAATGAAAACTGGTGGAAGAAACACCAATACAGTGGTACCTTGTATAAAGGAATTAATTCGTTCCAAATGAAATTATGTTAAGCAAATTTTCCTTTATACAAATTCCCTTAGGAATGCATTGAAAATGAAGTAATCCCATTTTTATGTTGCACAGATTTTCCCCATAGGCGATTATGTTAAGCAAATTACCCCTATCTCTGGAATTTTTTTATGTTGTACAGATTTTATGTTATACAACCTGTTTGTTATGCAAGGGTCCACTGTAATTTAATACTTACAGTTGACATCATCTGATTCTGCAGTGACTCTAAATGACTTCTGGTAAAAGTGACAGAAAGGATATTTGTACATGACCCCTAAACTCTGCCGCAAATGGCTGCCAGCTCCGGAGCTTAAAATTGTTTCCCCACCAGCTCCGGAGTTTACAGAAAATTAAGTGCGACCACGCCCACCTAAACACGTCCCAGCGCACTTTTCAGGTACCTCCTCTCAGAGGGTGAAAAATCCCAGATCCGGATGTAACCTAGAGTGCCGGGCTCTCCTCGCTTCTGTTTTTTTGTTGTTGTTTTTGTTGTTGTTGTTGTTGTTTTTGCCTCCCGCCCCTTTAAGTGAAGGAATCAGGATGACGACGGGGCTCGGGGTGGCTTGGACCGGCAGACGGAGATGAGCCTGCATTCTTTTGTCCCTTTTTTTCTCCCTCCCCTCACGCAGACAGGAGCAAGGAAGTGCGGAGGGGTGGGGACGCAGGAAGAGCAACGAACCCCCAAGATCTCTGGTCCGAATTTAAGTGGCCAGCGGATCTTAGGGGTCGTGTGAAAAGGCTCAAAGTGCCAAAGCAGGACTGCAGTTGACTGCTAAGAAGACAAAAACATGACTACAAACGAACTACACAACTTCAATGTTGACAATGAAGAAACTGAAATAGTTATATATTCTGTATACTTTCAGTCGATCTAAAGAGAGACAGAGACCAAGAAATCAGAAGACTGAGACTTAGAAGTCCAATAATAAAGGAATTAGAAAAGATAATTAAATATAAACATGTGTCATTGGAGACCAGAACCAAGATGACCCACACTCTTGAATTTCCAATCACCATGTATGGATATGAAAGCTGGAGAATAAAAAAAAGCTGACAGGGGAAAAATAGATCCATTGAAATGTGGTACTGGAGGAAAATTTGCAGATACTCTGGACTGCCAGAAAGATGAGAAAATGGGTCTTAGATCAAATCTAGCCTGAAATCTGGAGGTTAAAATGATGAAACTGAGGCTGTAACAACAACAAGGCGCCATGAGACTCTTTGTCATTTAGGACTTGTAATGATGGTGATGAAAGGAGGACCCATAAGAGCAGAATGCAAACGAAATAGGAAACACAACCAAAATCAGAATCACAACTGCAATAGTTTGTCTTTATAGATGAGGAGGAGGAGGAGGAGGAACAAGTGTTAGTTTATTATCTCATTTATGTCTCCGGGCAGTGGGCCAGTAAAGCACAGCCAATGGTTATATAACTGTATAATGGAACTGAACAAACCATGTCTTTTATTCAGTGTTATAACGGTTTCTTTTCTTACACATAGTATGTATAATGTATATCTTCACCATGACAACATGGCATGAACAAATCCAGGAATGATATAGTAGAATTAGAAACATTATTTCCAAGTTACCAGTTTACACACATCAACTAAGGAAAGCAAGACTGCATTTGTGTCAAAACGGAGTAGGTGCATTGCTAGGGGAGCATATAGTAAGTGTGAGCAACCTGTGGCTCTCTAGATACTGTAACACCAAAGACCCCATGGTCTCTTGTCATTGGCTATGCTATTATAGGGATACCATACGGGAGTCATAATTAAAAAATATCTGGAGGTCCATCTGTTGGCCTGACCCTGATATAAAGCCACGTTGGCATGGTATAGTTTAGCATTAACCAACCTTCCTTCCTTCCTTCCTTCCTTCCTTCCTTCCTTCCTTCCTTCCTTCCTTCCTTGTAAATAGGGTTAAAGTGGTGTGATCTTTAGGTAGAGGTGACCATGCTCTTTTGGAATTTGTTATACAGCGGGAAGGGGAAGCTAAGTATACCCAGACAAGCATCTGGACTTAAAGAAAGCCAATTTTTGTAAACGTAGGGAATTATTGGCTGTAATTTCATGGACTGAGGCACTGAAAGAGTCCAAGATGGATGGGAATTCTTTAACAGTGAGATATTAAAGACACAATCTAAAATGCTTTCAACAAGAATTAAAAATGGGAGATGTCTAAGGAAACAGAAATGGTGGAATAAAGAACTTTTAACTCAGCTAAGTTGAAATTGAGCCTGTTTGGGCCATTGTTCATCTTATGAGCCTATTTCAGACCAGGGTGACACGATGTCAAGCCCCGCACACAGAGCACACACACAGACAGAGTTCAGTTTGTTGCCAAAGTCTTTAGTGGAGAACCAAGCGAGTTCAAGTCCTTTGCTAACAATCAAGTGCCAGATAAATAACAGAATCCAACTCCCAGCAATTACCAGTCCAAGTCAAAACCCGAATATCTCACAGAAACCAGATGCCAAGCCAAAGAAACAGATCAAGCCGTTGTCCAGGAAACCAGTCCGAAGTCAGGAAACAGAGCCAAGGTCAGAAACAGAGAGGAACGTGGCTGCAAGTTCAAATGACACATTGCTCCCACAGAGAGCTCAAGGTGAGCTTGCCAGCTTTATCTCAAAACAAGGAACACACCTTTACTTCTGGAAAGGTTTCTGCTAGTACTCAGGGCTTCCCAACCCGATTCCCCATCTAGCATCAAAGACTCTTTCCCAAGTCTTCTGGTAGCATGTCGTTGCAGAATCCTGCTCATGGCCCTTCTAGGAGGTGAAGATATGTTTTCAGCTGAGTCATCAGACCCAGCTGCTTGCTGATTTGAGCTGCAAGGCTCCTCCAGCAGCTCTTCACCATTTAACCCCTCAGAGTCAGGTTCTGCGGCAGGCAGGGTCCTGACACATGAGGTCAAAGTGAACTATAACATGGAGGACTCGCAACTAGCTTCCCTCAGACTGATGAAACTGTTTGGATGAGCAGCAAAATGCTTCAGTCTCTCAAGAAAAGAAGTCCAGCTGCCATGACCTTTGGGTAGTGGGTGGCATACAAGCTAAATAAATAAATAAATAAATAAATAAATAAATAAATAAATAAATAAATAAATAAATAAAGGGAAACACCTGGCTGGAGAATAGTACATGAGAAAGGGATCTGGGAGTCTGGGTGGACCACAAATTGAAAATGAGTCAGCAGTGTGATGTGGTGGCCAAGCAATCCAATGTGATTCTTGGTTGCATCAACAGAAGCATAGTGTCTACTCGAGACAATCAAGTGAAGTGATAGTAGCACTCTATTCTGTTCTAGTCAGACCCCACCTGGAGTACTGTGTCAAGTTCTGCGCACCTCGATTTAAAAATGATATGACAACCTTGAATGGGTCCAGAGGAGGGCAACCAGGATGGTTAAAGGGTCTGGAAGAAATGTCTTATGAGGAGTGGCTTAGGAAGCTGGGAATGTTTAGCCTTACCAAAAGAAGGTTGAGAGGGGATATGATAGCTATGTTTAAATATCTGAAGGGATGTCATTTTGAAGAGGGGACAAGAACTATTTTGCAGTACCCAAACACTCAAACTCTATTCAGATGTTATAGCCTGAAAGCATTCTGTGCTGCAACCATCATGTCAGACTAATCTGATCAATTTTTTTGATCAGGTAATTTTCCAGATAGAGAGAAAGAATGCTCTAGGCCAGGCATGTCCAAAGTCAGGCCCGGGGGCCAAATGTAGCCCATTTACAAATTTTGAGTGGCCCACGGCCTCTTCTCCCCACTGGCTCAGGCTGTCATGCATCCCTGCCAGCTGGCCCTTCCCCATACCGGATGGAGGCATCAGCCTGCAGTTTGATATTTTACCTGCCCTCCCTTCCTCTGTCCACCATCACCCAGCCACCTTCCTAGCCTACCCACTCTCGGCTCCATTGCTGCAGCATCCTCCTTTCCTTCTTGCATGTTATAGAGACTTGTCCAAAGTCTGGCCCAGGGGCCAAATGCAGCTGAATGGTCAGCCCCCACACATTTTCACCTCACAATCTGGCCCTCCTTGCAAAAAGTTTGGACACCCCTGCTCTAGACACAGTATATCTTGACTTCAATAAAGCCTTAGACAAACTGCCCCATGATATTTTGATTAGCAAACTAACTAGGTGTGGGTTTAATAGAACAACTATAGAACAATAGAACAACTGTCATGCTACAGTTGGCTACAGAACTGTAGTCAGAAGGTGACAATTAATGGCTGGGAGGAGGTAACAAGCCGAGCACCCCAGGGCTCAGTTCTGAGACCAGTGCTCTTCTGTGTTTTTATTATTGTTCTGGATCTGCAGTGCAGGAAATGCTAATCAAATTTGTTGATGACACAAAATTGGTTGGAATAGCTAATACCCTGGAATACAAACAAAATTCAAAAGGATCTAGAGAGGCTTGAGCACTGGGCTATAAACAAAACAATTAAATTCAACAGGGATAAATGCAAGGTACCTGTCCCTGCAATATGCAAGTGAGAAAGATCTTGGAATCATCATAGATCATAAGCCAAATATGAGCCAAAAGTATGATGTGGCTACAAAAAAGGAAATGCTATTTTAGGCTGCATTAACAAAAGTCTAGTCTCCATATTGCACAAGGTTCCAGTTTCTCACTATTCAGCATTGGTTAGGCCTGATCTTGAGTACTGTATATAGTTCTGGACACCACACTTCAAGAAAGATGTGGACAAATTAGAAAAAAAATCAAAGGAGGGCAACAAGGATGATTTTGGGCCTGGAAAACAAGCCATAAGAGGAAAGACGGAAGGAACTGAGCATGTTTAGCTTTGAGAAGAGAAGACTGGGGGAGATATGATCACACTTTTCAAATACTTGAAAACTTCTGCTTTGTAGACTTACTGGGAAAATATTGTCATTTAAAGGACAGAGGAGGGGCAGGATCTGTTCTCAGTCATCCCGGAGTACAGGATGTGCAACAACGGGCTCAAGTTATGAGGACCCAGTTTTCGGTTGAATATCAGGAAAGATGTCCTGCCTATTAGATCAGTACAGCCATGGAACAAATTACCTCAAGAGGTAGTGAGTGCTCCAATGCTGGAAAGATTCAAGAAAAAAAATGGACAACCACCTGGCAGATATCCTTTGCTTTGGATTCCTGCCTTGAGCAGGGGATTGAACATGAAGGCCTTATAGGTCCCTTCCAACTTCATAATACTATGATTGTTGAGACCAAGATGTGAGTTCCTACCCTCATGTTCCCCAGATGCCATCCAAACCTTCATGCATTTAGCACAAAGATCTGAAGAGGCACTTGTAAAGCATATTTGGTTTCACATCTATATAAAGCCTGATGGGATAAATGATAGCAGTCTTCCAATACCTGAAGCGATGACACAGGGAAGAGGGCAATTTATTTTCATTCGCACCTGATGGTATGACAAGAACCAATGGGTGGAAACTCATCAGAGAGAGAGCCAACCTGGAAATAAGCTGAAATTTCCTGATGGCAAGAGCCATTAAACAATGGAACAGCCTGCCTCCCAATGTTGTGGGTGCCCCATTGCTGGATGTTTTCAAGAAAAGATCTGTCTGGGATGGTATGAGGTCTCCTGCCTTGGACAGGGGGCTGGAAGACCTCCAAAGGTCCCTTCCAACCCTATGATAATTCTATGATTCTGTGAAGTGCTTCCATAATCCTGCCTCATGAGGGCAGCTGAGCTGACCAAGGAAATACTGTAACCACATTCTCATAATGTACGTACAAGCTCCTCGTCAGACCTCCACAGCTAGAAACCACATGTTCACATGAGTGAGAATGTTTGTTTTCAGCCACTTTTGGTCTCCGTTTTCTACTAAGTGTTACAAACGACATCTTTCTCAAAAACAGCACTTGTATTTTTCCGTTTCAAGGCAATGAAATTCTTGTTTTGGACCCAACATATTAGGAAATGGATGTAAAGCCTGAAGAAAAACAGCTGTTGTTTATGTTCAGTAAGGCCTATTGTTAATGGCATTTTCTACCCCAATAACAAAATAGACTCTGCTGAGGAAAATGGCCTCCAAAGAAATGCCATTCTTCATCCTGGCACCCTACAGACCACTATAGCATATAGTTTTAACCCTGTGGTGGCCTTATGGGAATATTTTCCACTTATATTGCCTAGTTTTCCTATCCACTGTCCTAAGGCAGACATAATAGCCAAGGGAGGGGTAGGATGTTAGCTTTTCCTGTCAAATGGTGCCAACATTTGTTATTTCTTTAGGTATAGCCTTTTGTCAGCTTAAAGCTGTGCATGCGTGCATTTGTGTGTGTGTGTGTGTGTGTGTGTGTGTGTGTGTGTGTGTGTGTGTGTGTGTCCAAGTACATCTCATCCAGTGTAAATATGTGGCCATGTCAATTGTCTTTTCAGAATATAGGATACAGTGTTTTGGCATCACATATCTCCCATACTTGAGGAGATTGTTTCCTTAGAGTAATTTGCATGTTGTGCCAGAAACAGGCATATTCCTCTGAACCAAACTGGCCATTCTCCAATAGATAGCTCTGTCCTTGGTGTGTTACCACATCCAGATCTTTTCAAGAACATAATCTACATGTCCTGACATGTAGCCAGTTTATCAGTGAGTCTCTGGATCTTTGCTATTTTCTTGTTTCAAGCACCTTGTACATTTACAATGTTTCAAAAGGCTCTTTATGGTTTTAAATTAGCAACAGCACCCAGAGATAGAATGCCATTCTTTCTCCTCAAATTCATTTAGTCTGATCCAATGGAACAGGACACCAATCAGTTCCTTGACCTCAATGATGTCAGAGGGCTTCCTTGCATTGATGACAGTAGAATTCCTCCTGTTTTTTCCTTTGAATACAAGCTGTACCCCTCTATTTGTTTCACAGATGGCCAGACTCCTTCTACTGATACATAACTCCATCAGCCAAACATTCAGCCACTTGACTCCATGCACAATAGGAAGGACCTTCATTGACTCCTTTACTTGTGGAAATTCATCACCACTGAAAATTATGGCAATGGTGTTTCATCATTATCAATATGCAGTAAGATCATGCCCATTATGTGGTCAAGGATGATGGTTGTGATGAACATCACAGTTCAATGGTTTCCAGCACTGCATTGTTTGCAGCCTTGTTTTGAATCTAGAGGTTGTTCTATAGCAGTGGTGGTGAACCTTCAGCACTCCAATGTTTTGGACCATAACTCCCATAATCCTTTGTCATTGACAATACAGGCTTGGAATTCTAGGAGTTGTGGTCCAAAACACAACGTTCTATAGTGTTCTGTATGAACCGTTGAAATGTTCTTAGGGAACTGCCTGTGGAGGTTTACACCAGATACATCTACCCCTTCCTTTCTTAGCATATCCAAGTGGTCCTTCCTATTTCCCCCCTCTACATCCTCTGTTCCTTCCATCCTCTGGAAGACTCTTACACCTGAAGACATTTCCAGAGGCTGTTCGTGAAGTATGCTTATACTTGGCAAAAGCTTGCAGGAACAAGGTGTTCAGGTTCTGAGAAACTTTCAGCTGGAAACATGGCATCTCCAGTGATTGCTCTGAGAGTAATTGCAAACACTTTGTTCCCAGTGCTTCATCTGAAATCCAAAGGGCAGAACCTTCTTGGCATCTGCTGGGCCTAATGGCCCCAAGAATGCAGCATTCTGCACAACCTCATGCTTACAATGGCATGAGCCAGAGACCAGCCCTTTCAAAACAAGGGGACTTTCCACTTGCACTAGAAGTAGATAGTGTATTTCTCCTTGCAGAACTGATGAGAAAAAAATGGAACAAACCTTTACTTGCATAGTTAAGTAAAAACAGTATTCTAGCCAACATGGTCATTTCATTACATTTGAAGACTGCAACACACATAATAGATCTACAGCTACAGGAGGGTCGGGTGGGCTAAGCTACTGTTCCCCACCACCACACACACACACACACTTTTTTTTTTTGCTTGTACCAGTGAGGAATGATTTCTCCCATAAATCATCTGTACTATCAAGCTACAGTAGTGGGGTGCGTGAGGACATACATCACCCTCCAAAGATAGCTGTGCATCCACAAAGAGCAGGGCATCCACAAGAATAACTTACAGTGGTACCTTGTATAAAGGAATTAATTCATTCCCAATGAAATTTTGTTAAGCAAATTTTCCTTTATACAAATTTCCCATAGAAATGCATTGAAAAAGGAGTAATCCCTAATTGTGACCATTTTTATGTTGTACGGATTCATCCTATAGATGATTCTATTAAGCAAATTTCCCCTATCTCTGGAATTTTTTTACATTGTACAGATTTTATGTTATACAAACTGTTTGTCATACGAGGGTCCACTGTATACAAATCCAGGTGCCCTACGTCCACTTATTTGCACTACTACTTTCCTGTCAAGACTAAAAAAAAAAACTGTCTTACCCACATGGTGATAAGCAGGCAACAAGAGGCAGCAGCAATTCAACCTCAGGAATGGTCCCTGGTCTGAGCAGAGGACGTGTCTCATGCCAAACTGAAAGAATGAGGTACTCTTCCCCTGGTCGGACCCAAAGCTAGCTGATCTATGCCAATGGTAGATGCTTATTAGAAAGTACAGTATATTCATGATACAAGGTCACTTGGGATATAAGGGGGATGGGGGAGTAAGATAGAGAAAATGTTTGAGACACATACTTCTCCTTTGCAGTTAAAGAAGACATACTCTAGGTGTGTGTGTGTGTGTGTGTGTGTGTGTGTGTGTGTGTGTGTGTGTGTGTGTGAAAGCAAATAATGGAGAAAAACTGCCATTTCATGTGGAAAACAAAAAAAGACGGAGGCAAATGCTTGAGGACTCTGTGAGATAACAGCAGGGGCTGCAGAGAGAGCTGATGGGATAAATGCAGTACATTTAGCATCACAACCACTCTTGGCCATGAAGACTATAAATCAGTGGTTCCTGGACTGCAATTCCCAGAAGTCTTCGTCACTAGTTGAGCTGGCCAGGATTTCTGGGAGTTGCAGTCTAGGAACATATGGGGAACCACAGGCTGAGAACCACTGCTGTACATGTTGCAGGAATGTAAAGTTCATGAAGTTAAAAGCAGAAATAGAACATGCCCTTCAGGAATTAGAGGCAGAGCTTATTTTAAAATGTATTTGTGGATTGCATGATAGTTCATTTGCCATTGTAATCCAAATATTTTTGAACATTTGTGTGGTCAGTAGTTCTGTAAATAATACAAAGTTCCATTCTAACCAGAGAAAGGATCAGTGGGGGAACAGTTCGAAATTTCTGGATAAGATTGAGAGGAATAGCTCTAACTAAAGCAGCCAAACTCCCTCCACCCCGTAACACACATGTGAAACAAACAGATTGGTCTGCTTATGTGTCTTTCAATAAGGTCATGTAGTTCAGTCTCATTTAAAACATGAATATTGGCAGACAGTACACTCATAGCATGATCTAATCATGTTTGGTATTTCAAGGACAGGGAGCAAGATGGGAGAAAGTAAGAGCAAATGGCAGAGAAATGTTGGTTTCAGATCTGGCAACGTTGCAGATGGTGTAACTATCCCAATGGAAATCTCATCAAGGTTTGGGAAGGCGGCTTTCCAGATTTCTTCCCCTTCACAAACATCTTAGTAGATAATGTTACTTGAAAGAAAAGAGTGGCTAAACCTAGACTGTGTGTATTATTAACAGCTTGCAGTATCCCTCTAATGTTCCAGTACGGTCTGCCTCCCTGCAAATCAGCAAGCAATGTTAAAGGCCCCTCCATCCAGGTGACCACTGTGACAAGACTAGGGCAATTACTTCACGTCCTTCTTTGTTCCGCGACTAGTTTTGTACCGTTGACAGTGTTGGTCGCGATCACGTGGTTTTGTCCCTGTTTCAGTGTTCCCATGGTTGTGATAATTTGTCTCGTGGCAAGTGTTACCTCACGGTCTTGTACCGTGACAAATACTGAATTTGTCTAGCTTCCTTTTTCTTGGGGGGGGGGCGCTTAAAATTATTTTTAGAGATTTCGCTTCTGAAAAGTAAAAAAAAAAACCCAAAAAACTGGACACAATTTTCTGAGAGAAACAAATGCTTTGTTGCATGACAGTCGTTACTACACAGTATCTTGTCTCAGAACAGATAGCGGGAACAAAGAGTGACAAGGGAAAACCCTACCCCAGTACCAGGTACAGTATTGTTGCACTTAGCACCCGTTCCGGGGCTGTGGTCAAGACAAATTTCAGTAGTTGTGCGACGGACGTGAAGTAACATTTTTTTGTACCACTCCTAAGCACAACACTAACAGAGACAACACAGACGTGAAGTAACCGCCTAGGGAGGGTTAGCCCAAAACATTCTGGAGTCTGGAAGTAGAACGTGATGCACGTGAATGAATGCATGGCGGTGGGGACACATGTGCACACATATGTGCATCAATATGGAACAGAGAGCATCCCTGCCCTCGTCATGCTGTAATTGTATTGCATTTCATTCATTTCAGGAATATCACGATGGTCAAATCTAGAGATGGGCATGAACCCCTGGTTCGTTTTTTTTTCTAAATAGGTGTTTGACACTTCCCAGGCCACCTCCTTTGGCAGGCACTCACCAGAGAGGCAGCACCCAGAGGAGATGGGCAGGGAAGCTTGGGTGCTTCCTCTGAGTGGGTGCCCACTGGAGAAAAGCACCAAGTACCTGGATAGACAAAAATATGAATTGGCCCCAATCCACTGAACTGGTGGCCCCTGCCCATTTGTCTCCTTTCCCCAATTGCCACCTCTGCTATGATTAGGCAAAGTAAGGCAGTTGTCTCAGGCAGCAGATGCTGAGGGAAAAGTCATCTTAGCTGTTTCCTTCCATTAGAAGGTGGAGCTGTGTAACCTGCCGAACCAGCTCTGGGCTCCATAAACAGTACCGCTCTCTCAAGTGTGGTAGAA
>JAHTLZ010000016.1:46295163-46314618 GCA_023846285.1 Phrynocephalus versicolor | reverse complement strand
TACATACATACATACATACATACATACATACATACATACATACATACGTGTGTGTGTGTGTGTGTGTGTGTGTGTGTGTGTGTGTGTAAACCTCTGGGAGGGACAAACTTGTTCCCATTAGCTCCTCCAGGTATCACCACAATTGCACCCCATTAAAAACAATGAACCTAAAAGTGGTTAATGTATACATAAGTCCATTTCGTTGTAGCTTTATTTACACCCTCACATGCTGTCTGTAGTTTGAGTGAGTGGGAGGGACTTTTCTGAGCTGAAGTGATTATTCATCTGTCTACCACTCACTCATTGTTCCTTCCAGATTTTGAAATTCAAAGAGTGTCCAGCCCCCATGCTGAGTGTTCTAGCGCTCTCTTTCTTTCTTTCTTTCTTTCTTTCTTTCTTTCTTTCTTTCTTTCTTTCTTTCTTTCTTTCTTTCTTTCTTTCAATTTGTATTCTGCTTTATAAAATGTGTATTACCCAAAGAGGTTTACAAATATCTGATACAGGACAAGCAAAACAAAATAAGAAAAGAAATAACCTATTAGAGGCAGTTGTTGTTGTTTGCTGTATGCACGCCTGTAATTTCAAGCAGCTGTAAGGAAACATTATTTTATTATTTCTCCTACAAATATCTTAGATTGAATTATTGAGACTTAAATTGCCCACTAATGAGAAAGAGGTGGATTCAGGGGAATGTGGAGTTATTTTCCTTTATGAATCTCTGTACTTCTACTGTGTAGAAAAAAATTACCAGATGTTCAAATATATGCAACATATATTTAACAAACAAACAAACAACCCTGGCATTTCAGTCTGTTAGAATGTGGGAAGAAGGAGATGCAATCTGTTTGGGTGGGAAAATCAGGAGCAGCCGTTCACCACCACCACCACCCCGTCTCCCTCTCCCTTTTTCAGGAAGATAGCTGAGAGACACGATTCCACCTTTGGGATTTAATTCAGCCTCAGAACCACACTGAATTCACTTGGGGCCCAGGTCTCAATCATTTGTTTCCAGAGAGATGATCACAAGTGCATAATATTGAATGGATGATTTCAATACTTCATAAGACAGCAAATCTTAATTCTAATAAATCTGGAGTCTGGACTAGAGCTGAGCTCTCTTCAGAAATACAAACACATTAAATAATGGCTAATTATGTGAGAAGTATGTTAACAGCAAGTTTTTCCAAATGAAATAGAAAATGAGTCAAAAACATCAAAGTAATAATGACTCCTTAGCTTTGTTTTATAAGAGATGGGCAAGTAATCAGTGTGTCAGAGGAATGAATAAGGATTTGTTTACTTCTTTATTTGACTGCATTTCAACATTATTCAGTAGAGATGGGCACGACTCAAAAAAATGGTGTTTCGTTTGTCGTTTGGTCGTTTAGGGGTCCGTTTCGGTTCGTTTTCGTTTTCGTTGGGGTTTTCGCAAATTTTTCGTTTTCGTTTTCATTATGTAACGAAACGAAAACGAAAACGAAAAATTGCTGTTTTGTTAGCATTCTTTTCAGTTCAATGCATTTGCCGCAACAAAAATGAAAAACACAGCAAAATTTTTCGTTTCGTTTCCGTTTCCGTTTTGTTTTTGAAAAATTTTCATTTTCATTTTCGTTACGTAACAAAACGAAAAAATGAAAATGAAAACGAAAATTTCGCTGAGTCGTGCCCATCTCTATTATTCAGAGTCAGCCTGATGTCCAAGCATGCTTCATGTGCCTCCGATTTGTCCTCAGAACAATCCTCTGAGGTGGCATGATTAACGCACAGCTACAGGGTGCAAACCACTTGCGCAATTACTTCATGTGCCTTTTTCCTGACAACAGGTTTTGGGCTTGTCTATTTAAGGTTACAACAGCAAAGTACTGCATATTTTTAGAGTGCTTATTTTTTAAAAATACTTCATCTTAAGTGTTGCAAGATACGGTACATGACCAGGGCATGGTGTACAATCATTCAACCTTCTGTTCACGTGGAGGGTTTTGTGCCTTTGGTCTGCATACCTTGGACACAGAACTATGTAATTGTTTGTAAAAAAAAATCCCTCGCTGTAAAAGGAACTGGAAAATCATCAGAAATATGTCTGCTTCTGAGATGTAATCATGGGTGAAGTAATTTCTGTGACACATGAGGTGTGGAATTTGCAAATTTAGCAGAATGAGGTGGAGATTATTTGTTAGTGCCTATTGGGTAGCAGAGCAGACTCTACCATTAAAGACAGAAAATGATTTATACAACTTTAGAGTGTGTCCTACTGAAAATGAAACAAAATGTCTCTGCAAATAGAAAAATAGCCCATGAGGAAGTATCTTTGGCTGAACAGCTTTTGCAAGGGAATTTTAAAGGTAGCATTTTAAAATGTGACACATACAGACACACAAGAGTACAATCTATTTTACCATCACAAGTCTTTCCTGGTGAGAAAGTAAGAACAGCTGTGCTGGATCAGTTCCAAAATATGTCTAGCCCAGTAATCTATTTGGACAGTTACTAACGAGAGACCTCAGAGAATTCCAGGAGGGGAGCACCAGACTGCCCTCCTTGGGTTTTCCAGTAACAAGTGTTGAAAATTTCAGTGATACTGGAAGTGACATATGGCGGCCGTGATTAGTAGCCACTGAAAGCCTTATCCTCGATGAATTTCCCTAATCCCTTTGGTAGCCATCATTAGAGTTCCAAGGTCAGAGTCATCCCACCCTAATCCTGAGATTGGCAGCAGGTTCTTATTTTGATCATCATGAGTGGAAATGCAGTGTGAACCACCTATGACCAAAGAAATTGGCATAAGGGAAATCAGGGTAAACTGACCCAGAATCCATTTCAAGCCCAGCTAAAAGGTAACACTGAAAGAACACTGCTAGAAGCTGGGCAAAATGTGTTTGTCGGCAGCTGCTATTTCTAACATTCTTTACATCCTTTCAGGCCACACATGCCACACATGTGATCCAGGCAGAGCTGTTCCAGGCCTTGCTAAGGTTGGTGGAGGGCTCATCAACCCCCAGTGGCAAGTTTATGTTCCAGCCCTGTGCTACTGCTGTGTACCAGGAAGGCTCATGAGTCATGACACCAGCCCTCCATTCCATGCCTGACTGCAAATGGCGCCACAGGCCCAAGTGCAGGGACCCATCCCTCCTCCCTCTGCGCCTCTCCACCCAGCTTCTGAGTTTTGGTGCTTTGTCATTTTGCAAGCACAAAACTCATACAGATAACTGTGAGCCCTGGTGCCTTCTAAGATTGGGTGAAGATGGGCGTCTAGAGTGTAAACACATGCAACACACTCTTGCTTCCAGCACCATATGCCCTGAGACTTGTGTCACTGCCTGGGAAGGATAGCCTTTCCTTGAGATTTCTGCTGGTGCACTGAAGAAACATGACAATCTCATCATTACATGTTGTGGATGTACCTTCTACAGATTTACTATGTACTCTGTGAAGAACCCCCCTCTGTGTGTATGTGTGTGTGTGGGGGGTCCCACCATTCATGGTCATTGGAAGAACTCAGGCTTCAGCTTTATAAATCCTCCTTCTGGTCTCCTGCTTGCGAAGGCCAGGCCATAAAGAAAACCTTTTCATCTTCCTAATATAAAAATCATCATCATGTGCCAACAAACCAGTTCTGATTTATGGCAACCCTTTTGCGAGCTTGCCAGGTCGGAAGTTTTTCCTTCTTCTGCGGGGGGGGGGGGGGATCCTTGGATGTTGCAGTTTGCCCAAGGCGACACAGGTTGCCTCTGCTTGCAAAGAATGAAGTGGGGAAATCGAACTTCCAATCTCTGGATCTGCAGTCAGATACCTAAATCACTGATATAGCCATGCAGCTTAATAATAATGATGTGCCATCGGAATGCTTCCAGTTTCCAATGGCAACACTTTCCTATGTTTTCTAGGTAAAGAAGACACAGAAGTGAATTACTTGGCCCTTCTTCTGAGGACATCCTGGGACTGTACAGCTTGCCCAAGGTGGCACAGGCTGGCTCTGCATACAGGAGGCACTATCCAGCTAATTAATCCATTCACTTTTTGTAGATCCAGGAAAATTGCTTTTCAGGTGAAAGGAAATAAGAATGTACTGAAAGCATCCCTAACTAAGCAGCGACAGGGGCTCCAGAGTATCTTTCTACCCCGGCTCAGTTATGGATGATTTGAACAGGTCCTTGTATTAATTCATTTTAAAAGTAATATGCCCAAGGTTTGAAATAGTCTCCTACCTAACCTTAGAACAAAAGAACAGAACGTCATTCACCTGCTTTTTCTTTCGCAAACCAAAAGCGAGGAAATTGTGCTGATGTTGTTTTGTCCAGTTTCTGGCAGCCAAAAACAAAACAAAAGAACCTCACAAACAAATTGATGAACAAATAATGGGAAAGGTTCAGCCAAATGTCAGCAACTTTTCCAGTGAAGACAACGGTACCCTAAGGTTCATCTTCATTTGAATCATGGATGCTATTGTGTTCCTGCCATTTGCTTGAACTATGCATTATATGCAATTTGCACGTAGCGGAGTAGACGGGATGAAATTTTATTTATTTATTTATTTATTTATTTATTTATTTATTTATTTATTTATTTAGGGCTTCAGAGGTTAAAACTAGCACTCTGAACTGGGCCTGGAAGCAGATCAGCACCAATGGAGCTGCTGTAACAGGATGCTTATGTGATTCCTGTAACTGTCCTAGGTTAACAGTCTGGCTGCAGCATTTTGGACCCACTGAACTTTCTGAACACTTTCCAAAGGCAGACCCAGAGAGATAATGATAATTCAGCCAGTATGTAAATAAATGTGTGTCACTGTAGCCGGATCTGACCACTCCCGTAATGGGTACGCCTAGTACACTAGTTTTAATTGTGCAAATGAACTCCTCACTGCCACCAATACCTGGGCATCTGGGCTCAAAGATGAATCCAACAGAAGTACAGGAGCTACTTCTAAAAAAATGAAGGCTGCCATGTGTTTTCAGAGTGTAAGCCTATCCAGCACAGGCTGTATCCCTGTTCCTTGATCTGCTTTTTTGGTTGATCAGGAGCGCCTGTGTCTTGTCCGGATTACAGTAAGTTTCAATTTATTCACCTTTATTCAGTTTGTTAAATGACACCAGACAAAGCTCTGGAGCTGAAATAGCTTCCTCAGGTTTGGATGGCAAGGAGAGATAGAGTGGGGATATCATCACTAGTCTAGTGGAGCCGAACCCCCAAATGCCCAACAACCTCTTCCAGTGCTTTTATGAAGATATTAAATAACACAAAACAGAACCCTAAGGGACAGCACAGGCCAAAGGCTAGGGCAGTGATGGCAAACCTTTTAGAGACCAAGGGCCAAACTGTGATTCAAAACCCACTTATTTTTCATAAAGTGCCAATACGGCAATTTAACCTGAATACAGTGGTACCCCGGGTTACAAATGCTTTGGGAGCTACCCTTCAGGAAAGTGAGGATTAACGAGCCCTGGGCAGAGAGGCAGATGGGGTGCTACACATCGGGAAAACCAGGGCGGATTGGTAGCATTTTGTGGGATCCTTTGTAGTCCCAGTTTACTCTCCAGCCAGTTTACTCTCCATTTGGGATGCCCAAAGTGGTGTGACTAGAGAGTAAACTGGGGCTACAAAGGAGCCCACAAACTGCTGTCTCCCCTTTGCCTGGCTCTCTAAACAGAGCTGTTTCAGCTGTCTTGAAATGGCTCTGTTCAGAGAGCTGGGTGAATCGGGGGGGGGGAGCAGTTTGTGGGCTTCTTCGGAGCCCCAGTTTACTCTCCAGTAACACCGCTTTTGGGATGCCCAAAGTGGCATGGCTGGAAAGTAAACTGGTGCTATGAAAGAGCCCACAAGTCGCTGCCATCCCTTTGCCCGGCTCTCTGCATGGAGCACAATGGCATGCTCCCAGCGGAAGGGGAAGTGTCGTGGCTGTGAGGGGGCGATGTTGCATGCCCACAGAAAGGGCTCCACATGCCACATTTGGCTCCTGTGCCAAAGATTCACCAACACTGGGCTAGGGTGTCAAGCCTAAATCCCATAGCACCACCTACTGAGTTATCTCTTCTAGGAAGTATTGGAGCCACCAGAAAACAATGTCTTCAAGTCCCATCCCAATGAGACGCCTCAGAGGGATACCATGGTCAATGGTATCAAACGCTGCTGAGAGGTCCAACAGAACCTACAGGATCTTCACTGTCCAGTTTCCAGCATAAGTCATCCTCCATGTCACTCAAAGCAATCTCTGTCCCATAACCACATCTGATGCCATCTTGAAGTAGATTTAGATAATCCATCTCATTCAGGAACTCCTAAAGCTGAGAATCCATGATCCACTCTAGCATCTTGCTCAAGAATGGAATATTAAAGACAGGCTGGTAATTATCTAGTATTATGGGATCCAAGGAGGGCTTTTCCAGCAATGGTCTATTATTGCCTCCTTTAAGCACATTGGGATTCTATGTAGTTGCAAGCACGCATTCGCAACACCTCCTACCCACTTGACCAGACTCTTTCTGACAACTTTTATAAGCAAGGAAGAGCAAGGGTCCAACAGACATGTGGCAGCCTTCACCTCTTTAGAAGATTTACAGCGGGTGCACTGAAATCCAAGGCAAAAGCTGTGTATTCCACTAGTCCATTATATCTCTCAGCAACGGACATTCCAGTGTACCTACCTCATATATGGTCCATTTCTAACTCTTAAAGGGCTGAAAGAAAAAACACCACAGTCAAATACAGCCAATTAAACCAGCTCTGGAACATGTGCATTAAAAGCTAAAGGAACAGAAGTGGCAGAGGTGGGGAGACATGAGGGAAGGAATAGAAATTAACCACCCTGAAGAGAAACAGAAGTTATAATAGTTATGTATAAGTGAAGTACCGAACATCAATATATCGGAGGGTTTTAAATAACAAAATTATGGGGACAGTTGGACAATCTCAACCAGACACATTGTATTACATTCTTGTGTTTTAAAAGTGCATTGGATTTTTAGGGAGGCAATGAAATGATTTACACCTTTCAAAATAGGGCTGTATCCAGTACTCAGAATGTTTTTCAGTCCTTTTAAGAAGAAATGTTGACTGCTGTTTGTTCTTTTTAATTTTTCTGCTTTCTTTTCCTTTTTTTGTGATCTTGGGAAGAACTTCTTGCCCAATATGTATGCCAGATTAATTGATAGTCCTGCACCCACTTGCACTGGAAGTACTATCACCCCCCCAAAAAAAGTTTTGGTATATCTTTGTATCTTAATTTCAGGCTCTTACATTGGTCTGTTTAGCCTGGATAGCACAGTTTTCAGCCCATTGAAACTGACTAGCATAGGAGCCTGAAACTGACAAGGGAAGAACAGTATAGGGGTACAAACATTCTATAAAGGATAATGCTTCAGGCACAAGCTATGTGGGACTGCGGGTTTTTATATTTCTATACTGAGACTCATTTTCCCGATAGGAACTCTGGTCGGCTTACATAGAAGATATCACATAAACCACTCAACCAGATAGTACAGTGGTTCTCAAACTTCCTAATGCTGTGACCCTTTAATACAGTTCCTCATGTTGTGGTGACCCCTTGCCCTGCTTGGAAGAGGCCACAAGCCCCCTTTGGCAGGCCACTGCCGCGGATGCCATAGAGAACTTCCCTCTACAGGCAACCCTCAGCCAATTGCAGCCTCCGGTACCATTGACTGACACCCCCTCCAACCTATCAAGCTGTAACTCACTCTTTCCCCACCTTCGTCTCCTTCCTCCTCCTCCAGACCCAAGCTGTTTGTGCCTTTTTCTTCACTGGCTCATGTGGAATTGTGAAATGGTCGTTCAGCCCCCAAAGGGGCCCCAGCCCCCAGGTTGGGAATCACTGTATTCATACAATAAAGGAATTGGTGAGAAGGGCAAAAATGCTGTTATATTTCAAACCCAGGAGACAAGGCAGGCAGGTTTAAAAAATCCAGAATCATAGAGTCACAGAACAGTGAAGTTGAAAGTGGGCTACAAGGCCATCAAGTCCAACCCCCTGCTCCATGCAGGAATACAAATCCAAGTATATCTGCCTGTTCGTTGCCCAGATTTTTCCTGAATGCCTCCAGCATCGGAGCACTCACCACCTCTCCAGGTAATTGGTTCCCATTGCTGTAATGCAGTCTAACAGCTAGGAGGTTTTTCTTGATATTCACTCAATAGCTGGGTTCTCTTAACTTGAGCCCTTTCTTGCGTGTCTGATACTCTGGGATAAATCATGCAACCAAAATGCTGTGTGGTGTGATATACTTGTTATAACAATATAGCATCAAACTGAATCCTAACATGCAAGAAAGATTACCTTTAAAAATAACCATGGTTGTCATGTGGGAGGGTTCGTCTCAGCAAAATGAGGTCATCACAGCTTTAATTTTTGTTCTAAAATGTGTTCTTTGCTTGTATAGTAGTAAATAAGATTTATATAGGTAGTGAGCTGGCATTGTGTGGAAAATGACATCCATTTGTGTGCAATGTCTAAAGAATTGTGCACAAGATTTCCTACAAAGAAAATGAGGAGAAAAAAGACAGAAAATCCTACAGGAAATTATTGGATTGGAACTGACCTCAAGATTTCAAAAAGAATGTCACAGCCAGAATCCCATTAGTTATTTATACCACAGTAAGTACAATGGTAAAATTCAGAGCAGCAAAATACTACAAGTTAATGAGCTGCAGCTTGTATTCCTTGTTGTGGGTTGAGTAATGTCACTGGGATGCAATGATGTATACAAGTGGTGATGTATTAACTAGCAATGATTCACTGATGTACAGTAATTTACACCATTACCCTTACATTGCTATAAAGAATACAGTAATAGGTTTCTTTTAAATCTCAATGACTTAACACCGTGGTTCCCAACCTGGGGGTCGGGACCCCTTTGGGGGGTCAAACGACCATTTCAGAGGGGTCACCATGAGCCAATGAAGAACAAGTCACAAACGACTTGGGTCTGGAGGAGGGGGGGGAAGAGTGAGTTACAGCTTGATAGGTTGGAGGGGATGTCAGTCAGTGACACCGGAGGCTGCAATTGGCAGAGGGTGCCGGTAGACGGAAGTTCTCTATGGCACCTGCGGCAGTGGCCTGCCAAAGGAGGCTTGTGGCCTCTTCCAAGTAGGGCAAGGGATCACCACAACATGTGGAACTGTATTAAAGGGTCACAACATTAGGAAGATTGAGAGAACCACTGACTTAGCTTGTCCTGTTGTGCTGTTTTGCTTTGTTTTGTGTTGAACCCGTGATCACAAACCAGCAACATTCAGCATATACAAATTGACTGCCACCTGAACACGAATCTGGACCCTACGTTCTTCAGTCTCTGAGTTTGGCACTTGATGTGCTTGTAGTGATTAATAAATAGAGCAGGGAAGTACAGGGAACTTTAAGGCAATCTAGCAATCAGCATCTGTATGGGAGCTTGGTTCATTTTCTCCAGCCAGGACTGGCTGTTATTTCCAGCTAGAGTAGGACCACTGAATCCTTTGGATTGTCACAAGTCTTAACTCGACTGTTCCACACTTGATGCAATGGGTCTATTTTTTTTTGGGGGGGGGCAAATCTGTTTTGACTCACTTTAACACATATCTTAAAGATTCCAGTCATTTTTGATCCTGTGTGTCACAATAACCTGCATCAACAGATCTGAGGAGAGGTGAACTAAGGACACCAAAACACCCCTCCCGTCGCTGACAAATCAGGGACTTTTGGTCTCGAGCAAGTCACATTGAGGAGAGGTGAGAATGTGTGTAGTGAGATCCGTGACATGTGTTTGGATTGACTGGGACAATAAAGAGGCCATCTCTCCCCCCCCTTCCTCCTCACACTTTGAATGCAGCCCAGAGAACATCAAGGCTCCAAGCCCGAAGTAAACTGCCTGGCTTTTTTCCATCTTGCCATGGACTTAACATCTAAGAAATAATGCCTGGCAAATCCATCTTTTGCCATGTTATTACCTATTGGTACTGCTCTTGATGAAGGGGGCTTGCCCTCGAAATATTAGCAATGTTTTGTTATTTTTATAGTAGCCTAAAGGTATCGCCTGTTCCACTTTTGTATAAGGACACCAAGACTTGTCTCTACCCTGGGAATTCAGCTGCATTCCTTCCATTCCTTTCTGGTTCACCGAATTTGGGAACCCAACTTCCAAACAAGTATCATCTGCATCCCTGCTTGGCCCCAAGAGTAGTGAGGGTTCCCTCATCTCTGCTTTCTTTTGCCGATAAAATCTCCTTGTGGGCAGCAAATGGAAAAGTTTCTTATTTATTTATTTCTTATTTCTTATTTATTTAGATTTATATGCCGCCCAACTTTCCCAAAGAAACTCTGGGCAGTGAACCATATAAAGTCCACAATAATAGGAGTGCCCAAATAAATCCATATTAAGAAACATATAAAAACATTAAGAGACAGAATCCAATAAAATAAAAAATGCAAGATTGTGTCTTTTGGACTAATTTACTTTTTGGATTTTTACTTTTTAGATTAATTTCATTGACTGGGGAATCCTGGAAGATGTAGCCTTCAAAAGTGTCTTTTCTGAGTTCTGGCCAAATCATGACTGCATTGGAAACACAAACCCTTTTGAACTACATCTCCACTAGATGTCGTATGCGGAAAACCTGACCACCAGCAAACTTGCAATTCAAACCTTTCCCCGCCTTTTCATCTCAAACGATTAACACAGCCCTGTCTGTTTTTAATTACAATTGTTTTATGGCATTTGTTCTATTTTGGGCCAGGCACATGTGTCTCTGTGTGAGAAGAATATTTTCCCTGTTGTCATAGTAATTAGTTTTGCCACCTTTTACAGGCTTTTGTGCTCTCTCTCTCTCTCTCTCTCTTAACTCCACACTCTTCCTTTTGTATTATTTCCCCAATTTAAATTCCAGACTAGGGATCCTGACTCTTTCAGGCCAAGAAGAAACAGAGATTAGAAGTATCAAATGCTGTAGAAGTCTGTGTCTGGGATTTAAGTCATTGTGTCTAGGAACAGGGGCACTTGCTCCAGAGAAAGAAGCCCTAAAACAGGGTCAGGCAACCATGGGGACTAGTTCCAAGAACACCTCTGAGATTCTTGTAACATTGATCTGAACTGGAGGTTCATGTCAAGAGCAAGAACAAAAACAGGAACTATTATGCCTAAACCACAGCGAGATGAGACCAAGTGTTTCCATAGCCAAATACTTTTCCCCCTTTGGCTCATGCCTTGAGGAGGGAGGAAAAAAAACATATTCAAGCTCTCATATTCATCAAAATATGAGTCCAGATGTCATTATGGTCTCTTGGAACCACTGGGGAGCTAGGAAGAAAGTCCGCGGTCACTGGTCCAGGTTTCGTGGAATTCATTCTCTCATTCACTGTATGTTTAAAGAACAATTTATTGGAGCAGAGAAAATACTAAATAGTTGGGGGGGGGCTTTTAAATAGTTCTTCTGCTTCTTTCTCTAACAGCCATGACACTTGCCTATGACAGGATACAGAAGAGGCGGTTGTACTGTTGTCATAGTTTTAAAGCCTTCTTCCATGACCAGATTAAATTATTTTAATTTTTTAAGAAAACATTCGGAACAGAGAGAGTGAGGTTAAATTGTATTGGTTCAAATTCTACAAAGCCAGTAAATTGGATGTGAGCAGCTTTGCTCAGTGGTCATGAGTGATGATGGGCATTGTCACTGAGCAGCCTCATGCCCTTGCAAGGCAGTGAGAAGCAAGGTACCTCCCTTGCAAGGGTAGAGCTGCACCACACTCATATAGGCACCAAAAATGCCCATGGCTTGGCAAAGGCATGATCTGGTTTTGGTACCATAAACCCTCCAAGCCAAACATCCAGATTGCTGTTTGAAGAGATTGTATTGCATTAAAGAGTGAAACAAACTTTCTGGAATATACACAGAATGCATCCTTCCCTTCATAGAATGGCAAATGGACATAATTTCCTTCTTCTGAGTATGCAAGTCTGATCCATCTGACCAGATTTTGTACAATTAGATGACCCATTCTTGGCCTGTCTTAATCAACATCTTAATCCATTTTCATGTTTACCCCAAATAAAATCATCTTCTTCCCCTCTTCCTTTCTTACAGCTGTAATCACCCCTCAGTTTGCATGAAGGAAGCAGACAGGCCTTTGAAGTCAAGAGGAAGTGTTAGGTCCTCTCTTTACCGTGTTGAAGTCACTTCAGGCAGGAAATCAATGAAGGTGTCACTTTCTACATGTTCTGTTCTTGGCCAATCTGACCTCTGCCTTCCCAGCCAACTTTCCTGATGTTTCTGATGAGATTCTGTATGCCATTCGTCCCAAGTTTCATGGTTTCTTCTCATAATGGATCTGCAACCACAACATGTCTAACAAAAGAAAACATATATATGATTCACCACCTCACTGACAAGTGATTAAGCAAATATACTATATATTCAGCTTATCACTGTGTATGCATGTGTTTGTACAAATGTGGGATATTAGATGAGCTTGTATGTGTCATAGTTGGAAAATCTATGCCTGTCTATTTATGACATCTGCTTCTATATCTAAACCTATATCTACATCTCTATATACCAAGACTTGGCAGTTACTAGAGAATGCAGGCTTTCTCAAAAAACTGTTCTGATCATCATTTGCAACTAGCGGAACAGATCACGGGAAGTTGCCTGAGTGTCGTCTTACTTACGATACTGTCCTTATCCATCAGATGCAACTTCAAGATGTAACCAGAGTGAAACTGGCACTGTATTCCAAATCTGTATTTGAAAACGCAGTCTACAAGCATTTCCCCTTAACTCCTAAGAAGCATGGCTAGATTTCTATCCATTTATTTGCATAAAAACATATTTTACAGCTGGCCAGAACCGTTATTCCCACTCTTTAAACAAAGTCCCAGAGATTTTTGAGCCATATACCTCAGATTCATAGTGTGTCACTGCAAGATCCAGGCAACTGCTTGTTTGTTTTTAATTCTCATTCCCCATCTCTGTTTGCAAATGTTTTGTTATGATTAGTTGCTGTTTGTGTTGCATCTTTAGTCATGTGCTGTTTTTCCTGCCAAAGTGAATGACTGAAATTCTTATAAAGGCACGGGCGGTGGAAAAAAACACAGAGAGTTTAATACCCTTATTTCATCTTACCCTTATGGGTGAGAATTAAAATGCTCCCCAATAAAATGTGTGGCTTGCGCAGGGTAGAATATGAGTCCAGTGGAACAAAACAGATAGACATACGAAATGATAAGGAGATAGTTTGGGGGCAACACAGCACTGGCACTTCTTTGTCTCTTGCTTCCCATGCACCCTTCTAAGAACAGCATTCATGGGATTATTCCATAAAGCAGGTGAGGTAGAATGGGGCAGAGAAATGGGGCAGGGTGCCAAATTGGGCTTTAGAGGACAGGAGAGATTTAGAGCAGTAAGCGATGGTAGCTGTGGTCTTAAGCTTAGATAGAAAAAAGGCCCCTAGCCATAATCACTTACTAATTGTCCACACATTCAATCATTGGTTTCCCAGAACCAGTGGTTTGGAAGGGAACTCAAAGTTCTTGTAGTCGGCTACTTGCTATATGAAAGAAACCTATAGTATCCCAGATAAGTGAGGAATTTGATTTCTTTTCCAAAGAACCTAAAGAATGGGAAAAGCTGCATCTTGTGAGATGGTCTGTCCCACAGCTACAAAGCCCGCAGTATCGGACAGGTCTTCACTGAACACTCCTGTCTTTTAATTTCAATTTGTTGGTTTGAATTCTGATATCTGGCAGAGCAGATCCCCACCCCCTGTGACAGTTCTTCTGTTAAATGAAGACAGTTCTCATATTGTTTCTGTTCTGCTCTGTGAGCCAAGGACACCCAGTGATTTCATTTGCCCCACAAAGGTATGGTCTCAGTGACCCATAGCCGGTTCTGTCCCAGTAAATGTGGAATCGGAAGTCATACATCAAAATGAACAAAGGTGAGCATTTTGTATCCAGCGAACAGTCTGATGGCTTATCTAATTAAGAGCTGGAACCTCATCAGGTGTAGGACAGTTTTATTTCAAGTGGCAGCGGTTTTCTTCATTCCGTTGACAAGAAGCAACACATTCTGGCAGGCCGTATGTCGACATGACATGTAGACAGGTTGTATGTCTCAATTTTATTTAAACAAAATATACAGAGATCCCTTAAGCCCTGATGCCAACACAGGAAATATTTTCTGTCATGCCCAGGGAAACTAATAGAATGTTTTTAACTTGACAAGCAATATGTCCGGGGACTAATGAAGACGGAATGACCTGCAATGAGTAATCTGCCTAGTAGGCCTACCATAGGATCACAGACTATCAAGAAACACATTTCTGGAAAGCTGAATACTGTAACAGGCTGAAAAAAATAATTGAAAATCACAAAAGTCACTAGAGAGGTATTCTTAAACAATGACTGAGGACCATATTCTAGGTTTTCATATAGGTAGACGTTAAGATGAATAATGGAAAATGCAAAGGTGAGAAACCAGGAGTAGAGGGAGCAAAGAACTAACCTGTCAACACATTTTTATTGAGATGGATATTCAACTAGTCTCCTGACTTTCCGTCTTTGGTGGCAGATTTGAAATTTCTACTATATGCTGAAGAGTCATTTCAAAGTGCCTTGCCTATTTCGAAGCACAAGTTGCAAATATAAAAACTTCACAGAACCCCAGGGTGCAACAATTCTTCCCAATGCATGCATATAACA
Organism: Phrynocephalus versicolor; assembly: GCA_023846285.1. Taxonomy (NCBI): domain Eukaryota; kingdom Metazoa; phylum Chordata; class Lepidosauria; order Squamata; family Agamidae; genus Phrynocephalus; species Phrynocephalus versicolor. Next base: position 46,299,937 of record JAHTLZ010000016.1, on the reverse strand, counting down.
TTCAACCTGACCCTATGTGCAATAAACATGCCATTCTAGTGGGGAAACCTGTGTTTTCCCCCCCCCCCCCCCAAATTCCTGGCTGTTCAGCATTTCAAGTAATGCAAACACTGCGTTGTGTGCATGAGCAGCAGGGAAGCACATTTTTGACCAAGTAAGGAAAATAATAAGGTGGAAACAGTAAACTGAAGGCCTATACAGAGGAGAGGAAAGGATGATGGAATCCTTTGAAGAGGGAGCTTGTGATGAAAAACCTTTAATTCTGGAAAGTAAAATGAAAGCTGTTGTCAAAGCACTGGGAAAAAATGAATCACTAGGGACAGATGGCATACCAGTATAACTATTTCAAGCCACAGAGACTGAAGCTGTCAAAATCCTAAAAAAGAATATGCCAACAAATCTAGAAAGCAAAACAGTGGCTCACAGACTGGAAACATTTTATATACATTCCAATCCTCCTAGAAAAGAAGTAACATGTAGTGCAGCAACTATGGCATCATTACTTTAGTTTCCCATGCATACAAAGTGATGCTCAAAATGATGCAAAAAGTCTTCTGTCTTAAATGGAACAAGAAATGCCTGATGTTCACGCTGGATTCTGAAAAGGAAGAGGTACTCAACATCACATTGCAAATATTCACTGGTTACTGGAGTGCACGAAAGAATTTCAGAAAATAAAGCTATGCTTTATAGACCACAGCAAAGCCTTTGATGGTGTGGATTATGAGAAACTATAGATTGTTCTGGAGTAAATGGGTGTGCTTCATCACTTGATTGCCCTGATATGCAACCCGTATTATGGGCAAGAAGCTACTGTTGGGATAGAATATGGTGAGACAGAAGGGCGAAGGTGCATTTTATCCCTTCATCTGTTCATTCAGTATGGAAAACATGTCATACAGAAAGCCAGACTAGATTCAGTTGAAGGAGGAATGAAAATTGGCGGACGTGAAAACAATAATCTAAAATATACAGGTGACAACAACTTACTGGCAGAAAGCAGTAATAATTTGAAATGAGTTTAAGTGAAAGAAGAAAGTGCTGAAGCAGGACTACAGTTGAACATTATGAAGACCAAAACAATGATGACAAAAGAACTACATGGCTTTAATGCTGACAGTGATGAAACTGAGTTAAAGATTTTGTGCAGTATACCATGGTTCAATCATCAATCCAACTGGAGACCGCAAACAAGAAACCAGAGGAATGAGATTAAGAAGGGCAACAATTTGGAGGAATTAGAAAAGATAATAAAATATAAATATTTGTCCCTGAAGGCCAAGACTAAGATAATCCACACTCTTTTATCCCTGATCACCATGCATGGGTGTAAAAATTGGATAGTGAAGAAAGCTGACAGGGGGAAAAATTGATTCATTCAAAATATGAAAAACCAGGAAAGACAAACAAGTGGATCCTAGAGGAAATCAAGCCTGAACTATCTGTGGAGTCAAAATGTTGAAACTGTATCTGTCCTACTTTGGACAACAAGATTCTCTGGAAAAGTCAACTACACTGGGCAGGTTGGAGGCAGCAGGAGGGGAAAAGGAAGATAAAAGACTAGGTGGATTGACCCTCTAATGGAATCCACAGCTTTTTGTTTGCGAGAGCTGAGCAGAGCTGTTGAGGACAGGACTTTTTGGAAATTGCTCATTCTACCAGTCAGGAGAACAGGTATATACTATAATACTATTTTGCTTACTTCCTGGTAAATTCCATTGTGTTTAGGCTTCTATTAAGGTCACTCCAAGCAGCAAGGAAAATGCAGGGTGATGCTATAGTGAAGCACCGTGTGCAGATGACAATTGCATACCCTTGCACAGTTCCACATTTTCTTTTTTTTTCTAAAAAAGAACTTGTGAATTGGAATTGTGTTCATTAAAATAAGAAAAGAAAAGTTCCAGCATCTTCTGAAATAGTAGCTTGAACACAGATTGGCAATTCTATATGCCAAAGATGTCCTTTCCTTTGAAGACAACAACAGGAGTCCATGAAAACTCTGCATTGGTGGAAGAAGGAAGAGAAGAGATCTCCCTTGAGTCAGGTCTTCACCAGGCTCCCAAGGTTGTTAGACAAGCCTGTAGATTATCACCCTATTGTGGTCTTCTTTCAGCACTAGTCAAATTCCACTCAAGATGTATCTTGAGCACTCCAGAGGGAGACCAGAGCTGCGATATAAGGATATCTGTAAGAGGGACCTGAAGGCCTTGGGAATGGACCTCGACAGATGGGAAACCCTGACCTCCAATCGCACTATCTGGAGGCAAGAGATACAGCATGGTCTACATAAATTTGAAGAGGCATTTGTCCAACAGGCAGAGGAAAAGAGGCAGGCACGGAAAGAACGAAACTCGAGGAACGGGCAAGAAACAGAATACATCTGTCCCCAGTGCGATAGAGACTGCCATTCCGAATTGGTCTATTTAGGGCGTTTATACACGACCCCTAAACTCCACCGCAAATGGCTGCAAGCTCCGGAGCTTAAAACTGTTTCCCCACCAGCTCCGGAGTTTGCAGACAATTAAGTGCGACCCCGCCCACCTAAGCGCGACCCAGCACACTTGTACCTGCTCTTGGGAGGTGAAAAATATTTGATGCGGATGTGCTGGGCTCTCCTCGCTTCTTTTTGTTTTTGTTTTTTGCCTCCCGCCCCTTTAAGAGGAACCAGGAAGTGACCGGGGCTCCCCCAGCAGCTTCCACCAGCACCGGGAGGTAAGGCTTTATTCTTTTGTCCCTTTTTTTCCTCCCTCCCCTCACGCAGCCAGCAGCCAGGAAGTACGGAGGGGTGGAGACGCACGAAGAGCGACAAACCCCTAAGATCTCTGGTCCGAATTTAAGGGGCCAGCGGATCTTAGGGGTCATGTAAAAGCGCCCTTAGTCACACTAGGTGTTGTTCTTAGGATCTCTACTACAGGCATGATACCATAGTCTTTTGAGACTGAAGGATGCCAATGATGTATCTTGGTGGATCACAGTAGTGGCAAAGTAAGAAGAATGGGGCAAGCCTCCCAAAAGCTACCCATAGGTTACTGAACTAGTCGGTGCACATGAAACATCCTGGAATCTCATTCTCTTGTAAGTAACCAGCTGCACCACTTGGCAGTGGCATTGATTTTATTCTGAGCGGCTGCCTTCTGAGCCTGGCTTCAGAAACTTTCTCTCCAATTAAGCACCTGCTATCACTGGTTCCACCCTAGAATAAAGGGTGTCAAATGGTTTGAAATACAGAAGAAGCCTTCTGTAGTTGATGTAGCCTTGATGTGAGTTCTGTAGCTTTAATAAAGCCAACCTGTCATTCAGGTCAGGGGTAAAGAAACATTTATTCTTAAAAGTGGCTTTCATCATGTGGCTTTGTCTTCCCAAATCTTTCCATATATATGGTGATAAAGGTGCAGTTACTAATCAGCCGCCTGATCTACTACTGGTGTTATAACCATATAATGACAGCAAAGAACAGAACACATAGAGACAAAGAAATGCACCTTGGAGCACTGAAATAGCAGGAGAATTCAACCTTTACCTTAATGACCAGTTTTTGTTTTGTTTTGGTGCCAGCTGCTCTTTCCTGAAGGTCCATGTTCATGTTTATTTGGAATTGGAATGGAATTTATTGTCATTGTATAAATACAATATGATTAAAAGTGCCACCCAGTCAGTCAATCACACACCCCAGCATAAAAATCCAATATGTAAAATCTACCATTTAAGAACAAACCATCCATACACATACTCCAACATTCACACGCCGAACATCACTTACACTCATTTAAAACTGACATAAAACCCAAACATAAACACACAGCCCTACACTCTTTCGTCTGACAGCATTCATACCCAATCCATAAAAACTACAATTAAAAAAACAACAGCCATACACAACCCCCCATACAATATATATGTAACACATTCAAATAATATTATTTATTACACACCTCAGGGCTGCAATCATGTTAGTGTTCGAGAAGCCTTGTGGTGCAGTGGTTGAACTGCTGTACTGGACCCAAAACTGTGCTCGTGGCCTGGGGTTCAATCCCAGGTAGCTGTCTCATGGTTGACTCAGCCTTCCATCATTCCCAGAGCAGTACATTGTGCACCCAGGTCACTGGGGTGGGGGTGGGGCGGTGGGTGCAATGTATAGACTTCATAATTAAATTGCAGACCTCCCAGAGAGGCCTTTAAGCACTATGAGGTGGTATATAAGCAGCACACTTTGCTTTGCTTTCTAGAGAAGGGACTAAGGCAGACATATAAAAAAAACCTTCCAGTTCCATGGTGCATAAAAACCACCTGGTGTGTCCTCACATATTTCAGCTGACTTATGTGACGAGTTACCCTGTAATGCATAGTTTGTTCCTTTTCTAGAGATGCCTCAGACTAACTGGGGCAAAGTAATTAGGAAATTATTTCCCGCTTCTGTAATATGAATGTAATGTTTGTTAGATTCCCATTTAACATAATTAAATTTCCCTCAGTTAGATTTTTAATCTCCTAATTGCTTTGAATGAACTCTGATTCCCTTCCTTTCTGCTTCAATTTTTATCCCTCCAAAACACATACACTTTATTTTATATTTTTAAAAATTTAATGTTCCCATATAAATGTTCCTGAACGATTTTCTTTCACATCCCCTTGAGTATTGTTCGAACAGGTAATTATCTGTCTTTCTCAGTATTCTGGGAACGTAGCAAATGCTTGAACTAGAGGGCTGAAGGAAGGGATGATGATGATGATGATGATGATGATGATGATGATGATGATGATGATGATGATGATG
>JAHTLZ010000016.1:46264071-46288184 GCA_023846285.1 Phrynocephalus versicolor | reverse complement strand
TCTGTTTACTTCTGGATAAAAACAATTGCTCAGTATAATGGGGCTGTTCCTGTGAGGAACTGTGAATTGTGGTAAGTGCCATCAGTGACACATCTGAGTCTCACTGTTAAATCATGTTCAGATTTGAGAGATAAAAAGCCAGATTTCAACATATCATCATCCCACACAGTGAAAAGATTTTTGGAGCTAGAGAAGAGTGGGGGAAATGCATAATTCATTGCTATCAGCACCGGCATACCGCTGGCACTAAATAAATATTAAAGAGCAGCACACCACCAAAGAAGAATGTGATATGATAAGAACCGTGACAGTCAGCAATTGGAGGATAGTGGCAACTTTTCACCCAAATGCCAAAAGTGTTTTTCACTGTCACTGAACTGTATTTAAGAAGACAGAACAAGAAATAGGAGGAGGAGGAGGCTGGTTGCAAAGGCCTTCCCTCAGTGTGTGGTGCGTTTGTCTACAGCACCCCACAGTGTGAGATGGAAAAACATGAAGCCTGGATGATAGCTCAGCATTTACAGGGAGCACAATATGGCACGAAAGGAAGCCTTTATGAGAAACTCCTGGGTTTCCCATGAACACTGCCTTGCTCATGGCTCAACAGTGTTTTCTTTAAACTCAATATTCTGAACGTCACACCTGGGTCCTGCAACTGAGTGTGGCAATGCACCCTGACCCTTGAAGGAAAATGTCCACCTGGCATCTGGGCTTCTTTCCACTTCCTCTTTAAGCTTCACAAGTCACCCTTCGCATCCTATGTGCAGGCTTCCCCTTGGCTAATGGCTGGCTGCTCTGAATATCCTCTAGGTGCATGGGCGCAGCAATAGGAAGCTCATGCTGCACCTGGGTTCAAAGAACCCTGACAAGAAAATATGGCAACCAGAAAGTGAGGCATGAGGTACTTCTCAGCCAAAGGGGGTATGGTAGCAGCTGTCCAGCATTTGGGGACCTGATCTGATCTTTGGACTCTTTCAAAAGGCTCAGAGCTCCCACAATGTTCCAATCAGAGATTGGTTGTCCATGTAAAGAAACTATCTGATGATATCTGATGATGTTGCAAGATAGTTTGAAGTGTCCTGCGCTTGGCCTTAGTTCAAGCCATTTGGTAAACCATGGGATCTGCAGAAACCCTGTCCTTGTGGGTGGGCAGCACGCTAGGCTGAGTAACCAGAATGCTCCTACTGGAGGTGGGACAGGATAAGCAAATCATATACACTAGTTGACTTTGTTTATCATGATGTACCAACCCAGCCAGAGCAGCTAGAAAAGTGAGTACGGCCCATGAGTCATTGTATGGTATCACTTTTCCCTTGTACAGCCTCTGGCAGCCAGCAAAAATGACATCCTGGTAAATTTACCTACAGGAATGGTGGGTTGCACTTGCATCCATGAACGTTCCTGTACCAAAAAGGCATATCTGCTACTGCTTATAAAAACTGAAATTTATACTGGGTGGGGGGGGGGGGGAGCAAACAGATTATTGGCCTTCAAGGAATCTTTATGTGCTTCTGGGTTTCCTCCACAGCCTTATGAATAATGGGCCAGAAGCTGTAGATAGTAAAACAGTGGTGGGACAACATAGCTATAAAGCTGATAAGCTCCTGCAAAACCAGTGAGCTAGCTCCAGCTCAAAAATACCAAGAAACCATTTCCCCTTTCTCTCTTGAAAATAAGTGCCCAAATAAACTTTCTTTTCAAATTTCATATATTTCAACAAGAAACAGTACAGCAGTTGATTTCTAATGACAAAGTTATGTTTGGCCTGTAGGTGGGGTAAGCACAACATGGTTGGGAACATAGCACTTTTCCATAAAAGTTAAATTAAAATACCATTTTCAGAGACTGGTAGGAAAGAAGAGTGAAGTAGGAAATACTTCCCTTCTTTTGGTTTGGAAATATCCAACTGTCAAAGAATTCTCCATAGTGAAGTCATTTTTATTCATTCCTTGTACTTGGGTATCAATGCCCTTGAGGAGAAGAGACCTTAACTTATTTTATCTTAAAACCCAAGTTTTCAAAATGGATCATATACTTGTATGGAGTGTTTACAAGTCTTTGCTGATTTAATTGAATTCTACTTGATTTTGGAAAGAAAGCTGTCCTGTCTCACCTTTGTCATCAATCTGATTCTGTCTCGCATTATTAGCCTCAATTACCCTCATCTGCAAAATAGAAAATACCAATATGTCAGAAAGCTGCCACTTAGGGGAGTATGCCAACTACTCTGTAACTAAAATTATATAGCATAAGATTAGTAGGAGACACCAACTTCGTCAGCACCGCCTTTATTATAAACTGAGCACCATAAGCCATATTATAGCACATTGTAAATTCTAGTATTCAAGCCTTAAATTTGGCTTACGATGCTGTACTACCACTTTTAAATACTGTACATTATAACATAAATAACAGGTGCTTTGTAAAATATCTATGCATCCAGTTTAATAGTGGGTGGGTAACATCCACAATTAAAACCCTATTCAACATTATTCGTATGGGTTTGCCAAAACCCCATGGAGGACGAGCACACCACTTCTCTGTTTGTTGCTATGTATGTCGCCCTCTGCCTGTCGAAGGCAGTATTACTGAAGAGAAGGGCCTTCTTGCTCTGAGGGAGTTGCCACCTGCTTTGAAGTCTGGACTTGGAGCTGTATGGGCAGCCTCTGTGGGTTGAGAGGGCTGACTTCCTCAGAATATTTGCCTGTGTAGACAAAGCAAGAGAAGAAGCAACAGAGGGCTGGATCAGTGCACTGCATATATCATTTCAGTCCTATTCCATCTGAAGAGCTGCCACGTCATGTGTGTCTGTAGAACCCTTTGCCACTCTATGTGGTGATGGCATAGATGCCTTTAAAACAGGGTTGGACAGATTTCTGGAGAATTCCATTGCAATTTACAAGTCATGACGCAGATACATGTAATCTCCAGGCTTAAAAGGAAGGTACTTCCAAGTGCCAGACACAAGGGAATGGTATCAGGAGGCAGGTATCTAGTTGTCTCCTGGGCTCCCAGAGGCATCTGCTGGGGCCACTGTGAGATACAGGAAGCTGGACTAGATGGGCCCGTGGCCTGATCCAGCAGGGCTCTTCTTAAGTTCAGAAGGTCCCATATTCAAACCCCAACATTTCCAAGTAGGGGTTCTAAACCCTGGTGAACTGTCAGGATTGACTGTATTGAGGGAGATGGACCAAGGATAGGAATATGGCCTTTGTATGGTGTTGCCTATAAGAAGTGACCACCTCAGCTGGTCCAGAAGGCTATAGCCAGGAACTGACGTCGCATCACTGTAGCTTCTCCTCTGGCATGGCAGCTTCATTTGCTAGTAGTGAGATCAGTACACACGGAAGTCCACTTTCTCCCATGGGAAGCTGCTTGGTTTTTGAGACCCACTCTTTCTCCCAGCAGAATCAGTAGAAGATGAGAGGCAGCCTTCCTGCTGGCTACCTCAAGCACTGTTTGGAGGGGAAACGCTGGACATGATTAATTAATCAAGGGCATAATTTTCAGCATTCTGTAGAATCATAGCGACACCACCTGCGATTCTGTGCTCCCTTGTCTAGGAAGGTGCCACTCTGAGCACAATGGAACTTACTTCTGAGGAAGCACACATATGATTTCATAAACCAGGAAACCGTGCTTGCTTGCTAACCCCCCTATTTTTCAGACAAGTCAACAAGCTGTTCCCACAGCAGCTTGTGAATAATTATCTACCTTAAAAGGCTATTGGTAAACAACTGCTGAAATGTAACACCCTCAAACTCTTTGAACACCTTGAATCCCTGAAGTTCAGCCTTGAATTTGGAGGAAGACGTTAAGTGTTATTAGTTCTATCTTGACAAAATCCCATTTTTCTCCACATGGTGGAGCCCTCAATTTTGCCATGTGATCCCAGGATAATATTCATTTCTAATTACTTGTAAAACTTGACATTTTATATTAAAACACCAAACACATTTATTAGTTGTGTAAATAATGAATTGGGGTTAGTGGATTAATACATTCTAATATATGACAGGAAAAGAAGCAATTATGTAATTTTACTATCAGTGGTGAAGAAAATTAAGCTGTAGATAGTTTGTACACCTACTGAATATTCATAAAGGCTGGTTCCACTTTCTGATAGACTGTTAGAGGGATATAGACACTATTAGTGACACAGATTCCCAGCACACAGAAAATTGGTAATAGTGTTGAATCAGGATTGGGCTCAAGTGCATAGCCTGGCATGACCTCGGCTAGATGGTGCTTTGACAGTCAGAGACAATGGCGGTGAACAACAGAGCAGGGCTGGCGCCTTCACAACCTTTAATCTTCTGCATGTCTGTTCAGATGTAACCCCATTGGATTAAGTAGGACTGACTCTCAAGTGAAACTACTTTTTGCAGAGGGCAGCTTCTGGAATTTCCTAATCAGCATGGATGCTCTGGCTCAGGGATTCTGGGATATTGTGGTTCCTAGAAGTAACTTTTCCAAGGATCACAGCCCTTGTAAACATTTCAGCTGGAAACTGGAAACGACAGCTCACCTAAATCCAGCAAGTCAGTTCTGATGTGTCTCTGGCCAGCCGTCATATAGGCGCCACTGGTTTGATACCAGGAAAAACAATGGGCTTCCCACTGGATATTTTGGAAAGGAACTTCCTTAATCCCCATTGAACCACTAGCCATGCTGGCTAGGCTTATTGGAACTGTAGTTCAATGTATTCAGAACAAGTGGGTCAGCAGCCAGTTATTTAATACAGTACACCACTGAATATTCTTCTCATATATAGATGAAAATTTTCCTAGACAAGGAAGCACTAATTCCTTAAAGAAGTAAAAGAAAAACCATTAGAATGTGTGTGTCTCTCTTTCTCTGCTCTCTCTATAAATTAAATAGACCTGGCTATCACCAGTGCTGATCATCAGAGAAATTGTGAGTAATGAGTTTACCTGACATTCAAACAAGCACATACTGGGGTCTATACACCCTTCAAAAGCAGTGGGTTAGCACCATTAGGTGGGGACAATTTACATTTCCTCCATACTGACATATATTGTCTGAGCAATTGGGGAATCCAGTGTCAATGTATCCTCGAAGGTTTTCACGGCCAGGATCTGATAGCTGTTGGGAGTTTTACAGGCTGTTTGGCTGAATGCAGTATCCCTCAAACAGAAGTGCTTTGAAACCCAATTAGGTAGGGTCAACATGAAATGGAAGCCACTTGAAAAATAGATGAGGCTGCACCTAGTCATGAGTGCTGGGGCAACAATTCCAAATTATGACATTGACAACCATTCCAAAGTCATCATTGGCAGGAAGGCTGAAGTGTGAGAGAGGAAGGGCAGGGAAAGCCTATGTTATGAAGCTATGGAAGAAGGTGTGGAAGGAAGAACTTGGTGAGATTCTTCTGTGAATAATGAAGTCCTTCTGGGAGTGGTTAGTTTTAATCACCTGCATACACTAATTTTTGCCCATTTCCCATGTCTTCATAGCAATCATGTTTGTCCAACCTTGGCATGTTTACTCATTCTTCACACACAATACATGATTCTCCACACTCTTCAACAGCACATGAACAACCTCATGCACTTAAGTGGGATTCACTTGAGAGAGCCAACCTGTAATAAAGTATGGCATTTGGTGGAATGGCATGGATCCAAAAGCAAAGGATGTCTTGAACTCGAAACACAACTGAAATCCCAATTCCATTGATCCAAAGTTAATCTATAAAGAAAGCATGCTGAACACTCCATTGGATTTAGTTCTGAAGATCACAGCTGCTACAGAGAAGGTGAAGTGAGCTAGTTGCTGTTGTGGTGTTGAATTGTCTTTCTTTCCCTCCCTCCCTCCCTTCTAATCCGAAATCAAAATCCAAGTGGTGGCATTCATTACATTTCCTTTAAATCGTCATTATTGAAGAATTTCCAGGTTCCAAGTCTCTGAGGAATCAGTTCGATACATGGGAGAGGTCAATTTCTTGCACCACCTGCTGGAAACACACTCGGCATTAAGCGCCTTCAACATTACACAAGTATCAAAGAAGCAAAATAATCACCATATGCCAGTTTGTGTTTGCTTATTCACACTGGCACCACACCATGCACCAGGTTGTCTAGGCAGTTTGCAATCGGCACGCTCAGAACAACAAAACAGCGTGCAAACATGCCCAAACTATCCCGAAAAGCCAAGCTGGAGAAAGCGAGGGGGGGGGGCCCCCCGAGGGGAAGAAGAAGCTAGTGGCGGCGGTGATGGAATCCAACTGGTCGCCCCCGGCAACGCCACGCCCCCAGGTCAAGGACTGCCCGGGGAGGGGGGGCGCAACCGCCGCCAGTGCGTTTGGGCACCCGGAGCTGTCGCCCTCCTTTTGGGGGTACTGGGGTAGTCCCGTCCTGGGGGCAACCAACCTTTCCCCGCCCTCGCCCCCGTCCCACGGCCGTCTCAAAAGACGCTTCACCGGAGCAGGGCGTTTGCTTCGGCGTCAATGGCGTAAAAGCCCCTCCACCCGGTGCCCTCGGCCCGTCCGACGAATGCCCGTGGCGGGGCGCGAGGGGGAAGTCAAGGGTGGGGTCGGGCGGGCAGCTGCCCCATCCGCGCCGCACGTCCTCGGGCACTCCTGCTGCGGAAGCCACCCCGGGCGATCTCTTTGGCCGCGAGAAGGAGCGAGGCGCGGACGCCCATCATCCCCCCCCCGAGCCATTGCTCACCCCGCCGGGGGGGGGGAGATCCGCGCGCCCGCCCCCCGCCCCCGCCCCCACGCGGAGGAGCCCGCCTCCCTCCCTCCCTCCCTCCCAAGCCCGACTCCTTTGTGCTTCCCAACGCGGGCGGGCGGGCGGAGGGAGGCGCGGGCGGAGCCGCCCCATCCCTTCTGCCGCCAGCGCGCCGACGGTCGGCTCAGGACAAAGCGGCGGCCTCGGCAAGGACGGTCGCCTTCGCCGGGAAGACGGGAGAGGCGGAGAGGGTAGGGGGCTCCCGCTTCTTGCAAGCGCCCTCCCCGCCCCACTGGCCAGCAGGGGGCCCACCCTTTTCCGGAGCCATCGCTGCTTTAAGCGGCAAGCCATGCTGGGCGGTGGGCCGGGTCCCTTCGCTCCCCCCACGTGGTCTCGGCGCTGGTGAATCTCCATCGCCGGAGGGTCTCGGGGCAGACGCCGGTCCCGAGCCGCGCTCGACGTTTTGGTGGGGGAGCCGAAAGCAGCCGGGAGCGGCCCCGCCGCCGCCGCCACCATGCCCGGGAGCCGCCCCGATCGGGCGACGCGCGCGGCTGCCAAGCCCCCGGGTCCCGGCGCAGCAGCGGACTAAGAGAGCAGCGGCGGCAGCAGCAGCGAGCTCAGCAGCGACAGCCGCCGCCGCGGGAGGAGAATGCGCCGAGCGGGTCTGGCCGGGCTGGGCTCCGTAGCCGCACTCTGGCTGCTGCTGGCTTTGGCGTCGCTGCTGGGATTGTGGAGCGGGCGGATCGCGGAGCCGGGCACCCCCTTCGGAGCGCGGCGGCCCGGATCGGAGCTCCGAGGTGCCGAAGCCCCGCCGGAGGCAGCTGCCAGTCGCCTCCTTCGCCCTCCGAGTCAGGCCGCGCAGAAAACTTTCCGAGCGCTGCTCACGCTGCCGGGACAGCCCGCCGAGCCCCAGGAGGGACCGGGCGAGAGTGGGCAGGAGCCACCGCCGCCACCTCCTGCCTCGGCGGCCCGCCCGCGCTGGGAAAGGCCCGGGTCGCGGGTCGCCTCGGAGCCGCTGCCTTCGTCGCCGGTGCGCGGCGGGATCTTTTGGAGCCGGGCCCTGGAGGCGCAGGTGCCGCGGGGCTTCTCGCCGTCGTCGGCGGCCTCGTGGCTGCGGGCGGCCCGGGAGGCGCGCGTCGTGGCGCTGGAGCGGGGCGGCTGCGGCCGGAGCTCCAACCGGCTGGCGCGCCTGTCGGACGGGAGCCGCGCCTGCGTGCGCTACGGCATCAACCCGGAGCAGATCCAGGGCGAGGCGCTCTCCTACCACCTGGCCGGGCTGCTGGGCATTCAGGAGCGCCTGGCCCCGTTGGCGCTCTCGCGGGTGGAGGCGCGCGGCGGGCAGTGGGCGCCCGTGCGGGAGGAGCTGCGCGGCTCGCACTGGGCCGACGGCGCCGTGGTGAGCCTGGCCCAGTGGGTGGACAACCTCACCGACGTGGTGGCGCCCGCCCCGTGGCGAGCCGAGGCGGCGTCGGCGTCGGCGGGTTCCCCGGGGGTCTCCAGCCGGCGTCTCCAGCCCTTGGCGGCCGGGGAGCTGCGAGGCCTGAGCCAGGCGCAGCTGGTGGAGCTGGTGCAGTGGAGCGACTTGATCCTTTTCGACTACCTGACGGCCAACTTCGACCGGCTGGTCAGCAACCTGTTCAGCCTGCAGTGGGACCCGCGCGTCATGCACCGGGCCACCAGCAATCTCCACCGGGCCCCCAACGGCGGGCTGGTCTTCCTCGACAACGAGGCGGGCCTGGTGCACGGCTACCGGCTCCTGGCCATGTGGGACAAGTACAACGAGCCGCTGCTGCGCTCCCTCTGCCTCTTCCGCGAGGCCACCGCCCAGAAGGTGCGCGACCTGCACCGACACCGCAACGCTGCCGCCGAGCTGCTCCGCCTCTACCGGACTCGGGAGCCGCTGGCCGAGCTGGTCGGCTTCCTCTCGGAGCAGCAAGCCCAGCTGCTCCAAGACCGCATCGACTTGGTCCACAAGCACATTTTGCACTGCAAAGCCAAGGCCGCCGCCGCCGCCGCCACCCTCTGATCGCCTCAGCGGGGCGGGAAGGAGGAGCCCGGAGTCTTGGGGGGAAAGGAGCCAAGGGGGGCTGAGGCTGATCCCTGCCTTCTCCCTGCGCCACCCTTAAAAGGACTCCCGCGGGATCCGCCTCCCTGTGGGAGAAAAGGACTCCAGCGCCGGTGGAAGGGTGTGCGTGTCTGCCTGTGGCTCCTGTCACCTGCCTGGGAGTGTTTTTCTAGGAGAAGGGGAGCCTATAGACTCCCTGAGATCCAGACATTTGACCACTGGGATCCATCCATGGAATACAGCCCGCCTTCCGTTGACATGGTTCTAAGCCCCAGATGTGAAAAGCTGTGGGCCAAGCATCCTTCCAGAACCAAAGGGGGCATCCCCTGAGAACTGGGCAGACCGAAAGATCTGGGCTGGTGCACACTGTCTTTTTTCAGGCATTAGCCATTCCCTGTACCTGCTCTGTATTTTTGTCTGTTCTGAGACTAGGCCAGAAAATGCTGTTCCCTGCATCAGTAGTAGTTCCTGTTTCGAGTTCTTGGCAGGACCCAGTAAACGACCCGATGCATCATGGCAGTGTTGCGGGAGCTAAGAGGGCTATTTCTCCCACTCAGATGGGAGCCCACTGCAAAACCCCATGCGAGATGCAAGTCTTAATCGCAATAAGCATCTATTTGGAGGGCTCTCCATTGGTTTCACACTGGGAGTTTCTTCTCACTGTGTCTCCCTCCCCCCTCCCCTTTAACGGCTCTTAAGAGTTTCCCGTAATAATTCATTTTGCTATCCCCCCCCCATCTAGTTGAGACTGGTAGGCCCTGGAATTGACCTCTCTCACACTCTTGACTGTAAAACTGAACTTCATGTTAAAGTGATGCCAGTCTTGTTTTGGTACTCTTCTTTCATGTGGTTCTTCCCAGCTGTAACGGACCTCAGCAGTGTCAGTCCGTAAGAGGAAGAAATGTTCAGAGAAGATCCTTTTTTTAAAAAAACAGCTCTTAGTCCTGATGAGTGAGAAACATTGGCTGAAACTCTGTTTCTCAGTGTGTCTGTTTTGTATGTAACCACTACTGTACAATAAAATAATTGACTAATGGGAGGGACAGAGAAGGATTCCCAGGTTTATGGTATTGTCCATGTAGTAAATTTCTGATGCATTAATCCAGAGGAGAGAAAAATCAGCTTCATGCACTTTACTTTGGTTTTTCTTATTTTTTTATATAAAAAGACCTTTTTATTTTAAAAAAAAGTTGGCATTTTAGGTACATGATGTATGTTCTTCCGCTGTTCTGTAACATACTAAAGAAGTGGATATTTCAGTAAAAATGTGTTAATGTTTTGCCTTCTTTGTGCTCAAGAGCTGTGGTTTTCACTTTTTTTGGAGTAATCCCTATTCTTCATGACACATTTGCGTTATCCTCTGCCACCACCACCCCAGCATTTCAATAGGTGTGTTCCTTTGTTTATTTCAGTAGGATAAATGGGAGAAAGATTCCATACCCTGCTAAAGGACCATAGATTATGATCTCTCCCCCTGACTTTTGGTGTCTTTACTTATTCAAAGCCATCCATGTAGCAAGGAATACTTAGCATATCTATATCGTAGTTATTGCTGAGTTGAGTGATTATACCACCACATATTTGCAGGAAAATTGTTTCTTTTTTTTTTTAAAGCAAGTCTTGATTCAGACAGTTCAAGTTTCAGCATAGACTAAAATTCCTGCTAGCTGCTGCTCACACTGGTCGGAAAAAGACCTGTTACAGTAGTACCAGACACTATAAAACGGGAACATCTCTGAGAGCATATGCCATTTTCAGCAGCTGTTAATTCCTTTTCCATTTTGGTTTCTGGGAAACGGGAAACAAATGGAAAAGTCGTAAGTTGTTGTTCCTGCCAAAATAATTTAGGGCTACATTTTAGTTGAGTTTCTGTCCTGATCCTGGTGGGAGCAAGTAGTGAAACTTAAATGAAATGTATTATAACTTTTACTAAGTGTTGATCCCCCTTTCCAGTAAGGAGATCTCTGAATAGAAGCAGCTTTCTGCATATCTTTTGGGCTGCCTTATGCTATTCACCTGGGCCCCATGGAATGGGCTGGATGCTTTTTTCATAATGTCTGAGTGGTCCCACCCCTTGGTAGGCCACTCAGCTCCCTGGTATGCTTGCAGCTTGATTTTGGCTTCAGATCTATGGGCGTGTTTTGAGTTGGTCATTGTGAGAAATTGTGCCACACAATCGAGTTCATGGTTAAAACAATGGGATGGAGTACCACAATATGTGGTAATTGGTCTTCAACTTGTTCTTCAGTAGCATCTAACATGCAATCATATGACTGAGTAACCTCCAAATTGTCATGACTCCCTTTATTGAGTTAATGCATCTCATATTTGGTCTTCCGATTTTTCCTGCCACCTTCAGTTTTTCCTGGCTTTAGTGTCTGTCCCAGAGAGTCTTGCCTTCTCATAATATGCCCACTGTAAGTCTGCCTAAGTTGATTAGTTTTTGCTTCTCGAGGAAGTTCAGGCTTCAGTGTAGAACAGTGGTGGCAAACCTTTGGCACTCCGGATGTTTTGGACCACAACTCCCACAATCCTTTGTCACTGGCAATCTAGGCTCAGAATTCTGGGAGTTGCAGTCCAAAACATCTGGAGTACAGTGGTGGCAAACCTTCGGCACTCCAGATGTTTTGGACCACAACTCCCAGAAAAATATTTACTTAATCCCTTATCAGTGAGAGACTAGGTTACCTATGGGTGCTGCGTAACAGCAGAACACAACACTTTGGAAAGTATAACTATTGCCGCTCCTAATTGTGCGTTGCGTGCGATATAGTGAAGCACATGAAAAGCATGCTTCTTCACGGTCACTTAACGTGTTCGTTTTGCGGTTACTTGAGGCACTGCATGCATTGATCTTTATTCTTACAGTAGAGAAGTCATTAATTATAACTTTTTTTGTGAATTGGGACATAACTTGCTTTTTTAAAAAATTCCAATCTAAATTTAGGAGGAGGAGGAGGTGCATTGTTTGCCGACTCCGACTCCGACTCCAGGTACCCAAAATTTACCCTGACTCCGACTCCGACTCCACAGCCCTGCAGAGGACTGTGGGAGTTGTGGTCCAAAACATCTGGAGTGCCAAAGGTTCGCCACCACTGGTCTAGGGCCTTCTTGTCTGTGGGCCTAGAAGATTGTTCAAGATTTGGCCAAGGACCCACTGGCTTATTTTTCTGGCAGCCCAGGGTATCTGCAGAATTCTTGAATGGCTTTAACAGACTTGGGAGGAGCACTTCTTGGACAAGAAGGCTATCCAAGGCTGTCTGTCATGATAGTTCTGAAGGAGCAGAGCCTGTCTTCTGTGGTATTCTAGCCATGGGAGCTTTTTAAGATCTTTTAGTAGGCTTCCTGTAGGCATCTAGTTGACCACCATGGGAACAATGCTGCACTAAATAGGTCTCTGATCTGGTCCAGCAATCTCTTTTATGTTCTTGGTAAGCTAGTGTTAACAAACAGTCTCTCTTTATAAACAGGATAGTATGGAATAAGACGGCGCAATCCTTTCCAGCTTGAAGATGGGAATGTAATCTCCTGTCGCATCTGGCAAAATATGTTTCTGTACCCTGGAAGCCAAAGTGCAATCTGTAAATATCAGACAAGTGTAGCTGACATCAGTTCAAGCAGACCCTTATCTCAAGAGTTCTTTGGGGCCTCACAGCCACCAGACAGCATCTTTTCTGATAGTGGTACCTCAAATGATGGGGCTATCTTGCATCATCTTGATCGGAGCTGGCTTTCAGACTCGTAGCACAGTTGTGTTTTTACATACGTTAGACGCTGGGCCTTTAAAATACACAAGGCTATTAACTAAGTATTGTTCTCAAGCCTTATATCTGCTCTAGAGGGCTCTTTCTCTTTGCAGCTTCAACTGACAGGTCTCTTTATTTAACTCTTATTTATAGCTTGCAGCTTTTTCATCACTCAGCACAATGCACCGAGTCCCATGTGGTGTTCCTTTGCCATTTACATGATAATATACAATTTAACTGTGTAATTCTTTTTTAGCGCGGATTGCCAGCCTGCATTTTGCAACTCACTCGGATGCAGTGTTTCAAGAACCATTCACCTAATGAAAATGCATTTAAATAATATATCCGTAGCATAAATTTTAAACCACCCATAAGAGTGAAACGGCGGAGCTACAAACATCCTAAGATTTCCCTTTTGCAGAATGCATTTCTGAGAGTATCGCCGCACAGTCGTAGTTTCAGTCACTTAATGGATGACACATCTTTGCTGCAGCAGTGCCAACGCCAAGATAATGTAATTACACCTTTCAGAAAGAAGCAGGGGGGCTTCCCCTTTGATGATGGGTGATTATGTCAAAATATAGGTAAGGCACTATAAGAATAAGATGATCCTGAGTGCTGCGAGGAAGTGGAAACATGGCTTTCATGAGAAAGGGAAACTATTGACATGGTTTGGGTCCAGAATGAATGGACAGTTTTTTTTTTTCTAGAGCCATTGAGCTGCTCCATTGTTAATCTTGTGCTTTTCAACTTATGTTGCTTTGTTCTGTCTTCTTTGTTGCTGTTCCTTACCTTAGGTTCTGACCTGTCCTTCGTTCTTTCAGGGAAGTCCTAATGAGGTAGTCATCCTGTACCTGGGCTGTTTCCATCAAGCTGCAAGAAAGCTGCGTGGCCAGTATCCCCTTGGTAGTTTCCAGCTAGTGTTATTCCATGGAACCAGTGGGATTGATATAAGTATACCTCACCGTTCAGCAGTTGCTTCGATAGATCCCTTCTGACTGGGTCCAGCAGTTGGATTTAGATCTCCATAATGAAACATTCCCCCATCCAGTTTTAGTTTGTAAAGAAAACTTGTGAAAGAGAAAGGTTCTAGCCTAGCATCTAGTACAGTGGTTCTCAACCTGTGGGTCCCCAGATGTTCCTGGACTGCAACTCCCAGAAACCCCTTCCAGCACAGCGACTAGTGGAGGCTTCTGGGAGTTGCAGTCCAGGAACATCTGGGGGGGCCACAGGTTGAGAACCACTGAACTAGATGATGGCCCTTCAAGGCTGCCAGCTGAACCTAGCCATTGCACCTTGGTATTAGGAATTAGGCCCGGGTTTGCTCAGTCCTGTTGGCTTAGCTACTCTTAGCTTTAGCTGCTTTGACACAGCAAGTGATCTTGTGAGCACACCATGCACAGTTCACAGATTAAGGAATACATTCAGGGTCAGTGGGTAGTCTATTGAAAAAAATGAAGCAACTACTGCTGAACCAACAAAGGGTTCTGAAAGTATGCAGTCCATCTAAATGTTTTCCACACCTTTCAAAGGAAAACAACAGAAATGAAATGGGACACCATTTTTGAATTACTGCGCCGGTGTAATTGGTTTAATAGAACATTGTCCTTTTGTACTCTGCAGCAGGCTTTAAGTCTACTTTGAACACTCAGTGTAGAAGTATCTCGTGATGGGAAGTCCTTGGGGATATCCCAATAATAAATGAGTTAAAATAGTGTACTGGTTAGTTGTTAAAACTCCACACTCGGCTCTTTTGACAACCTGTGTCTCTCCCCTCTTTTATTCAGCTACAGAAAGCTATCAGAGACATGAAATATTTAGTCTGGGACAGTAAAATATGCATACGAATGCATGCCAAGCCCGTTACTTTGTGGACACACAATACCCAAACTGTATCATGACATTTGATGAAGTGTTTTGAAATGGTGGAAAAACACCATGGAATTTTCTGCACATTATTCTGCTAGTGCCAGGAACCGTGTGTCTCCAAAAGATAAATTTATGAATTAATATCAGGTTAAGAAACACTCCTTGGCTTATTTTTTTTTAAACAAAACACTCTTCAATACATTCTTGGTCAACCGCATTCCTAGCATTCCGTCTCCTGCTTAATACTGAAGTCTGCTGTTAACCCAACACAAAGAGCATAAATGGCAACGAAGATTTATTAGAGAGAGAGAGAAACGTTCACAAGAAAAGATGTATCAAGCTCAATGTATCTGTAGACATTTATGTATTGTGGCCTGCCTTGCTGCAAGGCTATAAGAGAAAAGCCTCCCTATAGCAGGGAGGTGACTGATTAGAGTACTGTATATTGACAGTACCAAGATCTGAAGTCGAATGTGTCTTCTGTTAGCAAAGAAACCTCATTTATTTCAATGAGCCTATGCTAAAGATGCCCCCTTGGGATCATCCCATCGAGATGTCATCTAGATGTTTTGGATTAGGAGCCTCTTCATGTCCGAACATTAGTCTTGCTTGCCGGAACTGACGGGAGACGGGTGCAAATCATCTGGGAGACGACAGGATACTTTGTCTGATTGGATGTCTGTGTTACTGTTCCCACAACATTAGTGCCATTTTTAAGGTAGGTGGCCATTATCTCTATAATTAGGGTTGGGCTGCCTGATGTTGCTTGGGTATTTTAAAATCACTCATGTGCTAAGGACACTGGGAATTCTGCTCTGGTAGAACTATATCAGAAGGGTGCTGTACGCACAATTACATATTCAATATCAGATTCTTTTTCTAGGCTCCGCTTTTGTGTGTTGGAAGGTCTCCTGGATTGAGTCCCCATCATGGGCTGGAGCAGCTGGGCAAAACAGTGTGAAATCCAAAATAGCCACTGCCATGATTGTGTAGACCAGGCTCATCAGGATCCCTCTTAGTCCAGCTCCTGGAGCTCCTTAGGTGGCCCCTTTCCAAAGCCTCACCACATCAGAAGGGAAAGGAGGTACAAGAGCAACAGAATGGTGGTCTTTAAATTGTGCCCCCCCATTCTGTCTCTCCCTTCACCTTTGCTCCAGAGAGAAAGCAAAGGGGAGCCAAAGCTAAGGATGATCAGCTTTGCCACCAGTACAGGAAAAGTGAGGAAGAGAGCAAAACCAGGTTCGTGATCAAAGTCTGGCCAAAATCCCAGCCTGCCCTTGAGCTGGCTTGGAGGAGAACGAGTCCAATCTGATACCAGGGTTGTGGTCCTAGGATTGGCCCACAGGGAGATCAAGGGCTGGGAACGTGACTTGCTGGCTTCAAAATATTTGCCACCTTTGGTAGGTGGGATTACCTGGGGCAAGAGCTGAAGTCTTCTTTCAAACAACTTATTCAGTTCCTTGTCTATGAAACCCATCTTACATTGAAAGTTCACTCTTCACTGCATTCACTCAAAGTTTACAATGAATGTGAAACCTGTCCAAAAAGCCAGAAGAGGACATTGACACAAATTTATGTTTTGAGAGGTCGGCTTTGGTAATCAAAGTTGTGAATTGTATAAGAGGTCTGTGCCATTTTAGCATTCAATAAATATTGATCACATAAATTACTCTGTTGTAGAAAAGAATAAGAATCAGTTGGTAGGTGGGTGAGGGGGTGTAGAAACCCAACCAATTCTCACCACTTCCTCCTCCTACAAATAATGATTTTATTAGCTTTCTCTGCTGCCTGGTTCACACTGGGCAGTTTATGTTCTGTCGTGACTGAGATAAAAGATATGTCTTTCCTACTGATTCTGCAGCAGGCGCACTAGAATGAAACTTGCTAGTGGGTTTGTTGCAACTGACATGCTGTTTGAGCTTCCTCTAATTGTCAAGTTGCGTATTTTCTATTTATACCTTCCCACCACGGGGACAGCGAGTCAATGTGCACATGCTATAATCTCATCAATGGTGTCATTCATGGTTTCTGCTCAAGAAGACAGATTCGTATGCAGGCTTCATGATCATTCAGTCGCACAAACACCAGTCAAGTGTGGAATTTGCAAGCAAGTCTGTTACACCTTGGTCATCTGGGAACAAATTTGGGAACAATTTGTATGAAATGACAAACATACAACCTTTGTTTTCAGATCTGGGGGTAAAAGATGGCCATATAAGTTAAGTAAATAAATAAGTTTAAGTCACCAATCGAAAAACAGGTTAATGGTGTGTTCTGATTAGAAGGCAAGGGCCAGAATTCTGTTGTGTTCATAACTGGGCAAGCTGCTTTCTAGGCAGTTTTATGTCAAGACTTCCTGCGATTATGTGAAAGGGAACCTGGCAAACACAACAGCTTCAAATGTGAATGCCCTTAGGTGTGCTCAGTATAATTTTGGCCAAATTTTGGTTTAGATCCTAGTTTAGTAAGTTGGAGAGGGTCCACCCAGATTTGGCATACAGTTCTTCAGAGGATGGGTGCTCTGGCTTGCATGGATCAAATCAAAACTTCACTGTGGGAAATGTGAAACAGTATGTATCTCCCTATCTGGAAATTGAGAAAGGGCTTTGATTCGTGGTTTTTGATGTTGTTGGCTTTGTGACGGGAAGCATAAAATGACATCAACCCAATCATAATCCACCTCCAGAATGGATGAGGTAGAGCAAAGCATGCTGCTTCATCCAGCCTGCCTGATTTCAGGCCAATTTTGCTGAAATGTGCCAGGGAGTCTGTCATATCTTTGATGTCCAGGACAGATTTGTGGGTAGTTTGTATGAAATGACAAACATCTAGGTTAAAAAAAAATCTGGGGATAAATATGGATGGGAGTAAAGGAGTTATGGACAGTAAACAGGTATTTTGGTGGCAGTGCGGGGCTGTTTTGTTTTCTGCTCAGCTGAGAACACCAGAACCAGAGCATTCCAAATGCTTCCCTTCTTGATACAAGGGATATGCCACTGCAAGTAATGCTTGATGCCACTGTAAAAAACACCACCCACTTTCAAAGTGCCCACCACTTTTCTGGTCTGGCAGAAGAGGGGCGTTTGCTTTGGGGTGAGGCTAGCTCGTCGTTTGACGTTAAACTCAAGCGCTGCAAGAGGAGCCAGCAGGGGTGACAAAAGCCAAAGCCATCAGGCACTCTCCATATCCTTGTCTAAAGTTGGTACTGTAAAGTTCCCAGCAGGCACCATTTGAAGAAAGCAGGCTTGCCATCCCTTGAGCCAAAGGGAAAATGCCACAGGAATGTAACTGAGATTGTGTAACTCCACCTTCCTACTCAGGGAGGTGGTCTCAGGAGCTGCACACAACTGGACTTCTTTTTCTTGAGAGATTGAAATGTTTCGCTGCTCATCCAAACTGCTTTGCCGGTCCGGTTGCTATGACTCAACTTCCAGATAAACGCACCTGGGTGACTGAGAATCTGCACAGACATATCTCCCTATTAGTGCTCTTCTCATGCTCCTCCTGCAAACCCTTGGGCACAGTTGTTGTTGTTGTTGTTGCTGCTGCTGCTGCTGCTGCTGCTGCTGCTGCTGCTGCTGCTGTTGCTGCTGTTGCTGCTGTTGCTGCTGCTGCTCTGCGGCTGGCAATGCTGCTGCAGAACCACCATAAAAATATGCAGTAGAAATACAGGGGTAGTCTTGGGCATGTTTCGTCTGCATCCCGTCCAAAAGCATTGTGGCCAGATGTGAGAAGGAGAACTTGGCCAAGCTGTCATCTAATTGGAAGGAGGGGCCGCCCATCACGACACTCCCATTTCTTTCTCCATCCTGGTTTTTAGAATGGGACGCTTGGGGCAGAGTATATTGCAGTCGTTTTGCCTTCCTTCCTCCAGAGCTTCAGGAGAAGCAAAACTCCAGCCTAATTAAGCTGAAGCAAATTACAGTAGATTCACTTTGTACAGATCTCTCCAATGTGTCTCAGTTCAGTTCAGGATTTGCACAAAGAAACACAGACCTCTGCTCCATATTTTGCTTGGAAACAGCGCACATCTGATTGTCCAGAAATTATATATTTCCAAAAGTTACACTACATTACTTCACTGAATTTTACAGTCATCAGAATGTTATGTTGAGAGTTGAAATTGTCCAGTACAGGATGCTGAACTGCTAATCTGTCATGTGATAAGGGACATAAGTGGTATCTTGATAGTTGCCATTGGGGTTCACACCATTGTTCTTATTCCATTGTTCTTATTAAATAATAGAATTATAGCTGTTACATGCTTTTTTGTAACAGTGGCGCAGTGGTTAAATGCCTGTACTGCCTCTGAAACTGTGCTCACCACCTGGGGTTCAATCCTAGGTAGCAGGCTCATGGTTGACTCAGCCTTCCATACTTCCGAGGTCGGTAAAATAAGTACCCCACTTGCTGGGGGGGGGGGTCAATGTGTAGCCTGCATTACTGTAATTAAAACTGTAAACCGCCCAGAGACTACTTGAAGTGGTATGGGGCGGTACATAAGCAAAATACTTTTTTGCTTTTTATTTTGTCCACAGAGATTTTTTTAGTTCATTGTTTTAATTTTTTCTTTGAGCCACGTGTCACATCTTCTTTGTGGCTCCCCCCCCCCCAACAACCATTGTGCTGCCTCCTCCTGCCTGCAAGCTACTGGAGCCCATGCAGGGCAAAAATCAGTTTTATCACATATAATAGGTTTGGTTATACTACCAGTGTGTGACCTGATCACATGCAGCCCAGCTGTGATAGATCAAGTAGAAAGCTTCATTTAAATCCAGAGGGGTTTAAAGCAGGTCCTGCGTCTTCTTTTAAAAAAAAACACAGCCCAAATCAAGTTTCATTATTTGTTTTTCTTTGGGTTTTGTCTCCTCCTGGATGATTGTATTTATTAGATTCCCATTTGCATGCTTGTTGGCTAAGATCGCATTAAGACTTAACTCTGCTTGGTATGTTGCATTAGACTCATACTATAAAAGTTTAACAGCAGCTTAGAGGCTGTGCATTTGGTAACCTCCCTACCTACAATACAGTCGAATGCATAATCAACATCTCAGTAGGAGTCTGTCCAAGATTGATAGCAGGGATTGCTTATAAAACCTGTAATTTTTTATATGCTGGTCCCTAGTCCAAGGCATTAGCAACCAGTTTTCTCTGCACTGGGAACATGATCTAGTTTTACAGCCAAGGTAGAAAGGTAGATGTATCAGTAGCAAGCTCCAATCCTTGCCCACAAGAAGGCAGACAGAACTGCTGTAGGCAACATGCTGTATTTTCTTCCTTGTACATTTTCTTCTGGATCTTTAGAGCAAATTGACAAAAAAAGGTAACAATGCAGCAATCAAAGAGAACCACCGATGGTTTCACACTACTGTGACCTTCTGTCAGGGCTGTGTGCACCACCAGTCAATAAAGGCCTCCAAGCATTTCACTTGCATTAATTCAGTCATCTTTTTATGACAACTTCTATCAAGCAAGATGGTATTATTATCTGGAAATTATGAAAAGGGAGTGAGAGATGGTAGTTTACTGAAGACTGCACACACTTCCTCTAGTTTCTGGCTTTGACTTCACAATTGATTTGTGTAGTAATTATGTTATGATGTAAGGTCTGTTGGTCTGCATGCAGGGAACATTTTGAAGGCACTGCACACCTATTGAAAGCTCATGCAAAGGCCTTGCCTCTTTCTGTTCATGAAGCCTGTCTCAGAACAGAGCAAGGGTCCAACCAGAGGCCTAGTTGCTCCAAGATCCTGTCCTCGCATTTGTTTGTTTGTTTAATTTCTATACCTTGTGTATAGAATGTCCTATACCATGTCATGGTCAGACCACCAACTGTTAAAATGCAGCCTTGCAGTGGCACCCCCTCCCCCCACGAGGAGCTTGGAACCATGAAGATGGTCCGCCCACACAGGCAAATGGATCCCCTTGGGTTCCAGAATGCAATGCATGCGATTCCTGAAGATCTGGTTGGCACTCCTGTCGATGCCTTGGTGGATGGCTGGCATGCCTGTGCTTCCAGAGGAATAGACGTGCTAGCTACCGAATGCCCCCTTTGCCACTGGGCTCACGGGGCTCTTTGATTCAACCTGGCCCTGTGGACTCTAAAGCAGGAAAGGAGGAAGCTAGAGAGCATTTGGAGGCAGGCCCTGACAGATTCCAACTTAATTGCTGTCAGGATAGCATCAACTATTTATTCCGCCAAGATTAAGGCTTCAAGAAGATTTTACTTCACTAACTGGAAAAACAAAGCACAAAACCACCAGGCTGAACTGTTTCATATAGTCCGTGATCTATCCAGGCTTGGTTACAGTGACAGACCTTCCCCTAGTATTTCCTGTGACAAATTTGTTGCATTTTTAAAATCAAAAGTGGAGCCCATCTGCCAAGACCTTGGTTGCAAACAGTAGAATAAGCAGAGACCTCCAGCACATTGTCTTGCAGGACTATTTTGACCACCTTTCAACCTGTGACATCCTTTGAAGTGGACAGGGCCCTTGATCGCTGTCACCCCACCACCTCTTCCCTTGACCCTTGCCCAGCCTGGCTAATAAAAGCAGCCACACCGGTC
Source organism: Phrynocephalus versicolor (assembly GCA_023846285.1). Classification (NCBI taxonomy): domain Eukaryota; kingdom Metazoa; phylum Chordata; class Lepidosauria; order Squamata; family Agamidae; genus Phrynocephalus; species Phrynocephalus versicolor. The sequence goes on along the minus strand of JAHTLZ010000016.1, from coordinate 46,267,244 downwards.
ACTACTGAATGGGCTGATGAAATAATCAGTGGGTCTCTCCAAGAGGGCAGGGTTCCACCTGACCTCAAGGAATCCTAGAATCATAGAGTTGGAAGAGACCTCAAGTAGTGAGGGAGCCCACCAGCACCCTGGCGAACCTCACCACAGTGTTGTGCTGCCTCCACTGCCTCCTCCGCTGGTCTCGTGGCTGGGCTCTTCCAGGCTTTGCAACCGCTTCCCCCGACACCTCTCATACAGGCACGTGCATGGGTTCTTCCAGACTGCAAAGACGCTTCCTTCTTCACCACCGCCACCGCTTTTGCAGGCACACTGGCGGGCTCTCCCTGGCCGCACAGCCGCGTCTTCCGTCACCGCCTCTCTTGCAGGTGTGCGAGCAGGCTCTCGATGGCCTTGCAGACACTGCCTTCTCCGCTACCAGCGCCTCTCTTGCTGTCAGGCGGGCGAGCGGGTGGGCTCTTCCAGGTCATGCGGCCACTTCCTCCACCACTACAGGCACCTCCCCTGCAGGTGGGCAGGCAGGCGGACTGTTCTGGGTGGCGGGGCAGCTTCCTCCACTGCCACCACCGCCGTTCTTGCAGGTGAGTGGGTGAGCTCTCCCCAGCCATGTGACTGCTTCCATTGTCGTTGCCGCTTTCTCTACTGCTGCCGATGTCCCAGGTGAGCACTGCCCGGTCCCTGCACCACCGCAGACCCAGACCCTTGCACTGCTGCTCACCATCCATGGATAACTGAATCCGCGGATGGTGAATCAGTGGATATAGGGGTCCTACTGTAATCTGTTCTAGAATCTTTCCAGGTATAGATGTCAAGCTGACTGGATGGTAATTATTTCGGTCCTCTTTCCCCCCTTTTTGAAAATGGGGACAACATTCACCCTCTTCCAATCTCTGGGGACTTCCCATGTTCTCCAGGAATTCTCAAAGATTATTGTCAATGGCTCTGAAATTACTTCTGCCAGTTCTTTTAATATCCTTGGGTGTAATTCATCTGGCCCGGAGACTTAAATCCATTTAGGGTTTCCAGGTATTCCTGTACTACCTTCCTATCTATTCTATGCTGCAATTTCCACCCAACCTCATTTACTCTTTGTAAATGAACTTTTTTCCTTTCTGGAGAAAACTGAGGCAAAGAAGGTGCTGAGTAGTTCTGCCTTGTCCCTGTCTCCTGTTAGTACTTGGTTATCTTTGCCACGCAGAGACCTTATCATTTCCTTATTTTTCTTTCTGCTGCAGACATAACTAAAAAAAGCTCTTTTTACTATCTTTAATCTCTCTGGCAAGTCTAAGTTCTTTCTGTGCTTTAGCTTTTATTACCATCTCGCTGCGTATACTGGCTATTTACTTATATTCCTCTTTAGTGTAGTCCCCATTTTCCCATTTTCTTCTTGTAGAAACCATTTCAGATTGTGCCTTTAATATCTCAGTTTTAAGGAATTCCCATCCATCTTGGACTCCCTTGAGGACACACTCATTAGACCTATTCTAAAGAAAGCAAGATTGGCAGCAGACCAAATTGGCGATTATAGGCCCGTCACCAATATACCATTCATCAGCAAGGTAGTTGAGAGGGTGGTGGCGGACCAGCTTCAGGGGCTCCTGGATGAAACTAATGCCCTTGATCCATTCCATTCTGAGTTCAAGCCACGCCATAATATGAAAACAGCATTGGCTGCCCTGCATGATGACCTTCTGAGGGAGACTGACAGGGGCAAATTGTCCTTATTGGTCCTCCTCAATCTCTCAGTGGCCTTTGTGTTGACCATGGTATCCTCCTGGAGAGGCTCTCTTGAGTTGGGGATTGGAGGCACTGCTTTGCGGTGGTTCTGCTCTTTCTTAGAGGACTGCCCACAGATAGTACAGGTGGAGGAGATGGCTTCCACCCCTTGGTCCCTCAACTGTGGGGTGCCACAGGTTGAGGGACCCTACAGTTGAGGGGTCTTTAACATCAATGTGAGCCCCCCCTGCTCTTTAACATCTATATGAAGCTGCTGAGTGAGGTCATCAAGAGGTATGGGGTTTCGTGCCATCAGTATGTTGACGACACCCAGCTCTATATCTCTTTATTTCCATCTTCAGTGGATGCCATTTCCCCTGGATTGCTGCCTGGATGCCGTGCTGGAGTGGATGAGGGCAAGTAAGCAGAGGTTGAACTGGGCAAGACGGAAGTCCTCCGGGTGGGGGGGATGGTGTTGGCGGCTTGGGAAACCCCCTCATGGGGGGAGTGACTCTTGCCACGCAGGATGAGGTGCATACTCTGGGTGTTACAATGGACCCAGCACTCACTATAGAAATCCAGGTGGCATCAGTGGTCCGCTCCGCCCATTACCACCTCTGATGGATCGCTCAGCTACACACCTTCCTGGACCCAGGTGCTCTTGCTATGTTCGTTCATGAGCTTGTATTCTCGAGATTAGACTACTGTAATGCTCTTTCTGTGGGGCTGCCTTGGAGGTTAATGTGGAGGCTGCAGCTAGTGCAAAACTCTGTGGCCAGATTGATAATGGGGTTGAGAAAATACCAACATATCTCCCCTGCCCTGGCTGCATTGCACTGGCTGCTGATTCGCCACCACATTGACTTCAAAGTTTTAACATTGATGATATACAAAGCCCTAAATGGCTTGGGACCTTGTTATCTGGCAGATTGGCTCCTCCTGAAAAATTATGCCCGCATCACCGGATCATCTCAGGCAGGTCATTCTAGGGTTCCAATGCCGAGAGGTCTGCAAATCAACAACAGCTGTAAATCAACAACAGCTTTCTTAATAGTGGGCCCTCGTTTGTGGAACCAACCTCCGCCTGAGATTCATTTGGCCCCCACACTTTTGATATAAAAAAACCCACAATTAAATACATGGCTATTTAGATTTGCTTTTCCTCACCATTATTTGTTTCACGATCTGACATGTTTATTTGTTCACTCCACCTGTTGGTCTATGTTTCTGTAAATGTAAATGTATTAATGAATTTGCTGCTGCTTCATTTGTTTTGTTTTGTTTGTATGCTATTTTTATATTGTATTGTTTATTATGTTACGATGTACCGTGTAAACTGCCCAGAGTGGGTGTGTTGTTAGATGGCCGGTCTATAAATCCACTAATAATAATAATAATAATAATAATAATAATAATAATAATAATAATAATAATAATAATAATAATAATAATAATAATAA
>JAHTLZ010000016.1:46252320-46264061 GCA_023846285.1 Phrynocephalus versicolor | reverse complement strand
GTTTAGAGCCATGTATTAAGAGACCTCTTGGTAACCAGTGAGATGGACTGTCAGAGAGCTGTGGAATTTGGAACATGATGGAACACGAGTGCAAAAACAGCCTTCTGCTTGCATCCCCCCCCAGGCAATTAATGCTGACAGGCATACTGCCTCTGATACCAAGGGGGATATATGGAGCCTCTGTAGCAACTATTCTTCGTTAGCCTGATTATCTGTAATTTTTTCTACTTTCCTTTTAAACCTGTCCAGGTTCAAACCCACCACTGCAACCTTGCAGTAGAGAATTCTGTCATTTGATTATACACAGAATGAAGTCCCAGTTCTACATCTCCAAACATTTGGCACCCTGTCATGAGACTGGATAGTAGTAAAAAAGAAATAAGACATTTTTTCTTCAGCTTTTCTGACCTCAGGGCTGATGCTGTTTCTTTAGGGCCCAAAAATTTCTGTATCTCCCATTCCCATACAAGTGCAAGGTGTGTGCAAGGGCCAGTAAAAAAAAAAGCTGCCAACTGCAGGCATCTACCACTGAAATTCCTTTGTGGTCAGTGGCCTGATGATACATATGGAAGTGCAGGTGTCTTTCATCTCACTCCCCATGGCCAGCCTCTGACACTGAAACTCCCAAACTGCAGGCCACTGGAACCATCAGTCTTAAACAACGAGCCCTAGCAGTTTTTGCTTCAACTAGCAGCAAGCCTTTTGTAGGGCTAATGGCTTCAAACAGCCCATTCAAGGCCATCCCAAGGCCAGCAAAAGGGCTAGGCAACAATGCTAGAATCTGGGTCAGATGCAAACAATGGTGTCTCCCCCTTCCTTTGTCACTCGAGTGACCAGCAACAAGGCTGAAAAGGAGGGGTCCCTGCTCCAGGACAGCTTCCTGATGCATGTGGCCACAAATAATTTGAAAAACTAAATCTTGCCAGATGTTGGGGGTCATATTCTCATTTATTTAGGAATGTATGTACTTGTTTTTTTGCACCCATAGGAATGTTGTCCTTTAAAGTGAGAGTTTCTTCACATACCTGAAGTATGCACATGGAGTAAATGTGCTGAAACTACAGTGTATGAGTGAGGTGAAGTCATGCTTGAAAATAAGCATATATTGGCGTGAAAGTCAGGTTAACGCATCTGGAACCAGCCATTTCTGCTCTCCGGTGCACAGGAGATGCATAAAGGGGTTCCCAGTGACTTTGGATATATGCGTAGACTAGAGGAGACTGAGGCAAATGAGGTTTGTTGTTTCTTCCATTTTTCAATCAAAAACCATTTTTCATGCCTCAGCAAAGCTTTTCCCTAAATCCGAGGAAGGTAGCGCACACACCCCAGCACTTACAGAAAGCAGAATTAACAGACTAATAAAACAGATGGTGCAGTTAGTGGAAGAGTTCTGAATAAATTCTCGCCTCGGCATTTCAGCAAAGCACAAAAGAAAGGTAGCTCTTTTCTGTGCCTGTACATTACTGTCATACAAATCATCCCTTCTCTCTCTCTCTCTCTCTCTCTCTCTCTCTCTCTCTCTCCAATGTGTCTGTCTTGCTATCTCCTTTTGTCTCCTGCTGTGGGGAAAAAATGCATTAATAACCCATATTTCAAAGCTGCCGCTGCAGAATTCCTTTCTGTAGGTAATTTTCTGAAACTGAGCTGGGAACTTTCCTTCCTGTTCTTGAAAATTGCTATGTATTGTTCTGCCATTTTCATGCGTAGCTCTGTCGCCTTCAGATTTTTGAACATTTCCTTTCAAATCGCGGTTTTCTTCCCACAGCAAATGTTGTATTTGGAAACGGCTGGTCTGACAAATATTTTGTATGCTTTTTATCTACAGTAGTCTTCCTTCTTACAAAAAAATTTCATGTGATCTGTGCATAATATTTGAAGGAGAGGATAATCACAGCAGTCCTATGGTCTAGTTTCCATCCTGTCTCTAAGAGAGGAACCTTCTTTGCAAAAGTTCATGGCAAGATGGCTTCTTTGGCAAAAGCCATCTTGCCATTAACTTTTGGACCTTTAAGTTTTTCACACGGGTACACGCCTGATAAAGTGGATAGCTCTGATCCACAAAAGCTCACAGACTGTTTGATGGGTTTTGTAGTGGTCTATAACAGTGTTGCCTTCTCTTTTATTTGCATTTTGTATTGACCACATAGCTCCCTTTTATTACAATGAAATTATGAGGATACCAAGAAATAGCCCCTTGTACCAGCAAGAAGACACATGGACTCTCAACATCAGTGGAGCATAACTGCAGCTCCCAGGTAATATTATTTTTGCTTTAATCTGATGCAAACTAGCTAAAGTTCATGAGTTTGCTAAATTATCACCCCAGTTCCCAGATGGAAGACTCGGGTTTTCTGTGTCCCCCTCTCCCATCCCTGGCCAAACAGAGACATGCCCGTTTCAATTAAGGGGCAAATGTGGAGGTGTGGGTGTGCATGGTCTACCTCTCTTTGTCTGAAGAACTGGGCTATGATATCCAATCCAAAGTTGCCAAAGCATTAAAACAACCGCCTGCATCTTTTACCATCTTACAACTAAGAAAGACATGCCTGGTGAAATCCATCTTGCCATGAAATTTTGGACTTAAAATTCTTTACATCTGTACATGCCTCCCAAAGTGGATGGTCTTTGATCCAAGTTATTTCCAGGTTCATATATTTGTTATGAGTGATTTCATCACAATCTACATTCAGTGTTGGCCTTGCTAGTTTATAAAAGCATCCAGAGAGGGGACTGGCTGAGTGGGTTGGGGAATGTGGAATGGCTTCTTGCAACAAGGCAGGGTAACTAGAATGTGTTAATGAGGCTGTTTGTTTTACCCCCCCCCCCAAATCCCACGGTATTAATTATCACTGAGCCTCCATTATTTCTGGACAAGGTTTTGAAGCAAGCGGTAGTATCTCAATTCCAGGGATTCCTGGATGAAGGGGATTATCCAGATCCATTTCAATCTGGCTTCAAGCCCAGTTATGGAACAGAGATGGTGTTGGTTGTTGGTGACCTATGCTGGGAACTAGAAAGGGGGAATGTGCCCCTGTTGGTTCTGCTGGACACTTCAGCTGCTTCTGATACCACCAACCATAGTATCCTTCTGGGATTCCTTCCTGGAATGGAAGGTACAATATGTTGCAGGTACTGTTTAACAGTTATTCTGGTCCTTCTCTGATGGCTGAACCCAGAAATTGGTGATGGAGGAATTCTGTAGTTTTGGCCCATGGCATGCCTTAGGTTGTAGTCTTGCTCCCTGCACTATTCAACATCTAAACCACTGGAGGAGGTTGTCTGAGGAGCTTTTTGAGATTTTTTGAGATTTTAGTGCTTTGTGAAATCCATGTTTGTTTTCAGTATAAATCCCCACCTGTCCTTTCCATCAGATTCCAAGGAAGCTGTTCTGAGATTAAACAATAATGGACAGAATGAGGGCTAACAAACTGAAGCGTCATACAGAGGTGATAGAGGAGCTTGAGGTCAGTCAGAAGGCAAATGAGTAGAGATTCAGCCTGCACTGGATGGGCTTGCACTACCTCTGAAAAGTAAGGTTCACAGTTTGGGTATACTCCTGGAATCATCACTGAGCTTGGATGCACAGGTCTCAGCAGTGGTGAGGAATGCATGTACACCGTTAAAGCTGGTGCATCAGCGGCACCTGTATCTTGTGATGCCCAAAGTGATGTATGCCTTAGTTACATCTCATTTGGATTACTGAAGCACACTCTATGTGGTGTTTCCTTTCAAAGAGTGTTCATTTGGCTCAAAATGCTGCAGCCAGACGACTGACTGATGCCGGTCACAGGGAGGGTACAATTCCCTTATGACTCCAACATCACTGGCTACAAGTCTGTTTCTGGGCCCAGTTGACAGTGCTGATTATGACCTATAAAACCCGTACAGGTTGGATCCAAGCTCTTTGAAGAATGGTACCATCCCATATGAGCCTTCACAGTTTCTAAGATCCCTCTGGGGAGGTTCTTGGTTTCACTACCCACCTTCCCAAGCTGATTTCATGAGGACACAAGAGAGGGCCAATGGCTGCTCCCAGCCTTTAGCATTAACTGCCCTGAGAAGGCAGGTTGGCCCTCTCCCCTCTTGCCCTTCCATTGCCCAGCAAATACCTTCTTTTTCAGGGAAGCTTTCAAGTAATGTGGGAGTCCCGGGAATAGGATAGTTATGCATAGATCAACATAAAGATTTAAAAATGTTTTTAAAATGTTTTAAATCATGGTTTCCATATTGTTAAACATGTAGTTATTTTTCAATGTAGCATTTTGCATCATTTTTAGATCTGTGCTTACTGCATAATTTTAATTTTGGTGAGCCACCCCTACTGGGAGAGAGGTGACATTAAATAAATAAATAAATAAATAAATAAATAAATAAATAAATAAATAAATAAATAAATATGTTTAGGAAATATTGTCAGCACTGCAGAGCTGGAATGGATTCTATGAATCCTGAAATCCAATCCCTGTCGGGGATGCAAAATGGGGAATTGAACTCCTAATTACCCAAACCAATGAGCTGTCCACTTAATAATAACAGTCTTAGAGCTGCAGAGCTGGAAAGGACCCTATGAATCATTGAGCGCAGCCCCTGTCAAGGAGGACCAGTGGGGAATTGAACGAGGATTATATTGCCAAATATTCAATACAGGTGGTTGCTCCATAATTAATTTTTACATGGCTAAAAATCTATTTGATAGAATCACACTTTAGAAAGTTGTAAAATAGAAATGTGATGCTGCACAATGGGTGGCATGCACTAATACTTCTAAAAAAAATCCTGTATGGAGCTGAAATTGTTTAAGTTTCCTACCAAAGCAGCAAGTTGGCATTAGACCAGATTAATTATGTGAAAACCTAGACAAATACTCTCATCCCAGGGTCTGCTAACAGACATCAACATCTGAAGACTGATCCCAGAAGCAGTCTGGAAACATTGGGTCATAGAGGAATGAAGACTTCTAAATTCTTCTTTGAAAAATTAGGTACCTGACAGGCTAATTTTCATAACCTTGAGGTGCATGAACTAGTTTGAGGAACATACACCAGCCTAAGTCACACAGAGAGGGCGGGAGATTTAAACTTGTAATAAGATTTCAGATACATATTTGGGTTTTCCTCCCTCCCTTAAGCGAAGAGTGCTGCTATCCAATATAAACAATCTTATGAATCACCAGGGATATTGCAGGCAGGTAGGAGTTCTCTTTCAGGCTTCTCAAGAGAAATTCAGAGTTTTTAAGGATGACTTTGTTTTTCTGCAGTGCTGTTACAAGTATTGGCAAGCACTTTTATTATTTGGGTCAGGATCCAGTTGGGACACTGTGGTGATGGAAAAAGCCCATTTCAGAGGAAGCAATTCCTATTGGAGGGATTAGGAATGTGGCGATTTGTTTTTTGTGCATGGATTGGATTGATCTACCGAAGTCTCATCCTTTGGAAAAGAAAAAATGATTGGTCTGGCTAGCTGGTTAAAGGAGCAAAACCTTCTAGTTATAGTTCAAGCTTCTGTCCTTTCCTTTTGTATGATGTAGAATTAAATCTTCACAAATCTATCTTCAGAAAGGAGAAACATGGATTGGAAACACCCTAAAAAAAGAAACTATAGGAGGTAAGGAGTGTTCTCAAGGAGTTTGAGGAGTGGAGAAAAGCTCTGTAGTTGTGCTAATCACAGGCAGTACATTGGTAGTACAGTAAACCCCCCGCCGATCGCGGGGGTTAGGGACCCACCCCACCCGCGATGCATGAAAATCCACGATATGCGGAAGCGGGTGGGGGGCGGTTGTGATTGCGCGGTGTGCCGGCGGCGGCAGGGGGATCTTACCTCCCGCCGCCACCGCCCGCCCACGCACCCCCGAGGCTTCTTGGGGGTGTGTGGGAGGGCCACGTGGAGTGACCGGATTGCCCGCCGCCGCCCACCCATGCGGCCCCAAGGCTTATAGGGGGTGCATGGGAGGGCAGCGCGGAGCGACCGGATCTCCCCGTCGCCCTCCCATGTACCCTGGAGGCTTCTCGGAGGTGCGGGGTGGTGGTGGCACGGAGCAACCTGGACGCCCCCCTGCCGCCGCCCCCCCACGGTGCAGGTACTGCAGTCCCGTGATGTAGTGGGACCGCAGTACAGCGGGGGTCACTGTATAAACAAGCAGTTCGTACTCTCCACTGGCACCCAATGTTAACAAACTTGGGTACTGTATCTATATATCTATACAGCATGGTAAAAGGAGGGGGGAGGACCACATGCATTGCAGAGCTGGTCACTAAATGGGGCCAATGGCCATGCTATGCATTTTTCACTAACAAGTATTCATATCATAATTTTGGCTCCATCTAGTGGCCAGTTCTGATAATGCAATGCAAACAGTTTTTCTGGATTTTTTACTTGCAAGCTTTTTAATATTTTCAGACTGCAGATGTTACACAGTGGATACTGATTCAATGGATGTGGGAATTCTACTGTAGCATGCAAGCTTTTCTCCCCACTCCAACAATTATTCCCCACCACACCAAAATGGCCTCCCATTTTCTGGTCTGGAAAACTGGGAGCTCCCCTAGAACCGTGAATCCCAACGTTGGGTAATCCAAGTGTTCTTGAACTGTGGCTACCAGAAATCCCAGCCTACGCAGGTAGTAATGAAATGTTGGGGGAGTTGCAGTCCAAGAACACCTGGGTTACTCAAGTTTGGGAACCACTGCTGCAGAGCACCATTTTTACTGGTCCAGAATAAGGTTCTACTTATACTGGGGCTCATATCAACTGGCTTTCTCCATCAGCTCCAGAACCCAATTGGATCATGACCTTGATTGTTCCTTATTTTGAACTGCAGACAACCTGTTTCTTAAGATTTGGCAAGGAGTTTTTCTTGCTTCATCATTAGAACCAGATCAAGGTATTTTGCTGCTGAGGAAGAGTAGCAAATGAACCTCTTCCTCATCGCTCACATCTAAGTTAAAGTGCAGAGTACCAGAAGAAGCCATATTTTTGACACACGAAGCAGAAAATCTCATAGGCAGGGAGCGCACCCCTCACAACAGAGTACCCTCCTAACAACTAAAATTTTCTCTAACCACTGTTTTTTCCTGTGGCTTTTCTGCCTAGTATGTCACTTCCAACTCTTGATATTTTGGTTGCCATAACTCTGTGTACCTCTGCTCTCAGCCAGACTATGACAGAATATATATTATTCCATACAAGGCAAAGGAGAATATGCCAGGTGACCGGTAACGTTTTATTTACAAAAATAGGGAAAGACTACTTCATCCTGTGTGGGCTTGAGTAACACATGGTGCCTCAAACATTTGCAGTCTCTCTCTTGGGGCTTTAACACAGATGCTGACACTGAAACATCTGGTCAGAGTAATTTGGGGGCTTTTGTCTCCCTCCTTTCTGCCTCCCCCCAAGCTCTAGCATACTTAGCCTGAAGAACAGCCTGGCTGGACTTAAAAGTTCCCCAGGTTTTAATGTTTTCATGACCTCATAAAATAATCTCATGTCATTTTAAAGATTAATAAGCGCAGTTTGGCATAAGCCCTGGTCATCTGCAGCCTGCAAAAGCTTATGGCAAATAAAACCTGTTAGTAGGTGCTCAAGTGCCCCAAGAGCTGGTTATTTTAGTGGCAGTGGAGCAACATGGCTATTCTCCACCTACCCACCCACCATAACCCCAGAGATTTCTGCTGTAAATATGGGATGTATTCCATTTGGCTACATACAAAGGTTGGAGAGCTTCTGGCATGCAAGATGCGACTTTGCAGCAACGGAAATGCAACCTCAAAGAAAGCTGTCTACCAGATGGGCAACATGTGCACAAAACTCTCCAGCAAGAAACGCTCTATTTGTTTAGACCCGACACTAATTGCCTTCATTAATGAATACTCAAGGCTTATCCAGATGTACATTTCAAAGAGCTTGGAACACTTTCTAGTATTCAAAGGAGAATATTGCTGCCTACAAGTTGCAGTGCTTTGGAGGGATGGGGAAATCAAAGATCTTTAAAAGGTTCAACTTTAAAAACAAATGGTTTTGTGAGATCGCAGATTCCCCAGGAAGAGGACAACTGCAGAGCATGTGAGAAAAGCATTCTGCTCTCCCTTCTCTCTTCCTGAGCTTTTCCCAATCTCCTTCTACAGTGGTACCTTGAGGTGTGAACGTCCCAAGTTGCAAAAAAATTCGAGTTACCCAAATGCATTCGGAACGGATTAATTTCGTAATTAGAGGTACTACTGTATCTGGTTTAGCTACGCAAAGTCGCTCCATTCTTTCTGGAAGTGGCAACTGTGTTTTATAACTAGTTACCTTTCATCTGGGGATAAACTGAGGATGATTAGCCTAAAGAAAAGCAGACTGAGGGGTGATATGATAGTACTTTCAAATATTGAAATATTGGGCTGTCATACAGAGGAAGGGCAGGATCTGAGAGTGTAGGATGAGCCACAAAAGCAAAGGAAAGCAAAGTGTTCTGCTTATATAATGCCCCATACCACTTCAAGTAGTCTCTGGGTGGTTTATAGTTTACAGTAATTACAGTATGCAGGCTACACATTGCACCACCAGCAAGCTGCGTTCTCATTTTACCAACCACGGGAGGATGGAAGGCTGAGTCAACCATGAGCCTGCTACCTGGGATTGAACCCCAGGTCATGAGCACAGTTTTACCTGCAGTCAGGCATTTAAGCACTGTGCCACGGGGCTCAAGCTAAGATAACCCACCTTTTGCCTGAATATCAGGAAAAATTTCCTGTTAGAGCAGCACAGCAACGGAACCAATTACCTCGAGAGCTGGTGAGTGCTCCAGCATGGGAGTCATTCAAGAGACATCTGGGCAATCACCTGGCAGATATATTTTGATTTACTGCATATTCTTGCATGGAGCAGGGGTTGGAATTGATGGCTTTGCAGTCCCCTTTCAACTTCACTATTCTATGATTCTATGACCTGCAGTCCAAAGAAAGTGCTTGAGAAACATTCCCCACCACCATTTTGCAAAATGGCACCTTCTTTTCTTCCAGCCCTTTCTTTTTTCTAGGCTTGTCACACAAGACTCCTGTAGAATGTCAAACTGAGTCACACTTGAGCAATCCAGGTTTTAGAGCCCACAAACCATGAAATTCGCCACATGGTCAAGACTGGTTGCAATTGCAAGCCTTCGTCTGAGAATAAAATAATAAGAACATAAGAACATAAGAAGAGCCATGCTGGATCAGGCCAAAGGCCCATCTAGTCCAGCTTCCTGTATCTCACAGTGGCCCCACCGGATGCGTTTGGGAGCGCATGAGACTAGATATCTGTCCCCTGATACCACTCCCCTGCATCTGGCCCTTGAAGTACCCCAGTTTTAAGCCTGGAGATTACACATCTCCATCATGGTTTGTAATCTGTGATGGACTTTTCCTCCAGGAATCTGTCCAATCCCCTTTTGAAGGCATCCAGGTCAGATGCCATCACCACATCCTGTGGCAGGGAGTTCCACAGCCTAACAATGCGCTGGGTGAAAAAAATATTTTCTTTTGTCTGTTCTTACTCTCCCAGCCCTCAATTTGAGTGGATGTCCCCTAGTTCTGGTATTTTGTGAGAGGGAGAAGAGCATTATTTTGTACGTCTCAATCATATCCCCCCTCAGGCACCTTTTTTCCAGACTAAAGAGCCCCAAATATTTTAGCCTTTCCTCATAAGGGAGGTGCCCCAGCCCAGTAATCATTTTAGTCGCTCTCTTTTGCACCTTTTCCAGTTCCACTATGTCTTTCTTGAGATGCGGTGACCAGAATTGCACACAATACTCCAGGTGCAGCCTTACAATTGTTTTGTATAATGGCATTATAATGTTGGCTGTTTTATTTTCAATCCCCTTTTTGATAATCCCTAGCATGGAATTGGCCTTCTTCACTGCTGCCATACATTGGGTAGAAACCTTCATGGAGCTGTCCACCAACACACCAAGATCTATTTCCTGATCCGTCACAGATAACTCAGAGCCCATGAGTTGATAGATAAAGTTTTGATTTTTTGCCCCAATATGCATTACTTTACATTTGGTTACATTAAAATGCATTTGCCATTTTGCAGCCCATTCCCCCAGTTTGGAGAGATCCTTCTGGAGCTTTTCACAATCTTCTCTGGTTTTTACCACACAGAAAAGTTTTGTGTCATCTGCAAACTTGGCCACCTCACTGCTTATCCCTGTCTCCAGGTCATTTTTGAACAGATTGAAAAGCACCAGTCCCAGGACAGATCCCTGGGGCACACCGCTTTTCACTTCTCTCCATTGTGAAAAATTCCCATTGACACCTACTCTTTGTTTCCAGGATCTCAACCAGTTCTCAATACATAAGAGGACCTGCCCTCTTATCCCCTGACTGTGAAATTTTCTCAGCAGCCTTTGGTGAGGGACTGTGTCAAAAGCCTTCTGAAAATCCAGATAGACTATATCCACTGGTTCACAAATCCACATGCCTGTTGACCTTTTCAAAAAATTCTAAAAGATTTGTCAGACAAGACTTACCCTTACAGAAGCCATGCTGATTTTATCTCAGCAAGGTTTGTTCTTCTATGTTTTTTAAGATTTTCTCTTGGATGAGGCTTTCCACCATCTTCCCTGGGACAGATGTAAGGCTAACTGGCCTGTAGTTTCCCGGGTCCCACCTCCTTCCTTTTTTAAAAATTGGGGGTGGGAGTGTGGAGAGAACCATATCCAGTGCCTTGACCTTCTTGGGTAAGAGTCTAAAAAGCAAACGATAAATAAACTTTGGGGAAAAAACAAAAAATACCTATCTCTCAATGGTATATAATATCATTTAAAGATTGTACAACAGACTTTTAAAGTACAGATGACGAATCCATTATCCTTTAACCTGATGGGCCATCCTGTTGCTAAGTCTGGACCTAGGGATGAATGAACTCCGATAAAACCCTTGCACAGGTCTTGCAGACTGAAGGCCAATATTAAGCACTATGGGGCTTCTTTTATTGAGTCAATTCATTTCATGTTAGAACTTACTCTTTTCGTATTGCTGCCAGCTTTTCCTAGCATTACTGTTTTTCCAATGACCCTTGCCTTCTCATAAGTTTCAACCAGGACAGCTTCAATTTAGTTAGCTTTTCTAATGAGAGTTCAGGCTTGCTTGGATCCAGGACCCATTTATTTGAGATGCAGACTGCCTACATAGAAATAAAGGCATCGGCTACACCAGAATCAGACTTTATCTCTTGATTCCGTAGTCCTTGCTGCACTGAGCATTATTTCATTTGCTAATTTCCACCGAAGAAGGGCAAACCAGGATTTCTGACAGGTGTGACATGGATGAGAGATTTCCATTACAGATGTTAATACTGTATGAATGTTCCAGTATCTGTCAGCAAGAACAAAAGGCATTATCTGATGACTGACAACTCTAGGCTAGCTCGAAAGGGCTGATCTGAAGAATATCAATTTTTTTACCTAGTGTGGTAGAACATAGAAGGGTTAACCACAATGCTGTCAAAAATGTTTTTCCCCCCAGTTATTGTCAAAACAGGTGTTGGCGGCTTCCTCCAAGAATAGAATACAGTACTGAAATAAATCTACCTCTACATCTCTTTTATTTATGCCATCTATATTTAGCTACCTGATTAACTATGACAAAACAATGCTACACTGCTAGCCTTCTTTTTGTGCTACATTAATAAATCCTTAAGTGGCTATTTGCTAGATGGGAGATATAAAATACTAATAAATAAATAAATAAATAAATAAATAAATAAATAAATAAATAAAT
>JAHTLZ010000016.1:46219835-46252310 GCA_023846285.1 Phrynocephalus versicolor | reverse complement strand
AATAAATAAATAAATAAATAAATAAATAAATAAATAAATAAATAAATTCATCACTGTAAAGTAGGAAACAATGTCCCTTAGCAGTGAGAGGTTAGAGGGTCATTTCCTTTGAATGAGAGAGAACATAGGAGGTTTATGGGGACTTTGAAGTGTTTGTTTTTGTAGATGTAGAAGCAGAGCAGATTGGAGGCAAGTCAATTGCTATTGACCAAAAGCACAGCATGGATTCTACATAGGATTCTCAGACCACAGTGTTGGAGTCAGCTCTAAAGAGCTGTAGGCAACTCGTGACCAAGAGAACGCGTGCTTTGCATGCCCAGAGAATCAAATTGCCTATACTGTATCTCTGAGGTAAATTGAAATGTTCTTCTGAAACCTAGAAAAGTTCTGCTGGTAGACCAGCCTTTCTCATCCTGACATCTTCCATAAACCCCAACCTGTTTGGCTAGTGGGTGTGATGGCTGGGAATGGTGGCAGGTTGTATTCCAACATATTAGGGGCAGAGGGATATCAAGTTGTAAATGTCTGCTGTAGACACATTGAGTGAGATGAACCAGAGATCTGATTTGGTGTAAAAGTGTTTGGTGTATGGTACAGTGTTCCAGTAAATCCATCCATTACATTGTAAATCCACAGGTATTTGTCTTCTTCACCTCCCCCATCATACACTCAACCTTTGAAAATCAGTTTATTGTACTGTGCTACCCTTCCCTGAATCACCCAGACAGTTGTTGTTGGATTCATATAGTACAATCATTGAATAATACAATTGGATGGAAACTCAAATATCATCTACCTGTAAATTCACCTCCTTCCAATGAAGAGTTCTGCAGTTAAGCATCCCTGTCATGTGTCTAGCCAATTTCTGTTTTAAAAAGCCTCCAGTGAAGAAGAGTCCATCACCATTTCAGGTGATCCATTCCACTGCTGAACAACTGGTGCCATCAGGAAACTGAGCACTTGGAAGACTGTCACACAGATAAGGGGACCAGATCTATCCCCAATCATCCCAGAGTGTAGTAATGGGTTCAAGTAACAGGAAGCCGGGTTGCAGATAATATCAGGAAAAGCTTCCTAACTGTTTGTATAGTAACACTTCAGGAGGTGGTGAGTGGTTCAACACTGGAAGCTAGAGAGTCACCACTCTGAGACTCTTTAATTTGTATTCCTGGATAAAGCAGAGGGTTGTAGTCTATGGCCTTGTGTGTTCTCTAAAAACACCAGTATTCTAAGATGGTATGACAACTTCTTCCTCAGGTTTCACTGAAATATCCTGTCCCCTTCTTCACAGTGATCAGGCACCGGACTCACACGGTGTCTTTTTTAATGACTGTGTTTGAAGCCTACAGAAGAGAACATGGTCAATAGTGATGATGAGTATTGACCATCAAAGATGGAACAATTTTGTAAATGTCTCTCATCATTGAAATGCTTACGTTTCTGTTTATTTGTTGGATTAATAACTGCAGGGTGCAATGCCTTCTTTATTATGGCAGAACTGAAGCTAATGAAGGCTCTGATATGGGAGATGAGAAGCTATCCAACATCTTCGACTCATATGTCTAGTTCCTGATAAGATGCCCCCCCCATGGCCACAAGGCAAGGTCAGGAGGTCATGCTGAGATGCCTCAGAGTCCTTATTATTTACTTCCAACATATCATACAGAGGACTGCACACATTTACAGTATGACTGAGTTTTACCACAGTTTGGTATTTTATACAAAGAGTGAGTGGGAGGAAGAGAAGGAGAGGGAGGAAGAGACATACAAAATTATGTCAGTTATCATGAAAGAAAAGGGGAGTACACAATATTCATCTAGATGGATGGGCGATCTCAGTGGGTGTATCCATCCCTGTGTTGAAGGCAGTACTGCAGAATGAGCAGGCAGGCAAGAGATAATTATGCCCCTCTCATGCTGTTCTGAACTTGGTCAAGAATCTATCATCCTTCTCCAAGATAAACCCATGGATCACAGTAATATAGAGAGACTAACGGACTCTGCAGCTGAACAAACGACAATGGAATGTCTGTCACTGCAAAATGGTTGGTATGTCTGAAAATCCCTCACGACCGAGCATCTACGGCTGCAAAATGTCATTATGTACTGCAATGTGTAGCCTGCATGAGTACTTGTAAACCGCCCAGAGGTACTTTAAGCACTATGGGGCAATATATAAGCAGCATGCTTTTACTTGGGGTGGAGGAGCATCTGGGACCCAATAACCTGAGTTTGCAGAACCTGGGGAAAATTATTTCCTCGTCCTGCAGCTACCATAATTGTTGAGCCCTTAGGGCCATGGACCACGCTGGTTGAAAAATCCTGGGAGTGGTAGCATGCATGGCCTACAAATCTTTGATGGCCAATGGCCATCACTATTGATCATGCTGGTTGGGGGTGTCTGGCAGTTGTAGTCCAGAAGACACTGTGTTTTCCAAAGTTATTTGTATATAACATTTAATTGGAGCCCGAGTATGAGTCAGTTTAAACTATGTCCTATACTACAATTGCTGTGCCCCATCAGTGATATAGACATCTGGACTTCTCTCTTCTTTCCTCTGACTAGAAAGACACTTCTCGTAAGATATATGATGCTCCAGAAATCTTTCTTAAATACCGCCTATGATGACATGGTGTGTGTGTGTGTGTGTGTGTGTGTGTGTGTCTGTCTGTCTGTCTGTCTGTCTGTCTGTCTGTCTTTCTCTCTCTCTCTCTCTCTCTCTCTCTCTCTGTCTCTCTGTGTGTGTGTGAGTGAGTGAGAGAGAGAAAGAGAGTTTATGACATAAATGCAAGTGAGCGTTTATTTCACTGTTATTTTCCAGCATGCTGCCATTTTAATGGTCACCATAAGTTTCTTTCAGTTAACGGGCTAGGATGAGAGTCTACCGGATTTATTTTTCAGTGTGGGAAACCATTTGCTCATCTGAACACAGGGAGAGCAGGCAGATCAGAACGTTCACCAGGATTTCATGGTTTCCAATAGGATCGAATAAGAACAAACGTGCCTCTCTCATCTGGATCCCGACTCCCACATTCATTTCACTCTGGCAGTATCTCCTAACCCTTTCTTATGTTCTGATGTGTTCACAAATTTTATTAAGTATATTGACAGCAGTAAAACAGTTATGTCAAAGTGTCAGGAAATGGAAGGACAGACAATAGTCATTCACACTAGACTATCGTACTTCGCATTCCAATCATGAAGTGATAACAAAAGAAGTGATTTCCACTTAGGATAGCATCTTTTATATAGTCATCTCAAAGGACTGGCTGCGAGTTCTGTGCAAAAGCCTATGAAGAGTTTGCACCACAGAAAGCAGGGAGTGCCACGGATTTCCCAACTCTATGACTGTGCTGCTTTTCACTTGGCCTTCAAGACCCTCTACGTATGGCAAATAAATGGCTCGCCTGACTTGCGTACCATGAAACACCAGCTTGGACAGCACAGCTTGCTGAAGAAGGGGGCTTAGGGAGAAGCACACGAATGTATTTTTTGAGTATGTTTACACCGCCTTTTTCCTTGGAAAAAGTCCCAAGGCGGCTCCATGTTTTCTGCATGAGGTTGACCACATATGTACCTGTTCTGAGTCGCAATCAACTTGAAGATAGATTTAAGCCAGGGGTGTTCAAACTTTTTGCAAGGAGGGCCAGATTTGTCGAGGCGAAAATGTGTGGGGGCCGACCATTCAGCAGCATTTGGTCTCTGACTCCCTGGGCCAAACTTTGGACAAGTCTCTATAACATGCAGCAACAGAGCCGGGGGCGGGTAGGCTGGGCAGGTGGCTGGTGGGGTGGAGAGAGTTAGGGAGGGCAGGCAAACCATAAAACTGCAAGCTGACACCTCCATCTGCTATGGGGAGAGGCCAGCTGGCAGGAATGTGTGACAGGCTGAGTCAGCAGGGGGAAGAGGCTGAGGGCCACTCATTATTTGAAAACAGGCCGCATTTGGCCCCCGGGCCAGACTTTGGACATGCCTGATTTAAGCCATAATGAGGTGGCAGCCTCAGGTAGGATAGGTTGGGATTCATGATTCCTCAGGCACCACCCTAAGTTTTAAAATTTAGAAAAAAATAGCACAAGTGAAGTATCATATATTTTCTGAGAAACCAACCTACAGAATATGTCAGTTCTGCTTCTTGGCATGTTCATCATAATTTTGTTGGTAAAATTTTCTGTCGGTAAAAAAGTAGAGAAGGGGAATAATTGTACATGAAAAGAGCTGAAAATTAGTATATTGTTTATAAGGTGAGAATGTTGTAGAAACCCTTGGTTAATATGTCTCCTTCAGGGTGGGCCCTCTGAAGAAGCGTGGCTTGGGGTAGGGGTGTGGGGAAGAGGAGGAATATCTGTTCCTGGTGCATGAGGATTAATTTCCTAATTGTCAGCATTCAGCATCCTTGGGGATTGTCTCCGGTCCTCCCCCAGTTCCCCCCCCCTTTAATTTTGCCAATGTACCTGGAAGCTGGGTTCAGATACTACCAGGCTGCTGAAGGCCAAAACAGTAAGGAGTAGCTGCAGCGAATAAGGAGCTGCTGGAAATGAGGACAATGGTAAGGGTGGAGAAAGTGGGGGCAATGCGGACGGCTGAATTCAGAATCTGTCCTGACCGTCTTCCTGGTTGCCAAGCTGGTGAGGCTCAAGGCAACATTTTCTAGGATGTTAGTCGTGACAAGCCTGCTGCTACAATCAATGGATTGGCTTCTGATGCCCCAGCACTGTCACCACATGCACGCTTTCAGTAGTAGCGAACAGACAGCAACTCCAAGAGAGAGGGGGGGGGGGGGGGGGGAGGGAGGACTTGAAGCCGTGGGAAAATAAAGGTCAAACTGCAGGCAAGGGAACCCAGAAGTAATCAGAGTGGCCTGAGAAAAGTGCTTGACAGGAGACCTGCATTGCAGCCTTTTGGAACCTGCTGGGAGAAAGCAAGACTTGATTTCGGATGTGAGAAGTAAATGAAATTATCTAAATTCAGTGGTGGTGGTGGTGACGGCAGCAGTGAGGTTTTGTTCCTGTCCAGCTAAAGCAACAACGAGTCCTGTGTTTTTTGTGCAGCTGATTAACATCGGCTATCTCCTTCAGAAGAAGAAGAAGAAGAAGAAGAAGAAGTTAGATCAAGGAGGCAAGAGAGCAGCCCTATGTCCATCCAGCAGGCAGTGAAACCTATTCAGTTCACCTATGTACAAATATGTACATGGGTTAAAGGTCATGATGAAATTATAGAGTCAACCAAACACAACTAAACTGTCCTGCTACATTCAATCAAATTAGTCACAACTAATGCTCATGATGACTTAGGGCGCTTTTACACGACCCCTAAGATCCACTGGTCCCTTAAATTCGGACCAGAGATCTTAGGGGCTTGTCACTCTTCCTGTGTTCCCACCCTGGCTGCTGAGGAAGAAAAGATTGTGGCTCACCTCCCATTCTGCCTCGTTCTGCCTCTTGCTCTTGCCGGCTCTTGCCGGGGCAACATTCCAGTAGCTCTTAAGTAGCTCTTAAAGGGGCAGGAGCCAAAAAACAGCAAAAAACAGGAGAGCCCCGCACTCACTATCGTTGCACCACATCAAAGAATTTTCACCTCCAGAGAGAAGGTTCTTGAAAGGTGCGCTGGGACACGCTAAAGTGGGCGTGGTCGCACTTAATTGCCTGTAAACTCCGGAGCTGGTTGGGAAACATTTTTAAGCTCCGGAGCTTACAGCCATTTGCTGCGGAGTTTAGGGGTCGTGTATAAACGCCCTTACTGTAACTGAGCTTGCAAGTAAGCCTATGGAGATGAACTGGGGGGAAAAGTCCACATGGCTTCCCTATTTACCCCTATCTGCCATTTCCCTACTCTTATTTCTCCTGTGTTGAAATTAGGATTGTCCATTTCTTGGGGCAGAGACTTCTGCCCTAGTACTGTAGGAACTGTCATGCACACTGATGAAATTTCCTGTTTTTTAAATGAATGGATGACCTTCTCCCCCTTCATTACCCATCAGTAAATAAATAAATATTACAGTCAAAGACACAAGGGTTTCCTGTTCTTAATGAGCAGACACACAGATCTCTCTCTTTCTCTCTCTCTCTCTGACACAAAATTGCCTTTGGGGAGATGACCATTTCTAAACTCACACAGCATTACACTATAAGACATTATCTATGTATTTGACAAGGACTAATGGAGACATTAGGACCGATTTGGACTTCCAAGGATGCCTTGTTTCTTATGTAGCCGTGGCAAATGGGCACACACACACACACTGTCGCTTTTTCTACTGCTATAATCTTCCATTGTCATTTGCACCAATGCGATGAGACTATAAAACTGTGGCCAATCAGGATACTTACCAGTTTGCAACAGGGCAAAATGCCATTAAAAGGACGCTGCAGTATGAAATTAGATTTGCTATAACTCAGATAGCATGCATTTATGATATTCTCCAATTTAATTGTGGTAATATAAAGAACTTTAAAAATGGTAATTTTTAAGAGCAAATCTTTTATGGCAGCATAAATTTAAGGAAATTAAACAATCACAGAAGGTAAGACTTGAATGGATTGTCAGACAGCAAGAGCCATAGAATTGCAAGCTTTATTATTAGACTAGGCATGACTCCAGGCTTCCTATGTAATAGGATTTCTGATCAGTCGATCTATTCCAGTTGTGTTGCACACTGATCCTATATACTGCAATTAGCTCAAGTAGTTATTTGGGCTCTTGAGAAGCTGCTAATAATGTCAGTGAGATTCCTGTACATGGAGGCTGTACTCTAACTCAAAGGAGGCATGATGGATTCCTCTACTGAGCCCTAAACACCTGGGAGATGGCAGGGAGAGGTTTCTCAAAAGCTAAGCCAACCATAAATTGACAAACTAGGAAGCAGTTGGATATAAGTCTAGCCAGCATGAATAAACCTGCACAGGCATGGTAATGTAATGTTCAACATGGCTTGGATACCTTTGCTTAGTCATTTTTACACAGTTCTTATAAGACACTCAGAGAAATCTTGGGACAGTTATTATCTCAGCTTAGCCTAATTCATAGGATTCTTGTGTTTCAAATCATGTCAGTGTTATAGCTCCCATATTACTTGCCTACATCCACGCAATAATATTTGAATGAAGAGACACTCACAAGGCGGTGTTTATTTGCATACCAGGAATGGACTATTTAGAGCCTTCCAGATGTTGTTTGGACAGGACTCTCATCATTCTGCACCACTGGCTTTGCTGCCTAAGATTGATGAAAGCCGTAGATCTTGAGGGGGCAAGGCTGCCTATTCCTAGCTATGATGAACTGGCAAGCAATTCTCTGTGGTTCTAAACTGTCCTTTCTATCACTAAAAGAATATACTGGAGACTCAACCCAGGAAGACCTTCAATTTACAAAGGTGCACCTCTGAACTACAAACCGGCCCCATCATGGTCAGTAGGGGCAGAAACATTGTGGCCCTTGAGACGTTTTTAGTTTGTACCTTCCCATAAATGAGGGCTAATAGAAGCTGCAGTCTAACAACATCTGGAGGCTACAAGCAGTCACTGCTGGTACAAGTCACTGGAATTTACTTTGGAACACACTTTGATCGGGTTGGGCTGCTTTCTTTTCCTGCCATTTGAACCAGTTAATACCAAAGCCCTAAGCACATCTGTTCTCGCCTGATTTCAGAAGCTAAGCAGGGTTGGCCCTGGTTTGTACAGTACTTGGATGGGGGACCACCAGGGAATATCAGGTGCTGTAGGTGCCTGGAGTAGGAGCTGGCAAGCCACTCCGGTATTCCTGCCAAGAAAACTCCATGGACGTGGGGTCATGAAGGGTTGGTCATGACTGTAATAACACACACGCACACACACACACAAACAACTGTTGCTCAATGCAATCTGCTAATCAGAGGTCTCAAAATGATACAGAATATTATTGGAAGTCTCCAGCCAATAACTTGGAATCAATGGCCAGAATCCAAATGAAGACGGTGCCACTTTAAGCACCTCACCATAAATTTCAGCAGCCACTTGTTGTAACTAAGGAAGTTGGTGTTTCCTTGTCATGGTCCAAATCACATGATTATTGTGCAGCAGGAAACACTACTGCTGACTGCTTAACCAGTGGCTATTTGCCACCGAGATTTTGTTGAGGTTTTATATCCAATCTCGCATGCTCTCTGTAGTTTGATTAGGAGAGACTTTTCTGGGCTGGGGTGATTATCTATCTATCCACCACTAACCAATCATTCTTTCCAGCCTTTGAATTCAAAGGCAGCACCACCTGTCTACTGAGTGCCCTACCCCTTTCATCAGTTGGAAGCTGCTGTTTGCTTGCTTGCTGTTGATCTGTTTTGTTGGATGCCAGTATGTGTGCAGAAAAGAAAGCCAGTAGTTTCATGCAACTGTAAGTTAAGACTTTTTAAAAATCCTTTCTTCAAAAATTACTCAAAATAAATGAGCAAAATTTACTTTGTTGAACTTAATGCTAGAGAGCATAAATGATAGGATTCTGGTCTTTGTGTTCAGTTCAGTTATTAGGATATAATCTCACCTCGATTCAACATAATTGTTTTCTCCACCTCCACAAATTTAAAAACAGATATACTGTATTGGGGTTTTAAAGAATCTATTTTTTACTGGGTGGGGTAATGGTATACAGTCACCCCCCTCCATTTCATGGTTCAGGTACTGTGGTCCCACTATATCGCGGGATCGCAGTACCTCCGGAGGGCAGGGGGAGCGATCAAATTGCTCCCCCCAGGCCCCTCTGGGAGGTCTCGGAGCCGGGGGGGCCGCCGGGAGCGAGCTGATCGCTCTCCACGGCTTGTCCGCCCCTTCTGGGAGGCCTCAGAGCTGCGTGCGGAGGTGGCGGGGAGCAATCCAATCGCTCTCCGCAGCCCCCTGCCCCTCTGATCACCCCCACCCCCAACCGACCCACTTCCACATATTGCGGGTCGGGTGGGTCCCTTACCCCCGCGATAGGCGAGGAGTTACTGTAATTGAAGTGAAGCTGCCATTGATGAAAATCTTAGAAGCCATCAGTGTACATAAATTTCTTGCAGACTACTAAGTTTGCTTCATCCATTCTCCGTGACTGATTCCTATTAAAGTTCTGCATGCCATCTTTCCATTTCAAAACAATCTCTTCTCTCTCCACCACTTCTGAAAGCCGAAGTCATGTTACACCTGGAATTTACTTTGTGTTATGAGTAAAAAATAAAGATAGGCAAAGCATGTATAAAAATTTCGACACTGAAGACAGTAACTTTTGCACCTACTGTAAATGCAAGGGCTTGCAACTCAGAATCTGGCAAGCCATCAACATGATGATAAACATTATTGTTGTGACTAAAATTTGCAAAGCCTGGAAGAATAAAGGCCTAAAAAATAAAGGTTCTAGTACACCGTGGTACTGTAAAACTAGAGTATAGAAGCTAAAGAGAGTTCAAGTTATAAGACTTCCAAATACATTTCCAGTCATATTAACGCATTGCAACATTTTGCCAATTACTGTATTTTTTCTCCGTAGATTCAAACAGATTAGGCTGGGTGAGCATTTACAATTATTTCATGTTCTTAATCTGTTTAAAGGCTGAGGAAGACATTATCTTTGATATACTTTATTCTTAATATAGTTCTTAATATACTTTAATATACTTTATTCAACTGTCAGCCATGACAGATATCCCTTTGCAGTGCTATTTTACAATGATCTTGAACCCAGACCTGGCTAGAGCTGGATGATTGTTTGGCAATGACTTTTAGTAAATTGCTGTTCAAACCCTATTTTTCTACACCCTGCTTAATTAGTGCTATATCTTGCTTTAGTGCTCTGTATATATAACATTTCACATCTTGACATGATGACTAAAGCCTGAATTCCTTTGTACATGATAATCAGGAATCTGAGAACGGAAACAATTTAATTGTTTTCAACTGGTTCAAGAACTGGGTTTGCTTTAATCTGAAAAATCTATTTAAAGCTATTTTATCATTGTACTTCAGAATCTTTTTTAGATCTGGTCTTAACTTTATTTTGTAAACTACCTCGGGTACTGAAGAAGAGAAAGGCACACCAGGAATTAATTTTCCAAGACATTTTTGCAGCAAAATTGGAGACTAATCCATATTAGGATTTATTTTATTTTATTGGGAAATCACTCTGTAGCCAGCAATCAACTATTTCCATAGTCTCAATTACAATACAAGCAACATTCGTTTATTCATCTGATAGTTGTCATGCTGCTAGAAACATCAGCTAAGGAAGTGGTGCAGAGATAGATAAAGTGCTCTCCTCTAGATGCAAGTCCTAGTCTTCCTCTACCCCCCCTCCCCCAACTGGCTAAGCTGCCAGGGGGTGATGGGAGTTGCAGTCCAACAAAATATGCAAGGTTAGACGTTGTACAATCCCCCACTCCTGTACTAGTGGTGTCTAACACAAGAGACATACATTTACTCCTGAGCTCAAATCAGATTAAACATCTTTGTGTGTAGGTTTAGTGGCAAGCAAGCATACGTACATGTAAGGGCCTCATATTCTAGAAGACATTTTGTCAGAGCAGGTAGCACGATCAGGAAGGGATATGGGAAGATGGGGGAGCGCTTGGCTCCTGGCCAGAGGAAGGACCTGTATCTGTCCTTCTATTTTTTTCAAGGAAAATGTTGTCTCTGAAGGCAAGGGCTCTGGGTGTCAGAGAAGAAACTTAGCTTTGGTCCCAGAGTCCTAAATGATCTTGGTGCACATTGTGCATTAGGTCTCCTTTCTTGTCTTCTACTTCATAGGCTCCTTCTCAGGACCAGAAGAGGCCAGTCCTAAGGCTGTTACATCCATTTTGTGAGAATATCTTGATTTAACAGACCTCTTCTGCACCTTAATTGATTAATTAATTTATTTAAAATGTTTCCCCATTCATTTCACCTTAAAAAGGACACAATGCAGCTTACATTATTGAAAGACAATATTTAACGCTAAAACAATGAATATAAAAAGGTAGCTCGCATCATTAAAACAGTAAGTACATAATTTGTTGTTGTTCAGTCGTTAAGTCATTTCCATCTCTTCATGACCCCATCGACCAGAGCACGCCAGGCCCTCCTGTCTTGTACTGCCTCCCAGAGTTTGGTCAAATCCGTGTTGGTTGCATCGACAACATCATCCAACCATCTCATTCTCTGTCGTCCCCTTTTCCTTTTGCCTTCAATCTTTTCCAACATCAGGGACTTTTCCAAGGAGTCCTCTCATATCGCTCTGAGAAATAGTTAATTATTGTAACAGTAAAAGCATATCAATCCATACTGCACTACCCATATGTAAACAGTTACATCCTATAGCCTAATGCACACATTTCCTCTGCCCCAAGATCCATTTCTTTCAAACGGCTTAATTGTAAGTTTTATTGACGAGGAAAGCCAAGTATTACACTTTTGCATTTGGGGGAAAGCAAGACTAAAATGCACTTAATTGGCAGAGCGGCCCTGCAAATGTTCAAAGCAACAAAACAATTGTTTCTCACCCTTGTTCCAGCTGTTTTTCTATTGCTTCACGCGTCTCTTACAAAGAACCTACCTTTTTTAAAAAAGGGGGGTGGTTTGTCTGCATGTATATCTCCCCCTCCCCTCGGTTGACCATTTACCACATTATGTCTTTAATGTGTTTGATTACAGGCTGCTGTCCATATGAAGGATTGGTGTCATCTTCACAGGCATTTGATCCTTAGCCTGGCCTGGCCCATTTGATTGAAACCCCCCCCCACACACACACTTTTTTCCGTGTATCACAAGCAAATGCTTGGTGCCTCTGAAGGCAGCCAGGGCACAAAGTGAATTTAAAGTAAAAGGTTTTGCAGGTATAGCAAGAGGACGGTAGGTGTAATGTGCTTCAGACATGTTTGTGCCCAAGGGGAGGAAAACCTAAACTGCTTTAAAGGCGTTATTAGATGCAGCAAATTATTTAATAATGTATCATTTCTAGAAGTGGGCGCTTTGTGCTTCATATGATGAACCGTGACACCCCAGGTGTGGCGTATCCCTATCCCCTACCCCCTGTGCTGACCAGACCACTTACTGACCTCTGGACAACCACGTTGGCTACCATTAGGGGAAAAGCAGGGCAGGCTCCTGCCCAGATTGGAGTGCCATCGCCAAGGAGACCAACAGTGCACAGAGGCTGGTAAGTGGCCTGGTTAGCACAAGGGGTGAGGGGATGAGAATTCACCACACCTGGGGTGCCACAGGTCATGTTTCGCATGAAGGACCTACCTCTAATCATTTCTTTAACCACTGCTCAAAAATAATTACTATTTGCTGACTTTTAATGACACCCCAGAATCTGTCACCTAAGATTTGCCACTTCAGTTAATCAAACCGTAGGATTAACCCTGACAATAAACAACATTAAATTTTACCTGGGGTTTTTACTAAGGCCCATGTTTCTGATTACCGTAGATACAGAACTACTTCAGTTCATTTCACTAGGATCCAACAGCATATTTCTCACTTATGGAAGATATCCATAAGGAAAACATATTTTCCCTTTCTAAATCTTAAGTTATAGGGAGGAAATGCCATACATACAGCATATGTATCTCTCCAAATATTGCTACTGGTTTCTAAGGACCTTTTCAAAGGATCATTTTACCGAGGAACAAATACTCAAGCATTTCTTACATGATGTGTGAGTTATACAGGCCTCCCTCTGTGGAGGAACTTCTGTTTTAAAATTTTTACTTTCCCCCAGAGTCAAATATATCTGACAATATATTTTCAGCATTAAAATTCATCTGACACCCCCCTTTGTTCCTTGGAGTGCTGTGAAAATAAATGCTGGTGTGAAAGGCACGGGAGCTTTCTGGATCTCAGTCTCTCTGTGTGTGTGACAGCATGTACATCGGGCAGTCCTCAACTGAATTCAAACTAGCACCTCTGGTTTTGTATGGCACCCATTGAGAGCAAGGTTGGACGAGCTCTCACCTTCTATTTGCTGTAGGACCAAATCTCCCATTAGCCATCACCAGCAGGTTAACAGAAGGTGCCATTCAGTAACACCAGGAGGGACCAAAGATAGCTGCAGAGCCCTGGCACCTGAGATTGCACCCCGACCTTTGTTCAGAGTAGGGAGGTGGATGTTACCGCCTCTTGCCCTTGGCAAGAAACAGAGAAGAAAACCCTTTCTTCTTGTTGGAAATGTGTCACTCTTTTCGTAGCAGAGCATAAGGGAGAAAAACAAAACCATGGCATATTTAGACCTAGCCCCCCTTTTTATTTCAATTTTTTTTTTTTTACCAAAAAGTGATCAGAGATTCCCAACCTTGTGTAAATCAGATGTTTTTGAACTAAAACTCCCCAAAGCCTTCAACACAAGTTGTACTAGCTGGGGGCTCCAGGAAATGCAGTTTGAGAACAAATGAGTTACCCAAGGTTGGGAACTACTTCTTTAGATGTAACTTACTAAGAAACATTATGATACTGTACCTACATCTACTCACCATTATTAGCGGTAAATAAGTTCAATGGAGCTTCTAACACAGAGGAAAATTCCATACTTACTCCTCAATAGGTGGCCGGAGAAGAAGAGAACGAACAACAACAAAGAACGAGGAAACAAATGGGAAGAAAGGGATGATCCAGTGACAAAAGCCAGTTGGGATGGGAATTAGACCGAAAGAGATCTGCATTACACACTGCGAAATTATTACCCCTGAAGGTCACATATTGCTTGGGCAGTTTTTCAAAGCACAATAAACCATTTTGGGAACACCCAGAACCCTTGTCTCTCCTTCACATTGAGGTCCAGTGGATGTTTCTAATTCCCTTTGGCTTTACTCAGCTTTAAGCCATGCAAAATTGAAAATTTCCCAACCCTTTTCCTGTAGTTTGTAAAAAATTCTTGTGAGATTTTTTTGCATGTTTCAAGGCCACTTGCTCCCAGAAAAAAAAATAACCCGCACAGAATTATTAGAATTCCTACATAAAATGGTTCCTTTTCTGTGCAAGATTCTCTAGAGAAGGCACTGAGCTGCAAAGACTTTGACAGCTTCTTGTACAATTGAACAGGCAACAAAACATTCCCCATCAAACTCAAACCAAACTCCTCCCCATGAAACCAACCAAATAAACAAAAACCAGGGAAAATGAGATGGCAATCTCTTTTACGAAGATATGAGAAATCTCATTAGTTCAGTGGGGAGTCTCAGGGAGATATCTCAATATGGCAGGGTTTGAAAAATGGCTGAGAATATGCAATTTGAAAAGTTTTCATATCTGGAGGATGGGATGTGGTGAAAATTAAGCATAATCATGGGTCCTTATCTGCCTGGTCTATCCCATGTGGAAGACAATGAATATGTACACATCCCTTTGTTTTGCTGCATTCTCAGAAATGTTCCAGTTATATTCCAAGACCTTCATGTCTATCTGGTTGCTCCTGACATTACCTTTGATGCAGTCTCCCCTGATCTGCCACCTTCCAGAACTAGCATCAACCATGTCAGCTGGTGGGAAGTGGAGCCGTATTTCACTGCTTCGTTCTGAATGGATATCACGTTGGGGAGAATGTGCAAGAAGCTTGTACTGTATTTCTTCCCCACACAAACTTCTTGGAACAACTTCATTTTACTCAGGAACAGACCATAAAGGTACAGAAAATCTTCCATGATATGAAACAAAACATGAGACAAGTTCTACCGCAAGGTCAGTTTGGCAATAACATTGTTGCTCTCCACAGAAAAAGCATATATAAAGTGTTCATAAGTAAACCACAAGATTCATGTGGCAAGGCAACCTCCATGAGGCAGAGAAACAGATTCCTGCAGGAAGCCTTGCCGCTATTTCTTTCCTGTAAAATGTTAGCTATTTGAAGAAGGGGGGAAAGGGATATAATAATGCTTTCCATGTGTATTTCCACATTGCTATGACCTTAGTGTATGTGAAAAGCTAGTCCACGTCTATCATGAGAATATAAAAACTGTGATCCATATGTTACTTACTTCGGAGTAGTCCTATCAGTGTAAAACCAAGGTATGGACTACTAAGTGCATGAATGTATTAAAATAGTATCTACTTAAATGACAGTCAGACAAAGGGATCAATATCTGCCCCAATATCCTTCTGTAAATTGGTTTGATCATATTTATCATATGAGTACGTAACCAGAACGAACTAGATATTTGAAATATTCCAGAGCATGGGATTACACAATGGATATTTTGTATGTGCACACATAATGTTTTTGTTAACACTTTTTGGAGTGTTCATGTTACTTGCATATTCTAATTTGTTGGTATTTGGCATGGTCTAAACAAGAGATCGTAAGTAGACAAAATCCTGTTGCATAGCCAACAGTGGCACAGCTCTATGTTGTACAAGCACTTTGTAAAATTTGCTTAACTGTGGAAACCAACATTCCTTCTAATTTCCAGTCCTGCTGAGGGCGGTTCTGCCCCTTGCATGCACCCCATCCCCTGCAGTGTTCCATCACAATTGGGACCAAAGAGGCTGAAAAGGACTGCTGTGATCTTTGGGAGGAGGAGGAATGCTGCACAGAGGGCTCAGTCATGTAAGCACAGCCATGGACCTGAGAGGGGTCTTTGATAAAAACCATTTCCTGCAAGCAGATCCATAGGTGGCATTACACAAACTCCTCCAACAGTAAGACTGCACAATCAGTGGTACAAAGATGTACGTTCTCCCTATAATTCCCCAAGGAATGTCTGCACGCATACATTTATGCAACACAAACAGCAGTAAGATTTTGGCCACTGGGTTATGAGATGCTTAACCATCATTCAAGTGTAAGTTCCATCTACAGATGCTGAAGAAGAAATGGAAAGCTTTTGTGCAAGTGTCCAAGATGAAACTGATCAAATATCAAAAGAAGGAGTACTAATAATCACAGGAGACTGAAATATAAAAGAGGGGAACTAAGCAGAAATGTTAGAAGACTTGGCCTAGAAGTCAAAAACAAACCAGGAGAACAATTCACAGAATCCAATGAAGCAAAAAATCTATTTATTACAAATGCATGATCCAGACAACAAATGACTACACACGTAGATGGTCTATATAGCCATCAAACATAAGTAGAGGTAGAAGATGGACAGACTGTATTCTCTCTGCCAAAAAAAGACCAAGAGCAGATTGTGGCTTTCAGCACAGAACTGTTAATATCAACAATTAAAGTAAAACTATAAAGGAATGCTAAAAGGACCCTTGTGCCAAAATATAATTTAAATAACATATTTGATGAATTTCAAGTGAGAAAGAACTATTAGGTTTACTTTATTAATCTCAATTGACCATGAGACAGAAAAATTGTGAATTGAAACCCAACTTATCAGGGAAAATGCAGAAACACCTTATTACTGACTATCCAAAAGAATCCCATATTTTCTCTTTAAAAAACCCTCAGTGAATTATGAAACAGAAAGGGACTGGAATCTGATATAAAATTGGGTGGATAAAATTATCACATCAAAGCTATTAGATACCTTTCCTGCTGTAAGATTCAATCCACACGTTTCCCCAGAGTATGTTTTGATCTATGCAACTTCCTCATACAAGTTCAGTAAGGATGCAACTGATACCCTGAATTGCTGGAAACAAATCCTGATGCACACCCATTTTTCATGCTTAACATTTTCTGTTTTTAAAGTTCCTATTATTTCTTGCATCCTTTCCTGACAATACACTTGCAAGGCAAAATCATAGTGCTCCAAAAATTACATGGAATTGAAGATCTCTGAAATGCCCACAAAAAAACATTACCTCAGCAGGCTTGTGCCTAAATAGGTGCATTTCAAGTTATAGTTTCTTATTGGTTCCATGACTGCTAGTTGCTGTTGAATGGTACTATTGGAAAGTAGTCCCATTCAAGCCACGGGTTTAACAAATTATTACTGAGTCTTAAAAATAGAAGAAAGGGATAGGAATACAATCAATAATTTGCAGAGTTGGATGGATAGAATTCTTATATCAAAACCAAAGGGACACAGAGCATGACTGAATAAATTTAGCTTTTTATGTGGAAGAACAGCCCTCTATTCCCGAGATGGGGGAAGCTTTCAGATCGCAGCCAAAGGGAGATCTCTTGCCATGCATTACCACTTCTTAATTTGTAATTCATGTTTTGCCTTTTAAAAAGTCATTAAAAAGATAGAGGGCAGGATGCCTAGCTGAATTTATTGAACATAAAAGGATTGTTTCAAAATGATATGGTCTGAGGATTTCACTCATAAGGAAAGTCTGTTGTATCCGTATTGAAGCATGTACGCTGATGAATATCGACATAAAATCTGACACACAAACAAACATATACACCCTCAGCTTTCAGAGGCACCTCACAGATTAGCCATTAACCAGAGCCAAGTCATGGACTTTCCGTTTGCATATTCGGGTGCTATATTAGTGTATCATTCTTAAATAGCCTAATTGGCCCCTCAGAAATATCTCCAATAGTCCACAGGTTGTGAAATAATACATTAGGTTATATTCCAATGAAGATCCATTAGGGTGTGAAGTTGGCAGACAAAGACAATACCTGGTTAATTATGCAAAAAATGCCCCAAACTTAAGTATCTGCAGAAATAACTTTTACTAAGCAAACACTAGTTCGACAGTATTATTCAGCCTGTTGTGTAGATGCTTGTTTTTTTTTTTTTTGTGGGGGTGGCAGGTGGGGGAGTGTTTGGGAATTTGTTTATGTGCATGCGAGTGTGTTGGGTCTGGTTTCTGGGTGTCTGTGAATTTTGTTGCACAGTACTCCCCCGTTTATTGCAGGAGCTAGGTGCTTGATCTACCCGTGATAAAGGAAAATGCGTGAAATGCAGATGCCTCAGTGAACTGACCTTGGGCTGCTCCTGCCAACCGTATTTCCAAAGAGAGGTTTTTAACCCTCTCCTGACCTCAGCAAACCTTGTTGCCAGGAGCTCAAGGCCTGTTTGCTGAGGTGCCAGGAGGGGGTTAAAAACTTCTCTTTGGAATCAGCAGACAAGCAACCCAAGGTCAGTTTGATGAGGTGTTAGGGTTTGGTTAAAAACCTCTCTTTGCAATTGCAGCCAACAGGAGCAGCATCAGCTCTGCTTGCTGAGATGTCAGGAGGGGGTTAAAAACCTCTATTTGGAAGCAAAATGCAGACACCTCAGCAAGGGCTGCTCCGCTGGCTCTGCTTGCAAAGAGGTTTTTAACCCACTCCTGATACCTCAGCAAACCTTGCTGCCAGGAGCTCAAGGTCTGTTTACTGAGGTGCCAGGAGGGGGTTAAAACCCTCCTTTTGGAAGCCTGCTTGTCTCAAGAAAAAAATGTGATATACTGAGACCGTAATATATGAACTGCATTGTGGCAAGGGACTACTGTATGTGTATACTGTGTATATAGACGCAATGACAATACATTTCTATTAACTATCAATGACTTTAATTAACTGTTAAAAATCCATAGGATTCTTCCATCCTTTACTCCAGAAGACACTACTGTACATTCAATAAGAATTAAATTAGCCAAAATTCTGTTGCATAGTGGTATCGAAGCTGTGTAAGTGGTATCAAAAGCTGTGCCAGGGCAAAAAG
The DNA here is from genome assembly GCA_023846285.1 of Phrynocephalus versicolor. NCBI lineage: Eukaryota > Metazoa > Chordata > Lepidosauria > Squamata > Agamidae > Phrynocephalus > Phrynocephalus versicolor. The sequence continues at coordinate 46,233,786 of JAHTLZ010000016.1, read as the reverse complement.
TCACATTTAACCATCAGTTCAGTTGTGCCACTAGATGGATAGTGAACAGCACACTCAGTTGCAGAATTGGTTGTGACATGTGGCTTGCTTGGAAATAACATCCTGCAAACTCCCATAGGTATAACTTCACAAGTGCATAGGATTTTAGCCACTGCTTTCTAACTTCTGCAAACCTTGTCATCTCTTTTGGGTGCTTATCATTAAAGTCAGTGATGGTGGACCAGCTTTCCTCAAAGAACTAATTTGTCGTGGAACGTTTTGCTGCAGGAGAATGCAGGATTCCAGAAAAGGAAAAAGGGAAAATGATCAGGATAGTTTCAATTGTGTATTGTCTCAAGAACAAACAAGTCTTGTGGCAACTTAAAGACTAAGTTACTGTACATTGGGCATCGTCTTTTGAGTTGTTGCTGAAGAAGTGGGCTGCCGGCTGCCAAAGCTTCTGTCAAAAGAGCTTTGTCATTTTTCTGGTTCATAGTCTTGGCTGCAGAGAAGGTAAAGCCAAACATGCTTGCTTAGCTAAATAAGAATGTTAGAATCTTCAGCCGTTGTACCTGTAATAGACCGTTTCTCTGGACATTATTCTTTTAATGAACCGTTTAGACTGTTTCTCTGGACATTATTCTTTTAACGAAGAGAGCTCAAAAGCCAGTGACCTAGTCAATAAATGATACTTGCACTAATGTCAAAAAGGACACCTGTGAAGAGCTGATCCAAGGCATTTTGCTGTATGAGGCAGAGCAGCAAGTGGCTCAATGATGGCAAAGTTATTTGGCACCTGGGGAACCAAGTCCCACATGCCCTTCTGCCTATGAGTCAAAACATACAATACAAATAAGAAACAGAATTCTGCCTTTTTGTGAGCCTCCTTAATCACCAACCTGAGGCAGCCAGATCATGATCTCCAATGCAGCAGCTCCCCAATGTGAGCCCCAGATGTTCTTGAATTTCAGCTCCCAGAGGGCTCAATCAGAGGCAATGCTCCCTGTAGCATCCAGGCATTGGAGTCCAGTAACAAACGAGGCCTATTTTAGCTGTGCAAGTTAACCTTCTATCACAAGGGCCTCTAACACAAGACTGCTCTTTAGTGAAATATTGCCAGCACAAAGATAACAATAAGTCAAAGGCCCTCGCCTAAGCACCACTGAAACATTCTGTAGTGGAGTACCATTACCGAGTGCCCACTCTTAAGACATATCATTCTGCTATCCCTGAAAAGGAACATTCAGTGGCTTTGCTTGTCCTTCATGAACTTATTACCTAATTCCAAAACCTTATTTTATGCTCAGATACGAGATGAACATGTGGTTGGTAAAGCAGGTTCAAATGTATTAGGAGACATAAAAAGAGCAATCAGTCATCCAAATGATTTTTGAAAAATAATCAGAGTCTATAAATAATGGCTGGTCAGATTTCCTAAGTGTTCTTGTTGGACATTCCTGTTTATAACACAGTAATTAGTGAAAGTGATGATGTAAGATATAGCCCCATCTAAACACAGCTTTTTGGCATTCGTAAGGGGATTTGTACTGATTCTTTGTGGTTGTGCATAAAAGGAGCAATGAGGCTATGTGAATAATTCAACACGGGCCACAGAACTACCTATTGAGAGTATGGTCAGGTAGAAGGGCAGAATGTCTAGGAGTTAAATCGAACCCTTTTCCTTGGCAACTCTGGCAGATTATGTTCTCCCATGGACATGGAACGTTGGTGACAGCTGTGACTCTTTCATTCACAACATTTCGGAAATGGATTTATTCAACAAGGGGACATTACATTGTGCTGCAGTGCACTTTAATGTGATAAGATATCAGTTAATATGGGAACAGCACGAAATCGGATTAGGTGATCTCGTGGGCCTGCCCGCTAAAATGAAACTAATAATGAAGTCTTAAGGCACACATCACATGAAAGAAGTTATCTGCATTACCATCCGTATATTAAACATGAGATTCCTCACTCCCCTACTTGAATTTACTCTTTTCATTACTGTGGCAGAAAATTAAAAAGGCCTCGTGATGCATCCCACAAACTGGAAAGAGTAGTAGCTTTTAAACAAAAAACAATAGCTCACTTAACTTGCTGAAAGATTCTCTGCAGGGAAGGGTAAGCAAATCTGTACAGTGGAAACAGGTAAATAGCTTTAGGGATTCTACGTGTAAAATTTCCCTAGCACACTTTTACCAGGGAAATGATTTCAGTTTGTATGTACATGGTCTTAACCCAATGGAGGTGGGCTGTTTTTTAGCAAGGAAAAGAAACCCTGCTCACGTTCTCATCCTAGACTTTGTTATGGAGACCATCAGACAGTACAGTATGAAGAATATTAGGCTATAATTATTTCACTGTGTTTCCAAAGGCACCTAACGGTCTCAGTTGTGAGCGTGAATGTGGTATTTACGGTCACTTCCAATTTTGGGGGATAGGGGTAGGGTTCTGATGCTGGTTCCACTGAAAGGGTGGCAGCACCACATTGTACCTGGGACAGGTGCACTGACAAAATTCTTTTTTGCAATCTGAGACAGGCAACCCTACAAACATGCATGGCTCAGGGGTTGGAATTACCGAACATGCACAAATCTTGCTATCAGGAGTATCATTCTGTGCCATAAAGTTATTTCCAACATTGGTTTTCAAGGTACGTCAGGGTCTCAATGAATGTTTGACCATGGGCAAAAACTCAAAAGTGTGTTTCTGTAGACATACAGAGATTTGAACCAGGATCTCCAGGGTCATAGCCCACTACACTCTTCCCATTGGCTGTCTTGGTTTGAGATGGCCATACAAACAATATAATAAGGTTCCTGTGCCTCCAAGCATTGTGCAAGAGGAAATTTTAGTACATGTAGCTCATAATGGATGCCATAATGCCTGAAACATTGTCTTTTATGCAACTATTAAAGGTACAGAAGCCCAAACCTCTTTTGCATATGGCTATATGGTTTTCTATGGGAAAACAGTGTGGTTAATAAGTACAAATAATAAATAAATAAATACCCTATGCTGGGCTTATGCTGGCAGGCTAAAAGCGAAGGATAAAGTAAAGGAAAAGGTTCCCCCTGCACTTGGCATGCTAGTCATGTCGGACTCAACGGGTGGTGCTCAGCTCCATTTCCAAGCCAAAGAGCCAGTGTTGTGGAAGTCTGTGGCCATGTGCCCGGCACGGCTGAACGCATTTCTGTGCACAGAACACTGTTTACCTTCCCACTTTTTATGGTGGTACCTAATTATCTACTTGCATTTACATACTTTCAAACTGCTACGTTGATAGGGTGCTGGGGTTAAGAGTGGGAGCTAATTCTGCTGCATGGCTCCTGGGATTCGAACTGCCAAGCTGCCGACTTTGCATCCAGCATTTCAGTGCTCTAGCCCACTGAGCCACCACACCCCTGGTAAAAGAGAAGGATGAGGGGACTTTACAGTATTCTCCTTTCTTTTATTTTTTAGCAATCTTCTGCTTATTTTACTGGAAAACCACCTGGAAGCGCTTTGGATGAGCACCGAAATGTTTCTCTCTCTCAAGAAAAAGAAGTCCAGTTGCCATGACTCAACTTCCAGATAAACTCACCTGGATGACTGAGAATCTTCACAGACATATTACTGGAAAACAAATAACGTATGGCAGCATCCGAATGTTCCCTTTCTTATGATGGGCATGATGGGGGCATTTGGACTCTGTGGATCCTAACTCTCTCCTTCTGCACCCACAAGCCAACCCTCGTCTCCCTTTCGGCTACTATTAACTGTGGTGCTGCAGTGAGTACGCAAAGGTCTCTGAGCTGTTCATGGAACTGGAATAGGGCACTGAAACTCCCCCCTCTCCATCCACGGGTGAACCCATCTTGGTACCCAGAAGAGAAAAATGTGACGTATCTTATAGTTCTTCGAAGTCTTGAAAACAGACCTGATTTGTGGATTAAACATTTAGTGCTGGTTGCATATTCAGAGCATACGGGGAATCAATATTTTGCCTGATGGCTCTTCTCTGTTCCAAGTGAGGAACTGCTCCCTATGCTCATAACTTCACATATGCCGCCTCTTCCTGTGTTTGGGAATGCTTATTGTACCTATCCAATCATAAACAATGATATATCCGTAGAAACTCTTCTTACCATAACTGGGGAAATATTACTTTCTGGACTATAATTTTATCATTCCCAAGCCAGCATGGCCTATGGCTATGTTGGCAAGTGGATGCTGGAAATTGTAGTCCAAAAGCAACCTTTCTAAATTATCATTTTTACATTTAATCTGCACCTTTTCATATTAATACAATGTAACACTACCTTTCCCCTCATTTTAGCAGGCAGCCCTCACAGTTAAAACTATACAATAATCACAATAAAAATACTGTTAAAACTATATACTGTAAAAACAATTAAACATGTCAATATTAAAAAAACCAAGATTAAAAGCAATTTTAAAATTAATAAAGTCTATAAATATCACCTGGGGCCTCTGCAGGGAAGGGTAAGCAAATGGCATTGAGACATATCCTGCCTATCTCTCCAACCTAGAGGTAAGGTTACCCTTAGGTATCCATGATAGCCATTGATACCTTTGTTCCACATGAACTTGTCTCCTTTCTTAAAGCTGTCAAGGAACTTCTGGGAGGGAGTTCCATAGACCAGTGATCCTCTGGTGCAAAAATTACTTTATCTTATTTGTTTGAGATTTAGCGCACCCCAAAGTTTCATGGAATGCCCCCTAGTTCTAGTGCTATGCGATAGCGAAAACAGTTTTTCCTTATCTACTTTGTCCATGCCGTGTATGATTTTATAAACTTCAATCAGGTCACCTCTTAGGTGCTGTTGTTCAAGAATGACGAGGCCTAGCCATTGCAGCCTCAGATGGTAAGAAAATTGTTCCAGTCCCCTAATCATTCTGGTTGCCCTTCTCTGCACTTTTTCCAATTCCATAATATGCTTCTGGAGGTATGGTGACAAGAGCTGTACACAATACTCCAGATGGGGCCTCACCATAGATTTATAAAGAGGCAAACGGACACTTGCTGACATATTTTCTATACCCTTCCTAATGATTCCTAGCATTGAGTTTGCTTTTTTTCACTGCTGCGGCACACTGGGATGGCACCTTTATTGAACTGTCCACCAGGACACCAAGATCCCTTTCCTGATTTGCTGCAGAGGGTTCTGACCCCATCTGTTTATAAACGTAATTAGGTTTCCCCCCCTCCAACGTGCATCACTCTGCACTTATTAATGTTGAAACTCATTTGCCACTGGTTTGCCCACTCTCCCTGCATCAAGAGATCTCTGGAGTTCTTCACAATCTCTCTGTTTTTAATACCCTGTATAATTTAGTGTTGTCAGCAAATTTGGCTACCTTGCTATTTACTCCTACTTCTAGATCATTTATGAAGTGGTTTAAAAGCAGGGGTCCTAGTACTGAACCTTGGGGAACCCCCCTCTTTACATCCTTCCACTTGGAGAAGTGTCCATTTAGTGCTACCCTCTGTTTCCTGTCCCTTAGCCAGTTGCTGATCCAGGACAAGACCTGTCCCTTGATTCCATGACTGGCAGGTTTATTCAAGAGCCTTTGGTGTGGGACCTTGTCAGCCTTCTGAAAGTCCAGATAAACAATGTCAACTGGATCTCCCTTATCGACATGCTTGTTGACACTCAAAAAATTCCAACAGATTAGTGAGGCATGATTTGCCTTTGCAGAAGCCATGTTGGCTCTCCTTTAGCAGCACCTTCTCTTCTATGTACCTATTAATTTTATCTTTTAGGATGGTTTCCATCACTTTATCTGGGACACATGTCATACTGACTGGCCGGTAATTTCCTGGATCACCTCTGGATCCTGTTTTGAAGATTGGTGTTATATTTGCTACCTTCCAGTAATCAGACACAATGCCTGATTTGAGTGAATGATTATATATTTTGGCTAGGACCTCAGCAATTTCATGTTTAAGTTTCTTGAGAACTCTGGGATGGATGCCACCTGGTCCTGGTGATTTGTTAGCATTTAGTTTAGCAGGACCTCCTCCCTGGTTATTTCTGTCTGGCTTAATTCTTCGGTTTCCCTCCCTGTGAAGATAGGCTCTATTTGGGGCAAGTGGTCTCTGTCTTCTTCAGTGAATACTGAAGCAAAGAATTCATTGAGTCTCTCTGCAATCTCTGTTTCCTCTTTAATAATCCCTTGCCTTCCACTGTCATCTAATTGTCCAATGGCCTTCCTAGTTAGGTTCTTACTTCTAATGGACTTAAAGAACTCCTCTTCTAAATGAGCTTCTCTTGCCTTTGATCATTTCCCGAACAGCTGCTGTAAGCTACATCGGAGTCCCCTTGGACCTGGCAGTGCCCCTTTTTTCTTTTGGGTATGCTTTCCAGTTGGGCCTCTGTTACTGTTTTTGTGAGCAGCCTCCATGACTCTTGGAGTGTTTGTACTCTCTCAATTTTCCCTTTCAGCTTCATTTTTACTAGCTTCTTCACCTTTGGGAAATTCCCTTTTTGAAAATGTAAGGTCTCTGTGTTAGATTTTATCAGTGATTTGCTGTCTATGATTAAGTTGAAAGTAATTATGTTGTGGTCACTGTTCCCTATTGGATCAGTCACATTAACATTTTGCACCAAATCCTGTGTATTACTCAGGATCAAATCAAGGATTCTTATTCCTCTAGTTGGGTCTTCAACCATCTGTTCCAGGGAACAATCATTTAGTATATCTATTAACTTTATCTCTTTATCATGTGCTGAACAACAGCTCAGCCAGTCTATGTGAGGGTAATTGAAGTCCCCCATTATAACCAGGCTTCTCTTCTTGGATGCTTCCTTTACAACATTCTCCAACTGATGGGAGTTCCTGCATGGCAGGGGGTTGGGATGGATGGCCCTTGATGTCTCTTGCAACATTATGCACTGCCAGTCTCCCTCAGGCGCTTGGGTCGGAGCTGATAACATATGCCTACTGTTAGGCCATCATTGTGGCCTGACACTCTTACCCACAGTTTCTAATGGTGACTCCAAATCACCTAGATATTCCAATTTGTATGATTTTATCACTTCTTTGATATACAAGGCTATACCACCTCCTGTTTGCCCCTTCCTGTCCTTCCGGTACAGTTTGTAACCTGGGATAACTGTATCCCACTGGTTATCATCTGTCCACCAGGTTTCAGTGATGATATCAATACTTTTTTTATCTATTGGTAGCTCCCCTATTTTGTGCAGTACTTCCTTACATGTCAATCAAGGATATGAAGGTGAAAAACAAGCCTCTCCCAAGATCTGTGAACAGGTTATTTTGGGCTACAGTATATGTACCAGCAAACTTCAGGATTGAAACCTAAGCTTAAATAAAGAGGCTGCTATAATTTTTTAAAAAGTCACAAAACCATGTCTCTCAAACGTACCTTATTTGAAAAGGCTCTTATTTTAGAACACCACAGCCCCAAGAAAATAGAAGGAACAGCCTGGAGTTCAGAATGCAGTAGTTTTACCAAGCCATGTTGAACAGCAAATGCTGCTGTTGGTCATCCCTGTTGCTCCTCCTTTTAAAAGTATTTTCATCTGGCAGCCATAGCCAAAGAAATCTGTTATCCTCTTTTGTTCACTTGAAAATATGTTATTTCCGGCAATGCAGACAACACATTTTTTTTGCATTTAGGCACTATAAAAAAACATTTGTCGGCTTGTGAGTTCAAACAGAGGACTCTTCAGGAATGGCAAGAGGCATGAACGCCCAAAAGGGGAAGCATCTTTTAAACCTTTTATGAAGGCACAGCGCCACAGCGACTGCAGTACAAGTATGGTGGAGATGATTTCAGCTGAGTGTAAGATAAACATGGCAACTCTCTCTGTGTGTGTGTGTTTGTGTGAGTGAGTGAATGAGAGAGTGTGTGTGAGAGAGAGACAAAGAGAGACAGAGAGACACACACAGAGAAAATGACAGTGTGGGTTTTGGTTCTTCTTTTAACTGGCAAAGGGTCTGTCCTCTACAGAAGGCGAGAGAACTCATGAACAGTTTGGCTTTGGAATGCTCAGTAACTTCTAAAGTGGTTTCCAGCAGTGATGTTGTGATGTCTTATCACAGCCAACCCCACGTAAGAACAATCCAAAATTGCAGGCAGATGAATCAGTCCATAAAAACAAATGAGGAGAGAAGACCTTCTCTCTTTTAAAAACTTAATAGCTAGTATTCCATTGGCAACCTCGGGTGTAAGGACTTCCCTCTGGGCTTGCCCTGGCCATGTTTGGCTTCCAAGATTCCAAGGAAGATATTGTCCCATTGACAGCAACAAGCATTTCTGTTCACCCAAGAGCTTTCTGAATTCCCTTTTGTCTGAGCAGCAGGGAAGGAGAAACCATGCACAGAACAGACTGTTTTGCTGTGTGCTTGCCCCCAATGGGATATTAGCCAATGACTCCCAACTGCCCATAAAAGACAAAGACACCTTCAAACATAAGGATAGTTTGCAAGAATATATTGTTTCTTGCAAAATCTGTTTCACTCCTAATCTACAGCGAGGATTCCAATAAGCTCAGGGGGAACAGGGAAGGACAAGGGTTTGGTGGGGCTGATGTCATCATTCCCGCTACTTAAATTGTCCCAGGGCTTTGGCCCTGTGTGTCCTAGTGTCACTACAAAACTGCTTACAAGAGAAGCAAAGTGTTTCATCATGAAACTTATCTATCAAGAATGCAAATTCAGCCAGAACAACTGAATACTCAAACAAGGGAAGTGTCTACTTACAGTGTCCTTGTTTTAACAGGACTGAACTAGTTTATCTGCACACAGTGGCCTTGCTGCCAGATGGGCAGCCTAAAAGTAAAATTAATGAATTAATAAATAAAAAATTTCTCCTTCCCCATCCGAGTATGGTGCTCAGACTGTTTGACCATGCTACCTAAATTCCATGAAATGGAGAAATGCACAATTATTTATATATTTATTTATTTTAGAGTATTTTTATCCCATCTTTCTCCTTGGAAAAGGACCCAAGGCGGCTTACAGTTATGAGGGACAATATACAGTCCAGTACAATTAAGACATGTTCAAGTATTGAGAACTGGGAATTGAGAGACATCTTATAGCACTGAAAGACAAACTTACATTAAAGCTACATGAGAATGCGAGCTTTATAACTGCTTTGAAAAAGAGGACTTGTGTTCTTGAAAGCTCAGCAACTTTTTTTATTTTTCTACTAGCAACCGATGAAGGTATCACCCATAGTCTAGTTTTGACTTTGCTTGTTTTAATGGTTGCACGGCTCCAAAATCCTTTTTACTAGAAAGATATAATGGTCAATGGGGTAGAAAGGGTCACACAACATTTCCTTTCCACCATAACCACCCCTTAAGGCACCCGAGGCACTTTCCATGCCAAAATAAGGGGTGAAAGAAGGGGGTCAAGGCAAGGGCAGGCAATCCATGGCCAGCCACATGCTTTGGATTTTTCCTCCAAGAAAACTGAGCAAGACCAACCATAAGGAATCATACAAGTCCAAAATTTCTAAAAGACCCAAGGTTCCCTAATCCTGTTTGGGGTTAAAAAAAATCACAGCTCACTCAAGTTCCTTATCTGCACAGAACAAGTATTACACATATGTCACCATGGGTTCTACACAAATGGGAAGTGCACTGGGTCCTATATTGCTGAAAACAAAGCTTCCCTCTGAGGGGAAGTTTCTCCACCATCATCTCCAGCACTGAGAAGGTTCACAAATAGGCTCTCATTTGACTTAAAACATATTCATTACAATTGTAGGTTTTCTAGGGCCTTAACAGTTTACAGACTATGTCTCCGTGCATATTTCCAGCAGATGTGCTTTGGCTAATCACTGCATGTAAGCATACTTCAAAACTTATGATCCACTGTGCTGATTCCAGCTTCCTGCATTCCAGGAGGCTCTTGGCTCCATTGCAATAGTTTCTAAGGGCAAGTCTTTCATCAGGAACTTATGTGGTGGGCTTTCATGTCGAAGTACATTGAGACAGAGAGTTGAAACATAAATTCTGCAAAGCATTTACGTCTCTTAACTGTACATTTTCAACAGCCATCACTCAAGCCAACCTGGCAACTGTAACATGAATGTTATGAGCAATCTGTTCCATTCATGTAACGTTGCACTGATCATGGAAAGAAATTGTCTAGCCTGAGAGTAGATTAAAATATTGACCCAAACATGATCTCTTGGCTGTTCTCTTGGATTCAGGTGTGGGGACTAAAAACACTATTTGCTAGATAGGCAACAGGACTGTTCCAACACAAGCTGAATATTCTCACTGCCCACAGCTTGAGGTGAAAGAGTTCCCCATACTGCCCGAATGCTTTAATGATAAATTTATAGTCTACACATCTAAAATAGAAGCGTGATTTCCTCCATTAAATGAAAACCCCTGGGAAGTCCACCTGAGCCTTACACGGTAACCTACAGATGGGACTTCGGAAGCTAAGCAGGTTCAGGCCTGGTTTGTACTTGGATGGGAGATCACCAGAAAATACCAGGTGCTGTAGTGCCTGGAGTAGGAACTGGCAAACCACTCCAGTATTCCTGCCAAGAAAATTCCATGGACATGGGGTCACAAAGAGTCGGTCACAACTGTAATGACACAACACACACCAGAAGTTACTGGATTTCAATTCTCATTTGTCCCCATCAACATGGACCAAGGGTCAGAGAGAACTCACTGAACTCAGTGGAAATCATAAGGCCAAGCAAACACGTTAACAATTTTCAAGAATGAGTTAGTCTGTGGCTGCAAAACAGCAAAAAATAAAATAAAAATAAAAATAAATAAATAAATAAAAATAAAAAGGGCTGCTTTTGGTGGACTGAAGCCGACATTAAAGGACACCTCTGCTACAGTTTCCCTTCATTCAAAAAGAAGGGACCCGAGGAGAGGGGAAGGGTGTTTTAACCTACATCACAACTTTATGATTGCAATGTCTGTTGCTAAAAATTGGATGCAAATCACAAGGATGGATCCTTGACTTGAACTGTAAATGAGGAAGGCATTCAACTCCCACACCAGGGTTAAGTTCCAGATCCTAATTGGCTCATGGATATCTATAGGGAGGGCATGAGGTCTTGCTCCTCCAGCTTTTAATCTAAGCATTATTTTAATGTGCAGACAAATGCAGTATTGCAATTGTAATGTACGGTGTCTATATACTGATGTGTAATGTACACGTGTATACTTCTTGAATATATCACTACACAGCTCCCCCTTCCCAGAAAAACAACACCTATGGATGCACTTGAGTGTGTCTCCTCGTATTTAGTTTTGAGGAAAATGCTGCTACAGTACAATAAGATACAGCCCCCCTGATTTACAATGGATTATTTAACAACCCCACATTTCTACAATTCCAACGTTAGCATACCTACTCACCCCCGGCATTCCAAACTCACTGTTATGATGTCAAGATCTTTCAAAAGACAAGATTCTCTATCAGCAAACACAATGCATCTGGAAAAGTCTCCACTATACATCAGTACATCAGCTGGTGTCCATATCTGAACTGTTGGTTCCCAGCGCTGGGACCTGGATGATGTATTTACCAGCATGTTGTGGAGAATGTCCTGATACATCTGATTTGTTAACTTAAAAAGCTTTGTTTTATCTCATACCTTGAGCAGCTGAATGATCTTTATCTGGAAGTAATGAGGCAAACACTGCAAAATCAAGTACTGCTATGCCCACTATGGCTGCCACTGTCAACTCGCCCACTTACATCACCAAGTGTGAAAGCAAGCGATTGCAGATAAGAGGAAACCCAGCAGTGAAGCTGCAGAAAGGGTGTGGGAAGAACAACAAAGAAGACAGTGAAGTCAGAAGGAAACACCCAGGAGGCAAGCAACAGAGAGCAGGTGTGAAGGAGAAGCAAGAAGACAATAGAGATTTCATTTAGAAGGCAGGAAAATTACCAGGAACCAAACTCCAAACTTAACATTGAGCTGAAGGGAAGCATTGTTCTTACGCACCATCAAATTGTTTCCAATCGATGGCAGTCTGGAAGATGAGTCATGGCAACTAGACTTCTTTTCTTGAGAGATTGAAGCGTTTCGCTGCTCATCCAAACAACTTCATCAGTCTGAGGAAAACTAGCTGCAAGTCCTCCATTTTATAGTTCACTTTGACTTCATATTTTAATGGAACGTTTTTTCGACATGTTCACTTCTTCAGACATATATCACCCTGGTCTGAAATAGGCTCATGATGAACAATGGCCTGAATAGGCTCTTTAGGTAGACAATAGTCTCAGTAGGTTATTAGTTGAACAAAGGACTAAGGTGCTGAAACCTGGGGAAGCCAAGAATTCCCCTCAGACCTATCATCAGTAATATAAATTCAGTGACTTACAACATTGCAAAATACCTGGCAACTATCCTACCCCCACTGGTATTGAAAACCCCTCTCAACAGAGGTGGGGGGTGGGGGCTAAGGCAAAGTCTGTCTGATACTTACCAGGCAGTGATTTCAACAATACCCAGACAAATCAAAAATACTTCATGCCTCTACCACCAAAGGTAATGACCCATATTTTATGGGTTTCAGCACCTAACGAGCCCATTCAGGCCACTGTTCATCTTATTTCAGACCAGGGTGACATGAGGTCAAAGTGAACTTTAAAATGGAGGACTCACAATTAGCTTTCCTCAGACTGAGGAAACTGTTTGGATGAGCAGCGAAACGTTTCAATCTCTCAAGAAAAGAAGTCCAGTTGCCATGACTCAACTTCCAGATAAACTCACCTGGATGACTGAGAATCTTCAATTGATGGCAGTAGGGTTTTGGAAGTACTGTATGTGAAATGTCCATGGACTTTTTCGTACCCTCCCCAGTGATTTTCGACAGATAAGTGGGGATTTAAGTCTAGGTTTTCTGAGTGCTAGTCCAACACAAATGCATGTTTGGATCTGGCTGCACAAATAAGGAACACGGCGGACACCGTGATACAGCAAGAGAAATGCAAATTTGTTCAATGTTAAGTCAAAGTGGGGAATCTGGCCATACAAGGAGAAAACTGGCCATATAGTCTTGTTTGCAGCCCTAAGCACATCCAATCTTGCCTGACTTTGGAAGCTAAGCAGGGCCAGCCCTGGTTAGTACTCGGATGGGAGACCACCAGGGAATAGCAGGTGTAGGAAGGAGTAGGAACTGGCAAACCACTCCAGTATTCCTGCCAAGAAAATTCCATGGACATGAGGTCACAAAGAGTCGGTCACGACTGTAACCACGCAACACACAGCTTAAGAAAGAGGGCAAGCCAAGATTTGAAGAAGAGGCGTGACTGAGAGGGATGCATTAACTGTTTCCCATCCATCCACATATGCTCTCCCCTTCCCTGTCTATTTCTTTCAAACATGTACTTGCTGCCTAGTGTTGAGGGTTTCTCCCCTCTCCCAAAGCAACGTTTTCCTTGAAAACCACAAGCCAAGGGGATAGGATGCAGATAAGTCATATTTTCATATATTATATGCGTTACCCATAAGGCTTCTCCAGAATTTAAACTGCATTAAAAATCTCCTGTTTCAACACACCCTGCAGCCAAGAAAAAGAATCATCCAATTTGCTTATTTTTCCTTTATCAATCCCTTTCCACTCTTTGTACCAAAAAGGGAAACACTCTGTCAACTTCAAAGGACTTTTTTCAGCTAATTATTGCCAGACCAATTATTAGGTTCCAGGCTCACATATGGAACAATTGCACAAGCCTGGCTTAAAAATACTGTATATCTTAAAAAAAAATAGGGCACGGAAATGCGCGCCCACTTCCCCCCCACTTCCGTCGCCTCAAGAGAAAAACATGCTTTCATTTCAACGCCCCCCCCCCCTTTAATGAATCCCATATGAGGAATTCCCTCTGCAATCCAGGATGGGGTAGGCAGATCTTACGATCATCTGGAGAGCTTTCGCCCCTGAAAAGAAAACGGGGGTGTTTTAGGAATGTGTGTGTGTGTGTGTGTGTGTGTGTGTGACAG
>JAHTLZ010000016.1:46197601-46207892 GCA_023846285.1 Phrynocephalus versicolor | reverse complement strand
TAAGTAAGTAAGTAAGTAAGTAAGTAAGTAAGTAAGTAAGTAAGTAAGTAAGTAAGTAAGTAAGTAAGTAAGTAAGTAAGTAAGTAAATAAATAAATAAATACAGGCACTGGTTTCCAGATTTCCCTTTTGATTGTTGATGGCACGAAATATCAAACTCCTGACTTTAGCATCAAATTCAACCTCTGAGTTTTAATTCACAATTAATTAGGCTTGACATAGATGGGTAGCATGGTACTGAGATGTTCATATGCTACCTTCCTCTGCCAGCAGTTACTAACATGCCTCAGGATTCTTGGGCTTGTTTGCTACTTTATGGCCCTGTCGCAATAGAGGGAAAACAATTCTTGTTTTGTTTAAAATGTTTTACTCTTCTTTTATTTATCTTGCTATTTAAGAAAAGTGAAAGAAAGATGTAACATCTTTAAAGGCAGACAAAAAGCTAAGATGATATAGTGAGTTGAGTGTTGTACTAGAGTTCGGGGGACTGGGTTTATTTCCTTGCTTGACCATGGAAGAACACTGGGACAAAGATGGACCGGGTAAAACTGTTCCTTAAATATCCCCCTTACCTTGAAAGCCATGTTAGGGTTACTGTGAGTCACGTCCAACTTGATGGCACATACAGTAATACACACAGCAACGTTTCTCTAAGCACCATGGCGGAGCGGCCTTGCAGCATTATATCAACGCCATGCACTCGCAGCCAGTGTGGCCACCCATTTGGTACCAGTTAGAGCTAGAACTCCACATGTGCGAGGTGGGCCTCTCACCCATCACTGGTGGAAAATTAGAGGGAATGTTGACACACAGTCTAAGAAAATGAATGAGAGCTAATATAAAGACCATAGTATTTAGCCAATAAATCGTATATTAATGATTTGTCCTTTTTAACTGCCTCTTGTTTTTATATGCAAAGTTAAATTAGTTTTAATCCCACTTTTAATTATGTTTATGATATTTGATTTTGTTATTACTGTTGTACACTGCCCAGAGCTGCCATTGGTCAGATGTAGAAACTGGCTAAACAAACAAATCTAATTTGAGCTATTACATATACTGTATAATTTATTTATTTATTCATCTAAGCATGAAAGGGATACATAAAGTCTTGTGTGGTTGAAATAAAGGCTTTTAACATGAGGTATCATCTGATAGAGCAGCTCATGATGTGGCTGTGTTCTGGTTAGTTAACTCTGTTAACTAACCTTCTGCTTTTAATAGTGCAAACACAACCATAGCACAAGAAGTCTGTGAAGATTCTCAGTCATCCACGTGAGTTTTATCTGGAAGTTGAGTTGTGGCAACTGGACTTCTCTTCTTGAATCTCTGAAGTGACAGATCTCAGCCTGCAAAGAAAATTTCCTCCGTATTACAGGTGCAGTTGCATTTCTGCAACACACAAGTACAAGAGCTGGTTACTTTTCATGTACCCGCTTAGTAGAGAGGTGAAACTTATTGTAAACATCAGTTCTCCGGTAACCAACATGGGAGGGAAGACAGAGGAAACAGTATGTGAAGAGCAGGGCCACCAGGTGCTATTGCCTGCTGACCTCCACCCCCTCACATACAAATAAATAGGCAGCAGAACTGCTGCTTGACTTCAGGCAGCTTGTCTGGTGGTCACTTCTTTACTAT
This sequence comes from Phrynocephalus versicolor, assembly GCA_023846285.1. Taxonomy (NCBI): domain Eukaryota; kingdom Metazoa; phylum Chordata; class Lepidosauria; order Squamata; family Agamidae; genus Phrynocephalus; species Phrynocephalus versicolor. The sequence continues at coordinate 46,206,255 of JAHTLZ010000016.1, read as the reverse complement.
ATGTCCCTTAGAATGTGTTTGGGTACCCATCTCCATGTCTTCGGAGCCATTTTGTCATTCCCAGTTGGAATGTCTCCATGCCCCCTGTTGGTGACATACCACATCATTACTTCTCTACTTCCACTCAGTTTGGAAAATGGTGGGCCAAGGCCACTTAGAAATAGTTTAATGTGAAAGCAAGGAGGCCGCTGTAATCATCACCAGAGCCCTTACTTAATAAACTAAATATGAAGTGGGTAAAATAACGGACAATAATATGGAAATTTTCTGTACATATCCACACGGCTATGCTATGTAAATCAAGTGTTACAGATTCAAGTTGTAACTATTCCTAATTGGAGTATGAGAAGAAGTATGTAAAAGGCAAATATGAAGACAGCTAGGGAACAGTGTGGGATCAGGTTTTGGATGACATGGGGGGTGAAGGGAGGGATGGTGGTATATTATCACTAGTAGCCTTTTGAATTTAGTTCAAAAATTTTGTCATGAAATTATATCCATTGTTAGGTTTATGGAACAAAAGATGTGTTTCTCAACCATTAGCTAAAATAAACCTCACCCCCCCAAAAAAGAACCTTAAAAAAGCAGAAAAGAAAAGAAAATTAAAAAGCTACCCCAGTTAATTATCATGAATAATGGAACACGTTGTGCACAGTGAAGTTTCTCCCAGCAGTACATTTTTTGCATTTCTAGAATGACACCACTAAGTACAAATCGATATCTTTACAAACATACCTCACATTTACGGTAGTCAGTTTGGCACAAAGATTTTGGATCACAGGTCACATTTGTCCATTGGTACTCCATGGAATGGAATGGTAATACAAGCCTGTCTTCTCATAAACTGGAAAGAGAGGGCAATTCAGAACGCTTTTGTTCTTCCTGTAGGAAGACCTATTAGTCTCAATATATTTACTTCTTTCTCTTATTAATGCTGCATTTGATCTGATTATCTAGTCACACAAATGTTCATATTTTTCCTTTTGTTTTGGAAAATGTGCATCCGTTCTTATCCTGAGCACCTTCTTCCTGTATAAGTCTTACTGGTTTGGTCTCACATAAATGAATATGGTAATATAACAGCAAGACCTGCATAGACTCTCAGGCTGCCCTTCATTATGCAGTGGACTGGAGAAGAGAGAATGGTGGCTGCCTGTTGGTTTGTTTATATGTTTTGTAAATAACTTGGCAATAAGCAATAAAAAGACGTGTGCTTACTGCAACTACTGTGGCCAGAAAGTCTCATTCTGATTGTTAATAGAAAATGCGATATTGGCTAATGTTAGAGATGCCTACAGTTATTTCACCCCAGAACACAGAGGGTTCATTTTCTAACTAACAGCTCAGCGATGCTTGCTATTTCTACACTGGAATTTATGATGTTGCCTAGAAGCACTTTTTTGTATCAGTGACTGGGTCTGATACGAGGTAGGGAAATTTTTTAAATGAGATGTAGATTTCACAGTGTGGCTAGACAAAATATAGAAAATCTGTATGCAGGATTTCCTGCTGGTAAAAGACATTTCAGGACTGACCTCAGTTGAATTGGGGTTATGGTGTGTACGAAGCAAAAAGAGATGGTGCACCCCTACCCCCCACCCCATCCAAAAGCCTGAAGGAAAACTTGAATAAGCATTGGACTTGATAGGCCTTTGGGGTGGAAATAGCTGATTTGAATGTGAAGTCAAAGAAATACCCAGGAATAGAAAAATGGTTAAGAGATGGTGGTTTTGGCTGGAACCAAAGGCTATCAAGGAGGAGGATCTACAGGGGGGAAGGAGAAGCAGAATGCCGGACAGAGGCTGAGAAACAGAGATGGGAAGAAATGATAAAGGAATATCCTAGAACAGGGGAGTTGGGTGCCCCTGAGGATGAGAAAAAAAGGTTTGGAAATCGCCCTGCTGATGTGAAACAACAGAAAGGAAAAGCGAAAGAAAGAGAGTAGTTTGAGAGGGAAACCTGGTATTGAGAGGCTTGAAAATGGGGGCCACACCTGGGATGAGACAGACCTTACAAGAACCCATGCAAGAGTGTTTGGGAACCTTCTATCAGGTGGGTGTTCCATGTGTTGAATATGGATTTTGAGCAAAGAACCCCATTTTGTGAGATTGGAAGTGTTATTGACATTCTCAAGGGATGTGGAGACTGTTGATAATGACCATTCCACACTGAGCAAACATCTTGGGAGAGAATGTGGTTAAAGTTGAGTTACCTCCTGTTCTGTTTTTGTTGAATGAAAACGTTGACTTAAATATTGACGTTTCATTCTAATGCCATGATTGAGGGAACTGAGTCTAAGGAGGGAATGGGCTTGGCAGAGTTTCACACAAGACTTCAGACAGGGAATGCTAAAAGGGCCTTAGGAGAAACCTGATTGTCTTCAGGTAGTCATGGGTTTCATTCCCAGCCCAGACCTACCCCGTGCCAACTCAGGAAAACATAAAGAAATACCTGTTGTTCCAGACCGGTAGAAGAAGAAAGAAGGTTTAAGTGCTGGTCCCTCGGTGCTATATTCTCAGTAAAACTTACAGCAGCACTGTTGTTGCGTTTAATGTCAATTCTATCAGAAGAAGCTGTCCTTCATCTAATTGGTGTGCTGCCATGTTGAGACAAGGATTGCAGAATGGCTTGTGTAAGTGAACACACCTTCATATAGCAGTCCCTTTGCACATTACATAAGAACATAAGAACATAAGAAGAGCCATGCTGGATCAGGCCAAGGGCCCATCCAGTCCAGTTTCCTGTATGTCACAGTGGCCCCAGCAAATGCTTCTGGGAGTGCATGAGACTAGATATGCCTCCTGATAACACTCCCCTGTGTCTGGCCTTTGAAGTACCCTGTTTTTTTTTTAAGCCTGGAGATTACACATCCCCATCATGGCTTGTAACCTGTGATGGATATGACCTGTCCAATCCCCTTTTGAAGGCATCCAGTCCAAATGCCATCACCACATCCTATGGCAGGGAGTTCCACAGACTAACAACACTTCAAACAGTCATAGAATCTAGAATCCAATGAATTTTGTTTTTGTCCTATTTCATTAATGGAGGCAGAGGAAATGAAGACATGACTATGCTTTCTAGAAGGAAACAAGGCTTGGAAGCATCATTTCCTGTTAAAAGGAGGTGTTGGAACTCTTTCCTACATCTTGTAAACCTTGTGTGCTCTTCATTGCCTCTTTCATTTTCGGAAGGGTCAGATTGTGGTTGAAAAGCACGTGCTTGCAATTTTATTTTGGAGGAGCAGTTTCGTTGAGAGGAGCTACTGGGATACATCTGGTATTCAGACAGGGAGGAGAAAGAAGAACAACCTAGCCACGTCCAGGTGGCCTGCTGTAGAACGGCCAGCAGTTGCTCCAGAAGGATCTCTCCAAACTGGGGGAATGGGCTGCAAAATAGCGAATGTGTTTCAATGTAGTAAAATGTAAAGTAATGCATATTGGGGCAAAAAATCCAAACTTTATCAACCCATGGGCTCTGAGCTATCCGTGACGGATCAGGAAAGAGATCTTGGTGTGTTGGTGGACAGCTCCATGAAGGTGTCTACCCAATGTGCAGCAGCGGTGAAGAAGGCCAATTCCATGCTAGGGATAATCAAAAAGGGGATGGAAAATAAAACAGCCAACATTATAATGCCATTATACAAAATGATAGTAAGGCCGCACCTGGAGTATTGTGTGCAATTCTGGTCACCACATCTCAAGAAAGACATAGTGGAACTGGAAAAGGTGCAAAAGAGAGCGACTAAAATGATTACTGGGCTGGGGCACCTCCCTTATGAGGAAAGGCTAAAATATTTGGGGCTCTTTAGTCTGGAAAAAAGGCGCCTGAGGGGGGATATGATTGAGACGTACAAAATAATGCAGGACATGAGTAAAGTGGATATAGGGACGTTCTTCTCCCCCTCACAAAATACCAGAACTAGGGGACATACACTCAAATTGAGGGCTGGGAGAGTAAGGACAGACAAAAGAAAGTATTTTTTCACCCAGCGCGTTGTTAGTCTGTGGAACTCCCTGCCACAGGATGTGGTGATGGCATCTGGCCTGGATGCCTTCAAGAGGGGATTGGACAGATTCCTGGAGGAAAAGTCCATCACAGGTTACAAACCGTGATGGAGATGTGTAATCTCTAGGCTTAAAACTGGGATACTCAAGGACCAGATGCAGGGGAGTGGTAACAGGAGACAGGAAGCTGGACTAGATGGGCCTTTGGCCTGATCCAGCATGGCTCTTCTTATGTTCTTATGTTCTTATGAGGTTTGGAGTTGGGGAGAGAGTTTGCTAAGGATACAAGTGGATGAGAGTTGCCAATGAGAAAGTGGAGCCAGCAAAGCACAAAAGAAAGGGAGCAGCAGTGACACAGTTGGGCAAAGAAGCCTCCTGAGATCTGAGAAGGCTAATAAGCAGTTCAATGGGTTGGCTTATCCTACCTAAATTGATCCCATGTCCTCTGGAAGACAGGCATTTTCATTGAGCCTTGGGTAGAGGGGAGAGGAAGCCCTAGGAACCTGCAAACTCTCATCTATGCCCTGAAGTATATAGTAAAGTGATTACTGAAAACCACCCAACAAATCACTGCCTTGTTCCTAGAGTGACGTCTGTTTGTATATTTCTACCCTCTGTATTATTTCTATGGATGGGAGCCCTTCTTGAGGGAGATGGGGACATCAGCAGCCAAGGCTGGGATGCCAGAAAGATGGGCCATTTCCCAGTGTATTACCTAAGGTTCGATCTGACAATAAGCGTCATTGTTGTTTCTTCATCGTGGCCTTCGAGAAGCCACACAGATGGGTTTCCCAGGCGCCTAGCAATAGGAAAGTTCGTTAGTCTCTTCCCACTGGGATCCTGGCTGTGCTTATAACTCGTGTGTGCCGTGACTTTGCTTTGAGAACGTGTGTTGTGGAATCTCTATTTTCATGTAAGGCAAAAACAGTACAGTACTAAGGTGGATGTCTTAAAAGCAAGGAATCATGAATATACAAAATGCCAGGAAGTAAGAGTAGCACCCATGGTTACAACTAAGTGCTCATAATGAGTTGGTTAAATAATTGTAGGTAGATGGAGAATGCTTTTGTGGGGGGGGGGGAAACTGAAAGATCGGTTTAGATGTAACATAAGGTGGTTGTTCAGAGCTGGCTCATGCAAGGTTGGTTACAGGCACTATGGTGCTGACCAGTCTTCCATAGGAGTGGGATATGAAGAATTACATAAACATCTTTGGCTATTGCCAAACCAGGGGGTTGTGGTGATGTGGCTGCTGAAAGATACTCATGCAGTACTACAATATTTATTAAGGCCCGTAATCTTGGCTGCTTATATATACAAATAGCAATATTAAGATTTGCAAAAATCACAGAAAGACTAGGGAGTACTGAGCCTGTTCAGTAGGAATTGAGTACTGATGACTGGGAGAGTAAAATAGGGTTGGGGTGGAGATGCAATGTCTGAAATTCTGAAGAGAAGTACTGTACACTGCAACACATTGTTGCAGGTCCTAGTTATCTTTCTAGTTACATGTTTATTTCTCAGTGTATTGTATTCTGCATTTCACTGACTAATTTTAGAGAGTTGCTTGTTTGCATTTAGCAACCCTGTACTGGTTTACTTGGTTGCAAGGCCCACTGAGTTCTGTTTGACTTTCTCCGAAGTAAATGGATATGGGTTTGCAGCTGCATGTATCTGTTTCTTAGTCTGTAGACCTAGACTGTATGCCTTCAAATGCACTACAAGTTTTGAGTTTTTAAGCATCTGCTCTCTCTCTCTCTCTCTCTCTCTCTCTCTCTCTCTCTCTCTCTCCTGGAGTGTTTCCCTGTGTCCCAGAATGGGAGTTGAGCCAGACTGCAGGCTTCTGTATTGTGCATTTCTCCAATATTATGATGTGGGCTCCTTGCTGATTGAAGTCAACTTAAAAATGCTGTCATTGGGGCCAAGAGAATGGTAATTTTTGTAATACAATATTGTGGGTTGTAGTGAAAGATTTATGGGACACACTCTTGAACTGTGTTGAGCATCTGTGTAGAATTAATAAATCCAAGTCCTGTGTTAGGCTGGCGAACTGATTAAAGTTGTGTGATTCATTGGCAGAAAGTAAGGAAGTTAATCTATGACTGCAATAGTTGTAGTTAATGAGTTCCTTATATTAAGGCAGATGTTTTTGGAGAAATATTAGCTGATAATATGTGGCAACTGTTGGAGAAGGAAAAAACTATTAAGTTTATTAGCATTTTAAAATGGGTCTTGGCCGTTTTTGTTATTTAAAAAAGAAAGAGAAGCTACGGGAAGAACAAAAAATGATAAGCAAAAATTCACACATTACAGTATTTGTTTTTTCACATACAGCTCAAGGTGCCACTGCTTATTGAAGGAGAGTATTATTTGATGACATTCCGACTATGTGTCTGCTCCAGAAAGCTTACATTTTCTGTTAGTTAAATCTCACTTAACATGTTTTATTACCTGCAATATATCTTATGTTTTGATCAGAGTGAATGAATGAAAATATATATATTTTTTAAAAAAATCAAAAGTAATTTTTAAATTTAATTATTAAAAATATCATTAATAGATTTTCTATGTTTCCATCTTCTGGCAACATAATCAGAAAGCTTGGGTGACCACCATGCTTTATGCTTCAGTTAAAAAAATACTTAGAACGGGATGGGTTGCCATTTAAAGTCTAATTCATAATGGATTGTTCACCTAGCCTTCCATCATCTGTTGCCATAGAGAATGAAAATGCTAGGGTTGTGTTTTTGCCACTGACTGCAACCTCAGTGCTTCATTCTCTGGACCAGGGATCATTTGGTGTATCAAGGCCACATATACTTTTAGTAAGGTTGATTTTAGTGTAAGGTTTTTATTATTGTTTTAATTATTTATTGATATTTGATGTTTTAACTGTTTTAATTCTTTGATTATAAGCCGCCCAGAGACCTTTGGGTAATGGGTGGCATATAAGTTGTAAAAATAAATAAATAATATTAATAAAATATACTTGCATTGTATTCTAGCAGATTTGAGCAGCAGTGGATGCAGAGACGAAACTAGAAATGGTATACAGCACTGGAAATAATTCACTGTTACCAGTGCAATAGCATTGATTGAAACAGCAATGGATGAATTAAAATCAAAAACCATAAAGGCCTGTTGGAAGAACTTATGGAGTGAAGTAATTATTTTAAAGGTTTCCTGGCTGTTGATAGAGAGGTGAAGAAACTCATTCATGTAGCAAGACCAGTTAGTGGAGAGGAATTTGTTGGTGTGATTAATGAAGAACTAGAAGAACATGGTGTTGGCAAATGAGGAATTAGAAAAGCTTGGCAAGTCAATGCCAGGGGAAGAGGAAGATGAAGAAGAGGAACGTGAAACAGAACTGATAATGTGAACCATGGAAAAATTAGGCAAAGTGATTTGAATTACACAGGCTTAAAAGAAAAAAAATCATGGGTTATGATCCTATGATGAAACACAGTATTATAGTTGTCCTATAATCAACAGAGCATCAGAATCTCACCAGAAAATGTTTGATGAGCTGAAAAGAAAGAAAACTCCCTATCATAGTGTTTTTATAAAATAGTGAAAAACAAACTAAGGCCAACTATTGACGATCCCCATCTCTGCTCCTGGCATTATCCAACAATTAGTATCATCATCTGCTGCTTCAGCCTTCCCATTCAAGATGTCAGGATCACTTGAAACAGACGATCCTACTTCTGAGGACTTTTTTGTCAGAAGGTCAGTAGCCCAGTATAGCACCACCACCAGCTCACTCCATTTCATCATCATGGACATTGTATTATCCATCATCACAGCGACAGTGTCAATTGCAGAAGCCAGTCAGTACCTACAGTACACTATTTATTTATTTATTTATTTATTTATTTATTTATTTATTTATTTATATATTTATATACCATGCCATCTAGCAACAAGCCTACTCTGGGCAGGGTACAAATAATTCAACAAACATGAACAATATACAATGTAAAATGTGGATAATAAACAAAATAAAGATGACTAAATGAACAATAACATCATTAAAAAATCACTGAAAGAACTAAGGATAACTAAAATAGATTAAAGATCAGCGAATCAAGAAAGAATATATTAATAGCCAGGGAAAGCCTTTCTATATAGTCTTATTTTAAGATTATTATTATTTTTGAAAACCCTAAGATATTTTTAAAGAAATAAATGTAAAGATGCAATGTAAAACTTACTTCAACTGTATGAGATTGCTCCATTGTTCCTGGAGAGTTAAACTAAAAACATCAGATTGCATTCTTGAGAATAAGATAGAATGAGAGACCACAAATATAACACTGTGCATTTTTATTACTTAATGTTGATGATATCTTATTGTGTCTAATTTATCAGTTAAATTTCATCACAGGTATATATGTAAATGAGCAGCAATTACCCCTAAATGAGCCATCTATGGGGAAAAAATACCATGAAAAACAATGACTTTCTAATGAATAGTATCACCAAGGGAGCCACTTCATAAGTGCATGTGAAAGATCTTTGTCTGATAGACAGGTAACCACCTAGTCATATTTTAAGACAGAGAGAGAGATAGGCGAGCACATTTTATTATTATTATTATTATTATTATTATTATTATTATTATTATTATTATTATTATTATTATTA
>JAHTLZ010000016.1:46165080-46197591 GCA_023846285.1 Phrynocephalus versicolor | reverse complement strand
TATTATTATTATTATTATTATTATTATTATTATTATTATTATTATTAACCACACAGCTAACTACGCTGGATTTTGTAATACAAATCACTAGTCAAACACTTCCCAAGCGTTTAGGACTATGTGATGTATCGGCGAATTATGCGAGCAGATCCCAGTAAGGTGGCTTTCTGCAGCTGATTGATGGTGACTTTGTCAATGCCAATTTCTTCTAAATACTTGCTAAGCTCTTTAGGCACCGCATCCAGCGTGCCGATTACCACTGGGACCACCTGTACCGGTTTATGCCAGAGTCTCTGAAGTTCAATTTTGAGATCCTGATATTGGGTAATTTTTTTCAAGTTGTATCTCGGTGACTCTACTATCACCTGGTATAGCAACATCAATGATCCACACTTTTTTCTTCTCCACAATCACAATATCTGGGGTATTATGCTCCAAAACCACGTCTGTCTGTATTCGGAAGTCCCAAAGTAATTTTGCATGCTCATTTTCAGTTTCTTTTTCAGGCTTATGATCCCACCAGTTCTTTGCTACGGGCAGATGACAATTCTGACACAAATTCCAGTGGACCATTTGAGCCACTACATTATGATGCTGTTTGTAATCAGTCTGAGCAATTTTCTTGCAACAGCTCAATATATGGTCAATAGTTTCATCTGCTTCTTTACAGAGTCTACATGTGGGGGACTCAGCTGATTTTTCTGTTCTAGCCTTAACTGCATTTGTTCTGATAGCTTATTCTTGAGCTGCAAAAATCAGGGCTTCTGTCTCTTTTTTCAGTGTTCCATTGGTGAGCCATAACCAGGTCTTTTCCTCATCTACTTTTCCTTTGATTTTTTCGAGGAACTGCCCATGAAGTGCTTTATTATGCCAGCTATCAGCTCGTATTTGCATTGTTGTTTTCCTATATTGACCCTTTGTTTGCTTTACTTTAAACACCTCCCTGTTCTTAACCTCCAATAATGCTGGCTCTGTACTGTTTTTTACATAATTTGCCAACACATGTTTCTCTTCTTCAACTGTCTGCTTCACTTGCAAAAGACCTCTACCACCTAATTTTCTAGGTCAATACAGCCTGTCAACATCACTGTGTGGATGTAATGCATAGTGAATGGTCACAAGTTTTCTTGTTTTCTTATCCAGACTATCTAGCTCCATCTGAGTCCAGTTTATAATGCCAGCGGTATACCTGATGACCAGTATGGCCCAGTTATTAATGGCCTTGATGGTGTTACCACCATTCAGCTTACTTTTTAATACTTTTCTAACCCTTTGGATTATTATTATTATTATTATTATTATTATTATTATTATTATTATTATTATTATTATTATTATTATTATTATTATTATTATTATTATTATTAGTGCCAGGCATAGTCAAGCATTGACTGGTATTATATAACAGATACACATTTTAGCCAAATTCTAAGTACTGTGTATAAGTATCAGTGCAGTAAAATGCTGTTTTTAATAATGCTGGTTTTTGTAGCTCATATGGTGTTATTTTTGAGATCTGCCACTGCTTATAATACTGTGTGAATTTTCTTGACATAGTTTCTAAAGCCCCAATGACTTTGGCGACCACGGAAGTCTGCAGTAGACCTTGACATGCACCAGCCACAGATATGTCAGGACTCCTGTAAGGCGATGCACAGTTGGATTGTCCACCAGAAGTGGTTCATAAATTCTTTTAGCAGTTATCATTTTATGTTAAGTTCATTTCATCTCCTCTATTGGATTATCTTTCGAATGTTTACTCTGTAAATTAGAGATAGTCAAGCTCAGCACATGAGAAGATTAACTTCTGCTTTTAAAAAACCTTCTTGTTTTAAAAGCAAATCATTCTTTCTGAGGGGTTCCAGAGCACAATTTGCCTTGCCTTAAGGAAAATATCTGGGCTGGGTGAGTCTGCGGAAATCACAGAAATGAACAAGGGAACTGCATATGGCCCATATTTTAAACAAACTAAAGCAGAAAATATTATTTATCTTCTTGCATAAAAATATACTCCCTCTTTAATGATAGTTTATGTCCTTTTTGCAGTCAGTTAATTTCTGTTGAACTGGAACATATGTCATCAAGAGAATGTCATAACATGGATATTAATTTTACCACATTATTAATTTCAACTCAGTTTTTCCTACTTGACTCTTTCTGGCCACTTCTGTCATAAAATATCTCAGATAGGGACTGGAATAATGACAGATTGACTTCTTTCTGTTTTCAGTTGTACTTCTCCAATTTAAACAATCTTAAGATAATTATTTGAATCAATTAAATTGTGTACTGGACTTTACAGCAAGAACAACCAACTACATATTCTTCTTTGGAGAGGTTTATTTATATTATTTAATTTTATTTATTTTATTTGTAACATAGTTGTTCATTTATGTGTGTTCTAAATGGATTGAGATGTTGATAATTGAGGGAATGCCCCTTCCTGCATACATTTGGGGCTCATTAAGATTTGCAGGCTGAGTAGTGGGGTACCACTATAGGTTCCATCATTTAAAACCAGGGGTCCTCAACCTAAGGCCCCGGGCAGGATGTGCCACCCAAGGTCCTGAATCCGGCCCCCGGGACCACCTACCCTGCTTTGCAAGCAACCCAGCCTCCGCAGCTGTTTCTATTGCTGAGATTGCTCAAAGCATGGCTATGTCACTTCTCCCACTCCCCCCAACTACTGCCCAGATGATCAGCATGCTGGCTAGTGGGGCATTCAAAGTGGAAGGGCTACGGCAAGGTCCCCCACTCCCCCCACCCACCGCCCAGATGGTCGGGGTGCCGGGTGCAGCCGAGTGGGGCAATTTAAAACGGGAGGGCTGTGGCAAGGTCTCCCACTCCCTCCATGGCCCTGAGGCCCCACCCCTGCTCCTTCTCCACCCTGCCCACCTGCCTTCCTTATGTGGCCACTGCCTGTGTTATTGTGGTTGTGAGGAAGGAAGGGGGCAGGCGGAGGCAGCACCAGCCAGCCTTCTGAGCTGGAACAGCCACATCAGTGGACTGATGGAGGGATGGATGGTGGGTGACTGAGGGGGAAACAGAGCTACTTCATGCCCACCCAGCCCCCTCTGAGCTGCTGCCTTGCTCTGTGGATCGAGGGAGGGGAGGAGGGAGCACAGCTATGGCCGGAGGCTAAAGCTGCCACCACCATCACCGGGTTAGAGACCAGCGAGGAGGAGGTGGTGGAGAAAGAAGAGAAGGGAAGAGAAGTTCAACGGTGGCTTGGGCCTGGTTCTTGGGAGGCTGGCGAGGCTGCATTTGTCCCCGGTTGGTGATGGGCAGGCTGGCGAGCCAGTGAGTGGCTGCAGGTGGGTTTGGGCATGCCTTCCTGCCTCCCCTCCCTCCTTCCCAACCCTTGCTCCCTCCCTCCCTCCCTCACTTGCAGCGCACCAAGTTGGGCCGGGCTGGGCCAGGCCAAGAGAGGAAGCTTTCCCTCCAGGGCACAGTGAGGACATGATGGCCAGGGCACATGGCTGGATCTGCGCACAGTGGCACCAGCCTTGCTGCCCTTGCTGCGGCTGCTGCTCTTCATCCTGAGTGGCCGCCCAGAAGGTGATGAGGGGCCTGAGTTTGCCTGGGCTGCCACTTCCTTCCCAACACAATGAAGGAAAGAAAGAAGGAGAGCCGCTCCAGCTGCTGCCACTGGAGGAGGAGGAGGAGGAGGAGGAGGAAGAGGCGCAGCAGAGGAATCCCAGCGGTGGCACCTCACAGTGATGATCTGGAGCAGAGGCATTGCTTGGGCCCTGGAGACAATGATCATGGGCCAATTGTGGGGGCTCTGCTCACTTGCCCCTCCCTCTCCCTTTTTCCATATCAGCCTTTTTTTTTTTTGTACTGTGGTCCGACCCCCAGTGGTGTCTGGGGAATGGTGGACCGGCTCGCCGTTTGAAAACTTTGAGGACCCCTGTTTAAAACTGTTTATAAGAAATATAGGAGCTAACTTTTTTGGCTGCAACATCTGCATTGTGAAATGCTCCACCACTGGGGGCTCGGTGGGTACTGCCATGGATATCTTTTCTCCATGAAGTTAAATAATATAATGTAGTAATAACTGCTAAGGAATTAGAAGGGTTAGGAGGGGAAAACCCAGCAGCCACAGGAAAAATGCATAGCTTTCATCAGTAACCTCATATTTTCCATCTATAAGATGTGCCCATGTATAAGATGACCCACTCTTCTCCAACCCAAAATTACAGTTTCACAACCATACAGATCTCTCTTTGGCTTAACTGTGTGTATAAGACGACCTTCAATTTTTAGTCTAACATTTTTAGACAAAAATACAGTCTTATACACAGAAAAATACTGTAAGTCTAGCCAACAACGTTAGACTGCAAAGTACTGAACAAGACCTCATTTAAGTTGTTTATCAATATATTCCTTACATTTTAAAACCACTGCATGTTATTTAATTGGCATCATTTCTTTCAATGCCTAGGAATCTTAATAGAAAAGTATATACAGTGGTACCCTGACTTAAAAGCAGCTCGACTTAAGAGCAATTCGACTTAAGAGTGGAAAACTGTTGGCATTTTAACTGCCGCCTTACAAATTTTAGATATGGTCTGCTCAACTTACAATTTTTTTTTCATTTTTTTGAATTTTTAACTTATTTTTTCAATTTTTTTAGATAAGTATCCCGTCTTAAGAGTAGCTTGACTTAAGAGCATGCGTTTGGAACATATTAAATTCGTAAACTGAGGTACCACTGTATTAGTGTCAAATTCTTAATCTGGAGTGAATTTCCTTGGTACTAAAATGGATATATAACATAATGCTGAATTTATTTCATTTCTTCCCTATCTCCATACTGTATAACTGGGTTCAAGCTTAAGGGGAAAGGAGATATAGGTGCTACCTTGTCACTTGTAGTTTGCACTAATGATGGAACAGAGAAGACGAACACTTCTTTCTGCAGTGGTTCTGGTAAATCACTCTTGCCATGTTGGGAAATGTCTGCCATCTGCAAGGTCTCAATGTTCTGCAGAGGCTTAATTTTCCTTTCTAGTATTGCTGGGAAAGATATCTGAGCACCAACCAACCTTTGATTTCTTTTACCTGGGCTAGAAATCAATGGCATTTTGCCACCTGCACAACACGTCTATCTATTCTGAGTCTTTTGAAGTATAACATGGCTGTTTCAATTTCTCTTTTGATCTGAGTCAAGGGAAATCTGTACAGTACAAGATGACAAATGTGAGTTCTACATGCTGTTTCAGACATTTGGAAGGACTGGACTAAAATGTCCATTTTTATTTATTTATTTATTTATTGCTCTGAGGGAGCACATCCTCACAGGAAGAAGCTCTGCGTGTTAAGAACAACTTGGGTCTTCTCATGCTTTTGTTTTGCACAATTTATATAAATGAGATTGAAACACCAAGATTAAGGAAGGAAAGATTATGAGATTTCTGATTTATTTAGGCTGTCTCAATTTGATGAATTCCAGGCCAAAATCAAAACAAAACAAAATAAAAGACAACATGTGGCATCTTAAAGACTATTATATTTTAATGTAAGCTTTTGTGGACACATCCACTTCTTCAGACCTATTGCAGCAGAATGAGGTGTACAATTAACATACAAAGGAATAAAAGTTACATACCAAATGTTCATCCACTGCTGGATGAGTCACTACATTTGATGCAATCATAAGGCTATATTGTTTAGGTCTTTGTTGTGAAAATTCCTCCAGAGACAGGAATTTGTAAGCAATGATTTAGCTGTATGGCTCTCAAATGAAAATTTCCAAGCCCTGCAGGATTCCTTGCAAGATAAGGAGGGGCAGTAAGATTTCCATGATATGCGGAGACCGTTTGTGAAAAAAATGATTGCCCTTTCTCTCTGAGAAGTGAAGTGTGGGTATGTGCACAGACACAAGAAGCATGGCATAATGGTTGGTTCTTAAACGGCAAAAACACCCACTCCATTGCTTCTGAGTTAGCATGGAATTTTCAGATTTTTTTTTGTTCTTACTGCAACTCTCAGAATTTCCCTGGAATTATCCCAGCCAGAACTGTGGAAGCTGCTTCAAGAAAGCCAAGTCCTTAGAGCTGTATCAATATTCCACATGCGGGCCTTGGCAGTCTTTGTTTGAGTCCCTTTATTTGCCTGAAGGAGAAGGAAGTGGAAGGACATTGACACTAGGTTATCAATTGCTAATTCCCATCCCTCATAACTAGATGGTCTACTGTACATGATTACATGGTATTTACCATATATACTCAAGTATAAGTCGACCCAAGTATAAGTCGGGGCCCCTAATTTAAACCCCCAAAACTGGGAAAATTTATTGACTCAAGTATAAGCCTAGGGTGGGAAATGCAGCAGGGCCTGGCTACTCCTCCTTTGTGAGCTGTGTGTGTGAGAGAGATGTTTAAAATGACTTTTAGCCACCGAGGCAAGTGCTTAAGTTGGTGGCTAAAAGTCATTTTAAACATTGTTTTAAAATGACTTTTTAAAAAGTAATTTTAAACATTGGGGGGGGGGGTCAGGAGAAGTGGCGCACAATGTTTAAAATGACTTTTAGCCACCGACCCAAACTTGCCTCAGTGGCTAAAAGTACTGACCCGAATATAAGCCGAGGACCCCTTTTTTCAGCCCAAAATTAGGGCTGAAAAACTAGGCTTATATTCGAGTATATACAGTATATGCTTTTCTTAATTGCTCGCATTCTCTTTTAGCTTTAATTTTGTCTTCTAATGCTGTAAAATGACCCTCAATTCCCTGTTCTTAAACTTGAAAACATCTTAATTGTACTGGACTGTATATTGTCCCTCATTGCTGTAAGATGTCTTTTCCAAGGGGAAAGGCGGGGTAAAAATACTCATTCATCTACAAACAAACAAGCAAACAAATAAGCAAGCAAGCAAGCTCCATGGGAACTTCAAGGGATTAGGAGACTTTCAATCTTTTTAAGAGGCAGCCTTTATAGAGCCTCTTCAGCAGAGAGACTACCAGTCTCCAAATCCCTTGTGGCTTCACCACCCATTTCCTTCTTCAAGCAAATAATGATGGCTGCAAACAGAGACTTACTGAGGCAGTAGTGAATTCCTGCTGAATTCCAGGAGCTGCAGAGGAAAAAAGCATCCCATTTTACTTATTTTGTAAAAGAAAAACTGTCATCTCATTCTTGTTTTCTTTAGTCAAGAATACCACAAAATATGATAATATCTTGTAGAGAAAGCAGAATAATTTAATAGTTCTTCATCCTCATCTAGTGGAGACAAGACAAGTGAGGACTTATACCCTATAACTATGTTTGTAAGTTTACAGTCTGTCACTTTTGATTCCATTCTGATGCATGTCTGCAGTTCTTTCCGTAATTGGTTATTTTGAGCTTGGAAGGAATTGTCTTCTTTTTTTTGCTAGTTTTAATTGCCTTGAAAGAGCTGCATAGACAGAAACAAACTGTTTCAATCTGAGTGTAGCTATATCCTTGACTTGTATGGTTTGGCCCTGAAAATCCCTTGCTGTTTTTGCTCCTGTAGCAGTTTTCCCAGTAGCACTATAAGGCTTGATTAATCCACGGGCATTGCCGTTATTTTTAGCATTATACTTTTGCAAAGGGTGGGTGATGATTTATGACTTTGTCTAGCAAAAATCTGGCTGCCTTTTACTACACGGGACTTGATTGCATTCCAGCAACGGCATCCAAAATGCCCCATCCTTGATAGCTGCCATCTTTTAAATAGCCTTGATTATTTCCTCGATTAAAATAGTAAGATCATGAGAATCCTGAAATGAAAACAACCAGTCTCTCCCCAACAACCTCCCAGTGTTTCTCGGGTATTTGTTTCAACCTTTCTCCCAACCATTGGATGCTATATGTCTATATTGCCTCTCAAATTAGGCATTGGTGATATGTTTTATTTTCCATATGGGTAACAGCGGTACTTTGTCACAAAGCCCACAAAGAGAGCCTTTTAGGACTTTAATGACTAACCACTGCACTGTCATCTTATCTGTTATTTGCACCCTTACCTCCATAGAAATGTGCATACATATGGTTGACTTGCATCTACTGTTTGGATCTGAAGAGGTGGATTCTGATCCAAACAAGCTTACACAGAAATAAGTCTGTTAGTTTTTTTTTAGTGCCTCAGTATTTTGTTTTGCTCTTTTCCTCTCTCTTTCTTTTACTTTTCTTTCTCTCCTTTAAATTTGCCATCAGGTATTTGAAGATGTATTATGGGTGACATGCATACCTCAAGTGTGAGAATTAACTAGTGTACAGTTGGAATAAAATGTAGAATATTTTACATTTTGAATATTTTACAGGAGGAATAAAACATTGATTGCACTCCACTCCATCTGCATTTCCAGCTTAAGATATTTCCTTAACCTTGACTGAAGCCTATTCCTTAAAATATCTGCCCATCTGATGACATACATCACCAAATGTTACTGGAAACAGGGGAAAATAAAGATGCATGCATTCTGTTTTTTGTGGTGGTTAAATGTGGGCCATGGCTTTGAACCTGAGCTGAGCAATGGTTGCTGCCCATTTAGGAACTCAGAATACAGTGGTACCTTGTAAAAAGGAATTAATTCGTTCCAAATGAAATTCTTTTAAGCAAATTTTCCTTTATACAAATTTCCCATAGGAATGCATTGAAAATGGAGTAATCCCTAATCGCGACCATTTTTATGTTGTACAGATCTGCCCTATAGGCGATTCTGTTAAGCAGATTTCCCCCATCTCCAGAATTTTTTTATGTAGTACAGCTTTTATGCTGTACAAACCATTTGTTATACGAGGGTCCACTGTAATTTCATTTAACTAATTGTTCGATCCCTCTGTGCCTGCACATAGCCATGAAAACACATAAATGTGTCAAGAAAAAGCTTGTTTTTCGGGGGTTCCTGTTTCCTTTTGCTGGAATTCTTACACAGACTAACATGGCTACCTTCTCCAAAACTGTTTCCTGCTTACTACATTTGCCTTGTTTGTCTAGCTATTGTTTTTAAAATAGGGATGTCGTCAGACCGTTACTTTCACATTTATTTGCAGAGGTTTTTGAAAGCCACCAAGAAATCATTCTTATTCTTAGTCATTTCTTCTCTATAATTCCTTTTTTCCCCTTACTTACTTTGTGCTATTTCAAGTCTCCTACAATATTCTCTGCCAAACGGTGACTCATTTGTGCAAACAGATAATTATGAAGCAAATGCCACTTTTGACAAGCAGAGCGAGCCTGTCAGGCTCGTTTGCCCCTTGGGGAAGCGCCACTTTGTGTTTCCAGTACTAGATTGTATTTGACATTTAATTTAAAAGCCCTTGGTACCTACTCCTAGGACTTTACAATGATAATAAAGATAAGTAACTGAGAGCTGCTTATGATAGCACCTTTATTCTTCCAACTGCCTTCACATTTCAGATTTTGCTGAAGTGCCCTATTTTCATTGAAGAAAATACAGACGGAGAAGAATAGACC
Source organism: Phrynocephalus versicolor (assembly GCA_023846285.1). Taxonomy (NCBI): domain Eukaryota; kingdom Metazoa; phylum Chordata; class Lepidosauria; order Squamata; family Agamidae; genus Phrynocephalus; species Phrynocephalus versicolor. Next base: position 46,188,148 of record JAHTLZ010000016.1, on the reverse strand, counting down.
CGGGATTGCTTAATGATGAAACTCATTATTTTTTTTATTCCATGTATGGTACACACACATGCAGGGAGAGCACAAACAAGAGGCGTGGGAGGCCTTGACAAAACAGTGCCTTGAAGAGTCAAATAATTTGGTCTCCCAACTTTTTGATATTTATTTTTCCCTACATGTTTTATTAATCTGTGGTAAACCTGGTGTGTGTGTGCTTTATTCATCTGTGGTAAACCTGGTGCAGAGAGAGTGTCACTGATAATATTTGCATGAATAGGAAAGCCAGTGTTTCTTTATATGCTATTTTCCTCCACTTTGCCTCATACTGTAGATGCCACGGTACTGGTGACATTATGGCTTTTGTCAGATACTGAAACATGAAGTAGGTCACATGGGAGACTTTATTAATACAGAAATGAATGCATCTGTAACTGTGTCTCCATCTACTCCCTTTAGAGTTAACGTCTCGGTCGGCATACTGTAGTTAAGGAGAACCACTGGGTATGCTTCAGAGTAAATCTAGAAACCTCAGTCTGCACCTTAGATCACATAGGCACCCCTGTTTCTTTCTTTTCTGAGAGTACTGAAGAAGGCACTTTTGTGTCAGCACCAAGGTTCCTTCTAAGGCTTGCGTGGTGTGCATGCCTCTGCAACACCCCATGGGGAGGGCTTTTCCACACATGTGCACTATCATGACAATTTTTGTTTTAGTTGCTACAGAACCCATGGGGGAGGGTGTTGTGTGTGTGCATGTGTGTGCCTTGCACACGCACATGGAACAGAGTCCTGCACAGTGGAATGAAAATTAGAAGGAACATTGGTCATCACCTGTTCTGCTGAGTCCCTACATTTCTTGAGATTGCGTTGTGTATGCCTCTGAATATCAGGATATGCCTTACCAAACCTACACACAGAGAGCAGAATCACTGTGCTTTCTATATAAACTTGTGGGGCTGTTCTGCATGCTAAAATAATTGTGTGTATGCATGCCCACAAGTAACACCCACCTGTTTGTGTAGGCATCACTGTACAGATGTAGGATGCAAAAATAAAGATGGGGATGGGGTTCCTGAAAAAAGTGGACTTCAGATCAGAGGCATTGCTGCCAGTTGGCTGTATGTACCTATATATAATTATGTAAAGTAGTCTTGTGATAGCAGAACATCAGGATGGCCAATATCAAGCTAGGTAGGCACAGGCTGACTCCCTTGCTCTCTGTGACATGAGCAATGTCTCATATGTGCCTTGGAAAAAGAGTACTGGGCAACAGTTCCCTAAACTATCTACATTGGCCATTAGCTATGTAGTTTTAGTCCCCAAATTTAACCTTTTCAGGCTCTGCCCATTTACTGGTATCTTGCTTCTGGAAGGGTTCATTTTTATTTTCAACCCAACATGGTATTAAGAGTGCCCGCAAGACATCAAAAGTCAATGTGGAGATTACAAAAATTAGTAAATTATCTCGTTGTCACGTAGTTTGGGTTGCTGAATACAGAATAACATGGGCAGTATTTGAGATGCTACCTTTTAAAGTATAGCGTGTTTCTGAAGCAGGGGAGAGTGAGAAGCTGACAGATAACAAAGTCAAGCACTTGTAATACAAAGGAAGCATCTCCAATTAATGGGAGACCCACACAACACCAGTTGACATTTAGTGTATATCAGCTAAGTCTTTCCTCCAAGATCTCATTTGTTCCCTCTTGAAGGGACTGTGTGGTGACAGAATCAGTTGCTTATTATCTTTTCTCACCTATTTTGTGTTTTGATTTGTTTAAATATCAAATGAAAAGCTTATAGAAGCTTAGCTTTCTTAAGAATCCTATTTATTACTTTTGTCAGCACAAGAATACAGTACAAATTACCATAGTGAATTGCCCGTGGTTATGGAGTTATCCCTCACTGCAGTTCACCTCAAGTGAATGCTCCATGATGAGGGGTACAAACATCAACATGTTAACCAGTAACAGTTTGTGTTGCAGTTTACACCATTAAACTAACCCCCGTCATAACTTACCAATAGTATTTCCAGTCTCTATTGAAATTTATTAGCTGATAATGTATTTAAATAAGAAATTTAAATATGCATTCCTGATCCCACGACGTGGAAGCTCCTTTGAACACAAAATAAACACTAGATAGCTCCTATTCATTTTGATAGATATCACATCTTTTTTTCTCAAGAGGACCCAAGGCTTGTATAAGTGCTTTGAAGAGACAGCATAGTTTAGGGTTAGATCAAAATGGGACTGATTATTTTTGAGGGTCACACCTGTGCCTCTGCTTAATAGTCTAAGTTGGAAAATACTGAAGAATACTGTATTGCTATAGATCATGGATTCTAAACCTGGGTGGTCACAGTACAAGGGGATTGCAAAGTGTCTTCTGGGGGGGGGGGGGGATTACCTGGCTTAAACAAACCAGGGATTTTTCTCTGTATTCTTATGATGAAGCTAATGGATTACAAGTTGCTTCATTTTCTCAGCAAGAGTTAAAGGTACTCAAATGGGTTCCTCAAGAGACAGAATGGGTTATGTAGAGAATGCAGTCAAAAAGAGTCTTTTCTCCCTTTTTCTTTCTTGCAGAGAAAAGGGGACTTTCTCTTCCCCTCAAGCAGTGATGGCAAACCTTTTAGAGACCAAGTGCCTAAAATGTGATTCAAAACCCACTAATTTTCCGCAAAGTGCCCATACAGCAATTTAACCTGAAACTGGGTGGCTGTGAAGTGGCGATGCTGGGTGCCCACAGAAAGTGCTCTGAGTGCCACCTCTGGCACCTGTTCCATAGGTTCACCAACACTGCCCTAAAGGCTGCCTATTCCTTCCCCAGCTGGTCCTGGATGTAGATGTTGGGGAGTCCATCCAAACTGGGCTGGCAGGGGAGGCTAGGAAAAGCTGAAGGAGGGGGGGGCAGAGTATGAGCACAAAACACAGAACCAAACTTGCAAGCCCAGAAAAACCAGAGAGGAGAGGATCCCCTGAGGATGCAATAAATATTTGGTGGCAATGTTATGTGTTGTGAAATTAATGCTGCTTGGGGCAGGGGGAAATGAATTAATGCTCTACCACCCCCACCCCCACCCCACAAAAACCCTCACTCCTGTAGTCAAAAACTCTGCTGCAGTCTGGTAAAATAAAGGCCCTGATTTCTCTATTGAGTGAATCCATCTCAACTCTTCCTCTTTTCCCAGCATTATTGTCTTTGCCAAGGAAGTTTATCTTTTTCACGATATAGTTTATCCGATTAAAATGCCATTTTGTGTAAATGTGACGGTTGCTTTGCTATTATAAAAGGGGGTCATGACTTGGAAAAAAGTTGGGGACCACTCTCTCCGGCAAATCCTTGGTCTGCTTCCATGTTGTTGTGTTGTGCAGATATTTCCCGTCGAGTTGTTTTCTGATTTCTTTTCTTTTGGAAGTCCCTTTGAAGGGAAGGGAAGATCTTGAGAGGGAGGGCCAAGATATTGGATTTTTCATGCATAATGGGTGGCTGTGCGGTACTTTGGAAGGAGTAGGAAGAAGAGGCTGTTTGGTGTAAACTCAGCAATCTGTCTTACAAAAATAATGTCTGCTCCTTTCAACAATCAATGTCACTCTCAAACTCCCACCCCATCTCCGTGGTTCTTCTAAGCAAAATTGCCTTTCCCTGGCTGACTTGTCGAGCTGTGAGTATAGCATATGAGGGGGGAAAATATGCTGCTGGTGATGGAGCGAAGCAGCATCTTAGGCTGTGGCATCTAACTGAGCAGTTCTCAGAACATTGTTTCTCAAGGAATGAAATTGTTTTGTATAAACAGCCTGGCCAAGAGATCATGAAGTCAGGGAGGCTAAATCTGCAGTGCCATGTGCTGCCAGTTTCTAATGCAGCTCAAGTGTTACCTGCAGACTCTCATTTTCTCCCCTGCACAGAGTAAACATACAGTTATTTCTTTGAAACTTAGGGGAAGCAGCAGCACTGAAAAATGACAATAACTGAGTCTTCAGGCCAAATGGAGTCAGGGTAGAGGTTGGGTAGCTCTCTAGCTGTGACGCCTTCTTAAAAACAAAAGCAAAAAACAAAAAACAAAAACAGGTCTGATTAAAAAAACCTTATTGTTGTGCAGTAACCTCATTAGTTGCTCTGAAAGTTGGCCTGATATTCCTGATAAGGGCCGTCAAACAGCAAACGCACAGCGCACTAATGAGCTGCTGCTGAGCCGTTGTCAGAAGCATCACTCGTAATGGAACAAAATTGCTCTATAAACAGACAGGCGTGGAGGCCGGTGAATGACTAATCTGAAATTCTTTGAATTGGCTTGTTTCATGAGCGGGGAATCCAGCTACAACAGAGGCCTGCCTGTATTTCATGGGATTGTGTGGTTGCCCTTCCTCTGTCGTGGTTGCCTCTGTGTTTTATGCAGAAAGTTGAATGAATGTGTGACAGACGGGGATATTTATCGGTGGCTGCATCGTTCTGCAGTACAGAGATCCTATATTGAAAACCAATAATACAAAGCAGCCTTGTCAGTAGTTATTCAGAGGATGGTTGTCTTCATCTGCACTTGCTGCTTGAAACACATACCCCCCTCTAGCTTTCCCACATGCTTCTTCCTATGCTGTTCAACGATGGTTTCCAAGCTGTCCGTATATGTAAGACTGGCAGGAAGAACGGATGCCTGGTGCAGTTATAGGAACAAAATGGAATGAAACAGTATTACATTATGTATGACGTCTCCTCTATGCACCTTTTTTGTTATGAAAGATGGTGGTATGGGCATTTTAAAACCAAAGTGAGGACTACAGTACTCTGAAGTAAATCACATACAGCCTACATGTATTAAATAAATAAATAGAAAATCTGCAGCGCTACTGCTCAGAAAGAAGTGCAGCGATTCTGTCTTCGGCAAACTTTTTGCTGAAAGGAGAAAGATAAATGTATGTGGGAAATCATGAAGGAGTCAGAAATGAAAGACCAGTTCTGAACTGCCTCATCCATTGCAAAATCCAATAAATGGGACAGGGCAATTTCACAATAAATGCTTTGTCTGGAAGTTTTCAAAGTTATCATGCTTTATTTATTTTTCAGAGGATATTAGACATTTTATTAGTCAAGCAGATTTAAAGCTAACATATTTATTTCTGTGTGAGCTTTTGTGAATTGTAATCCATGTGCTTGGGCTCGCCTTGGGGGGATAGCTATGAAGGCTGTCAAAATGAACACTGCACATCCAAATCCCTTACCTACCTTCCCTGCTGCCCTAGACTCTGCCCCAGATATTGTGCTCTGTATTTTGAAACTGATTCTTCAGGTTCATCAGAAAACAACAGTGATCTTAAAATGTTCATTTTGAAGACAGGAAAGGGGATTAAGGGTAAGCAGTTGATTGATTAACAGTATATATAACTAGCCTGGTAGTGTAGTTCTCAAGGTGACCTGCAATACAGTACTGAATTAGGTTTGTTTGAGTTGGCAAACCCGCACCGCCTGAAAAGCCTGATGTCTCCCCTGCCTACGCACACCTTTTATCTTGGCTTCCATCCTAGTTCAAGAACTAATATAGGATTAGAAAATGCTGTAAGAATCAGATTGGATTCTTGTGTTTAGGGATGCTGTTTCTCAATCTGGGCTGAAGTGCTGAAGTCTTGTATCTTCTCTGAACACTGCTATGTTGGCACATACTGCTGACTTCCTTTATTGATTAATAAATGTACTGTAAAGCTGCACATTACTGTGCCTGACCCTCACAAACAACTCTCGTTACTCACCTACTTCCAAACATGAATATGAGGTGTTTTGATGCATTTCATGGTTCACAATCCATGTATGTTAAGAATGGCCTTTTCTTGAATGATGATCAGCTCAAGTCCAGTTATCAGCTGATACTCTCCATCCGGCCCCAAAGACAGGCCATTTATAGTGATGGCCTCAAAGGTTTGAAATCTGCACCTTAAGAGGTATTGGAAATCTACTGTATCACCCATTAGAAAGGCCCAGAAAGGGTAGCCATGTTAGTCCTTTCAAGAAATGCAGGCAAAATTCAAAGAAAAACAAAACAAAATAAAAGACCTTTTTATAAGCAAATATTTAGCTGGCCTCAGCCTTTCCCTCCCCCACAAATTAGGTATCTAAAATTACATGATTAATTGTTTCCCCCTCATAAATGGTTTCATAGTGGGTTGTTTGTTTATTTATTTGAGGGGGGGAAGCAGTATGTAATAGTTTTACATATATAAAGGCCCATTTATATCTAAGACAAGCTTTTCCCTTCATTGGTATCTTCTGAATTGTCCTTCAAATTGAAGAACTTCTGAAGGTGAAAAGCTGGCTGGCTGACGAGCTTTATAGCTGGCAGGATATCTGGCTAATAGGATGAATGCCTCTGAAGTAAGTGAGCTGTTTCAGCATTCTGGTTTTACTGCTGCCTACCCTTGACCTGTGCAAGTGTTTTCCCTCAAGATAATGCCTTATGAGCAATTTCAACAAATGCCTCAGCACCAGATTTTTTTTTTAAAAAAAACTCCCTTTTCTTGCCATTATCCAGCACTGCTAATTGAAGGAACAATGTATGGCTCAAGCATTGTGCCGACTCCAGCCCTGCCAGAGGAATCTTGTGGTTTGCTATCAGAAGAATGCTACTTTTCATGGTTCTGAACAGTTTTTGATGTTTTGCTTTTATTTCCCCCCCCAACCTATCATTACATTGAATTTGCTTGCAAGCTTCGTCTTCCATGACATTCTTCCCCCTTTACAGCAGCCTCGTTTCCCTGAGCATTCCAAATAGTGCCCGTCTGTGATTTGCAACTTCAGTTTTTATAGGCGACTCGCTGCCAGTTGGTATTCACATGCTGAGCTGCTAAAAATCATACAGCCGCAGGGACAGAATTGGAAGGGCTTTTTTGGCCCATCTTTTTTTGGAAGCTGTTTTGTTTCTAACGCTTTCCTTAAGCAGCCGTGAGGGATCCCAGTGTAGGGAAGGAGATATTCAACTTCCCTGTCACAGTCTTGGAAAGGCAGCCTCCTTGGGAATATGGTTCCAGCTTTTTCCTCCTAGCAACAAGTACACAAAGATTGCAGTCCTGTATGCTGGGTGTGAGATGCTGTGGTCTTACAGATGTTTTCACTCGTACAATACCTTCCATCAGTCCCAGGGGCATGGCTAGTTAAGGACTGTGGCCGTTGCAGTCCAAAACCACAAAGTGAGTCAAAGGCTTCCGACTTCTGCTATACACCCTCTACTTTGGAACCTGTCCCACTAAATGCAGTGAACTTGTGCCTTAATAAGCACACATAAGGTTGCACTCTGTGTTTTCTGTGCCATATGGATTTGCCATACAGAATGGTGGCTTGTACCTTTCCATATTCTGCGGGAAGAGAAACTTGCATGAAGCCATGTGTTTGTGAGGAATAAATAGAAAAACCTCTGAAGCAAAACTAAAACTGTTTCAAAAAGCTGATCCTTCCTTTGAAATATCTAAATAAGCCAACCTATTTAGGAAGCGTAAATTTATGCATCGTGTTTTTGGCTGCTGCTTGGATGTTCTTTACGATTAAAAGACTTTCTGTATAGGAGGTGTTCACGTTGGCTGCTGAGAGAATAAATGTGTTGCTGCTGTTCTTTGGCGCGAGACTTCCTTGGTCGTCTTGAAGTCTCAGGCTATAATGAAGATGTTGGTGATAATATGTTTTATTTTATTTCATTTTATTCAAGCAAGGGACCAGAACTTCCACAAAGTAATAATTTGCGAGTTTCTGGTTTAATTCAAAATATGATTAGTAAGAAAGTTTCTTTTCTTAGCCCATTGGGCTACTGGTGGCCATACAGATGTTGCTAGATTGTAGCTCCAATCATCCTTCCTTACTGGCTGTGGTGGTTAGGGCTAATGGGAGCATTAGTCCAACAACATTTGGAAGACTACTGTTTGCTCACAGCTGACTTAACAGATATCCTTTGATCTGCCTCTGTTTCTGAAGGTTCCTTATCAGGCGACTTTTATTCTCTGTGGTTCGACTAGAGAATCTGTCAGCTGGCCTTAGGTCTGGGCAGGTTGCAAAACTAGGATACAAGGACAGGAGTCTGGTGCCTGCCAAAATCCTTTGGAAGGGCTCTCAGGCTTCTAGAACAGGTGTTCAGGCTGCACTTTGTAGGTGAAGGCTGTCGTAGGGAAAGTGGATTGCTGAAGCACCAGAATTTAGTCCACTGTTGCATGCTGACCATGGAAAAATCCATATCTGAGTTAGTTATATAGGCTGATTTTAAAGAATGGGAGAGATGTGACTCATTCTCAACACTTGGAAGCAGTGTAGCAAATATCAAGTGGTTTATTGCTTGTTTATTGTTTTTTGCTTTTATAAAGAAATTACTAGTACTGTATTTCCCCAAAATGCTCTGTAGAATTCAGATTTTTTTTCCAGTTCCGTATAGTAGCTCTTTATTTAATTTGTCTTTTAAATACTCACTTTTTTCTGTCTTAGGTGACTCAGGGCGACATGAAGCAATGCATTCAGCAAGAATTTGACAAAGTACGGTGTCTCGTTTGTGAAGAGGAGCGGCGTGCTCTCCACCTGGTGGATCTGCAAGAAGCTTTGGCCACAGCTCACACCACAGAGGTCCTGGCTGACATTGATGTCCGCATGAAGAACCTGATGACTGAGATGGCAGAGCTCACAAGGCAGCTGAACACCTTTAATGAGCTAGCCCAGCTCAAGCCCAAGGTAAATAAAGACAGAGGGCTGCAATGCTTTCTGATGGGTGCCAACATTTAACCTCTTTTATTGGTAGCCACTGATGCACTGAACTTCCAAAGGGTTAAGTAATAACTAATTATGAGTTGTGTGTGCATGGTTATATTAATAATACCTTTATTGTCAATGTACAACATGTGCACAATGAAATCGGCTGAGTCTCCCTTTCTCACCCCCACCACCATCCCACTAGCAACCACTCAGTCTTATTGCACCCTGTGTACATGACACAGAATGCGCCAGCCCACAGGTCAGTTCTTCTATACTTGTCATGGAATTATTTCCCATTCAGCAGTCTGACAGCCCATGGATAAAAACTGTTCTTTAGTCTGTTGGTGCGGCAGGCTATACTACGATATCTTCTGCCTGATGGTAACAGGGTAAAGAGGTGCTGACCGGGGTGTGAATCATCCTTAAGAATTTTTTCAACCCTCCTGAGGCAGTGATCCCTAGCGATGTTCTCCAGTGCACTTAGGGGACAGCCCGTGAAATATTGAGCTGTGCTTACCACCCTGTGTAGTGTCTTCCTGTCAGCAGCTATCAATCCAGCATACCAAATGGGAATGCAATATGTGAGGATGCTTTCACTTGTGGACTGGTAAAAAGAGATCATCATTTGTTGCTTCACTTTGTTCTTACGCAAGACCCTGAGGAAATGCAGTCTCTGCTGGGCCTTCCTGGCCACTTTGGTTGTATTGATTCCCCAGGAGAGGTCTTCACTGCGGTAAACTCCCAGGAGTTCTATTGATATCCAGTTGACTTAATAGGGTTTGCAAGAATACAAGACCATCTGCTTCCATTTGTTTAAAAACTAGGTTTTGGTGCTTTACAACAGTGAGATGCTGTGTTTCAGAAACTATACAGAGAGTGCTAACACTTTTGTAATTGTCTAACTTCATCCTTCTTTCAAGGTGCAGAGAACACAGAATCACTCTTTGCTACTTTGCCTTCCCTCCAGCTGGAATTTCTATCATGCACATCGTGTTTGATCCTGCAAGAACACCTTTCAATTCATTTAGGATAAAAATAATTCTGATGGTATTTGTCCTCTGCCTGGTATGTGTGTGTCAGAGCAGGAATCGGGTAGGCACGGATGTAAAGCAAGGCACAGGGCCAAATCATATTCCACAGCTATGCCCGCTGAAAAGCAAAGGGTGTAACTCATAGCAGCTGTTGGGTCCCTTAATATTTGTTGGTGGGCAACAAATATTAAGCAGCAGTAAGAGAGGGGCAATGCCAATCTACTTTCTGTCACATGGAGCTGCGGCTAGTGAAGAAGGTTTGGCCAGTACCGAAGGATCACACAGAACAGGAAGAAAGTATTAATGTCCATAGTATCCCAAACAGCCAGAATAGCAGAGTCCCTCAGCCCTGCAAGAACTGGGCTAGCTTTCATGGACATTGTCTTGACAACCCCACCCCAAGAGGAAGGACATAGCAAAAGGAGAGGGAGAGGAGTATGTTCAGGAGCCCTGCAGGGCAAAAGAGACTGGTCCCTTCTCTTACTGAGCTGAGAAGGAATGTGATTAAGTCTGGCCAAGGTGGCATTTGGAACCTCTGCCTTGCACATCAACTAGTGTGCCCAGTGATAAGAGTGTTCAGACAGGGGACATTGCCAGTCCACACCACTCACTCCTGGAACCTGGATCTGTCAAGAAAGTTACTTGACGTCCCCAGTCTACTGCCCCTTCCTTCTGCCTATCCCATTCTTCCAACTGCTACTCCAAGATTGGGCATGGGGCACAACTCCACTGTGTTGCACCCCACACAGTTGGCACAGGTCCCACCTACCACAGGCTGCTGGGGCTGCCCAGAGTATTTGCCCACTCCCCAGTGCAACTTGTCCTCTGCTTCTCCAGTGCTGCTGGCATTCCCACTCTTCAGGATTCATTCCATATGTCCATTACAGTTGTTTCCTAGGTACTTCTGGATGTTGGTGCGCGCTCATATTTTCCTCCTATCATTGGGAAGGTGTCAAAGGAAAATCCTTTTAAAATGTTTCTGAAGGGAAAAACAATGCTTATCTAGTATTGCTATTGATTGTAACAGAGTTCTCTATATCTGAACATTCCAAATTTTTTAAAACTCTGAATCGAAAGGGCTGTACTGTAATTCTGAATTCCTAATGTGAATTTTGATCCTACTGTATATCATATTTAAAAGGCATTAGAAAATTGCTGTTTTATGTTTTATTCTCTCTCCCAGTGATTATAAACATGGATGCTCTCCTTCCCCCTTATGCCACTCCTTAAGATATTTTTGCACTATCTTATATGACCCCCATGGTCTCTTTTGAGCTGTCCACAAAGACTACATACACAGTACCTTTTCCAAATAATAGTGGGCTCTTCATGTCAAAAAGAGATTATTTCCACATGTTACACTGAATTTTATTTCCTCATTTTCTAATCTATTTATACAGTTTGGATTTCTTCACACTGTGCTTACTGCATCCTCCTTGTATGACTGCATACTCTCAATTCAGATCATTTTGCAGTGATCCAAACATCAGGTCATCGACAAACTTTGCTCAAGGACAACTTGTAGCTCATTTGCAGATCATATGCTTGGAATGTAGAAAGGTTCAATCCATGGTTTTTCCAAAAAGTACAGGGATAGCTTTTATTTGAAACTTTGGAAAAGCATCTGACATCCAGTGTTGACAAGAGTAGGACATAGGGATCAACAATTGGGTTCTGCATAAAGCCGCTTCACTATGTTCCTGGATTGTCATTTACTGTCGCAAGTATCAAATTCTTTTCCCTTTTCCTTCCTGTTATTAGATTTAGAAGAGGTTACCATGTTAGTCTGCACTGCCATATTGGGCAAAAACAAAAGAAAATGAAAAAAATAATGAAAACAAAAGCATTGCAGCACCTTTCATGGTCTGAAGAAGTGGACTTGTCCATGAAAGTTCATTTTAAAATATATCAGTAAGTCTTTACATTGTCACAATGTTTTTGTCTTCTTTATTATTGTTTTATTATTGTTTTGCCCATTATACTTCCTGTTATTACATTCTTTTTCTATAACAAAGCTATAATTTTATTATTATTTTTTAAATGATAATAAAAAGTCTCCCAAACCAGCAGTTTGTTCATCGATTGTGTAGAGCTGGAGGAGGCACTGGGAAATGACTATTATAGTCATTTTTTTAATCCTGGAAGAATCTGTGTCCTTATCCCTAGAACTAACTATTTAGGAGTCTTTACTGGATCACTTCATCAAAATCAAGATTTGTGATGATATTCCAAAAGGTTGGTGGTAAGACATCACCTTTTGTTAAGCCATAGGGTCTGGGCCATGACTGAAAAAGAGCTAAATCCAATTTTAGTCCCAAATAAGAACATAAGAACAGACTTAGTGGGACAGTCCATCCAGTCCAGCATTCTGTCTCACACAGTGGCTCACCATTTGCTTCAGGGTATTCCCAAGCAGATATCTTTACCTGCATTGAAAGATATTCTGCTTATCTCCCCAACCTGGAGGTTGTCCTTAGGTATCCATACCACTGATTCCTTTGTTCTGCATGAACATGTCCAATCCTTTCTTAAAGCTGTCAAGGCTGACAGCTATCACCGCTTCTTCTGGCAGGGAGTTCCACAGAACTTAGGATACATTTTAGCTAACCACAGTATATTTACCTATTCTTCTAAAAAAGTAAGTAATTTCAAAAGCCATCTCTAATTCAAGTTAGTACTTTACAGGCTATTATAAAAGAGCTATCTCTTGCTCTACAGGTTTCACTTTATGCACAGAAGTTGTTATCTGTACCTAACTACCACAATTCTTTTAAGGATCTAACAAATTAACATTTATTTATACTTCATGTTGATCTTCATATTTCCATTTTCCATTTCTGATATCATGCCAATCAATTAATAGCTTTAGACGATCAAAATACAGAAAATAAACTTTTTATGCAATCAATTCACTCAGCCAGAAATTCTCTTTCTGAATTTTCACTTTCCCTGCCAAGTCCGTTATCTTCATAAGTTGGTCTTCCATCTTGATAGAAATATTAATAGTTGATCTGCTGCTGAAAGAATCCCAAGCTCTTCTTTCTTTTGTATCTATATTGAGTAAAGCAGATGTGTTTATCTTGTTTTGTGAATTTGGCCTACCCAAAGATTTATCCTGCACTGATCTTGTTGTATTTATCTGCATATTAAAATCAGTTCTCTGTTCTGCCTTTGTGTCCTGATCAGGATTAAAAATCTCTGTATCTTCAGAGGATGGGTCCGTCTGTGATATATAAATGTCTATTATTTTTGTAATCTACATAGGATTATATTGGCAAACTCTTCATCTGATAAACTTTCCCAGTTCATTGTGTTCTTATACCTCACAACAAAGAGTTAATATCGCTTGTAATTGTAGTTTCTGCCACTCCATTTCCAAAAGGGAGGGGTATAGAGGGAAGCAACTGGATTGAAGAAAGGAAGAACAAAAGAGGTGGGGAACAGAGATCCTTCAGCAATTATTTTCAAAACATGTAGTACATCCAAGGTCAAATAAATATTCCTTTGAAAAACAGCTTTCACAATGCTGCCCTTAAACTGTGTCTTTAAATCCACTAGATATAGAAAGCACAAAACAAAAAGCAGTTTCCTCAATAGTTTTTTTCTCCACAAACCCAATAAACCAATATGCAGAAAGGCAAATTCATATAATAAATGTGAGAAAGATTACTTCTTCAGATATGTGCTTGTCTTGCAAAACATTCACACCTCTTTGCCAAAAGCCGCTTCCACAAAAAGGGTGGTAATGATACTTGTTTGAAGAAAAGATTCCAGATCACCAAGGAAAAGCTTCACAGAGAGAGACAGAGGGATAAAAGCAGTTTTACTCATGACCTGCCAAATATTTACAACTTTCTACTCTTCTCCAGTAGTCTATCTGGATATAGTCTATCTGGATTTTCAAAAGGCTTTTGACACAGTTCCTCACCAAAGGCTGCTGAGAAAATTGCACAGTCAGGGGATAAGAGGGCAGGTCCTCTTATGGATTGAGAACTGGTTGAGATCCCGGAAACAAAGAGTAGGTGTCAATGGGAAATTTTCACAATGGAGAGAAGTGAAAAGCGGTGTGCCCCAGGGCTCTGTCCTGGGACCGGTGCTTTTCAATCTGTTCATAAATGACCTGGAGACAGGGATAAACAGTGAGGTGGCCAAGTTTGCAGATGACACAAAACTTTTCTGTGTGGTAAAAACCAGAGAAGATTGTGAAGAGCTCCAGAAGGATCTCTCCAAACTGGGGGAATGGGCTGAGAAATGGCAAATGCGTTTTAATGTAACCAAATGTAAAGTAATGCATATTGGGGCAAAAAATCCAAACTTCATCTATCAACTCATGGGCTCTGAGTTATCCGTGACGGATCAGGAAAGAGATCTTGGTGTGTTGGTGGACAGCTCCATGAAGGTGTCTCCCCAATGTGTGGCAGCGGTGAAGAAGGCCAATTCCATGCCAGGGATTATCAAAAAGGGGATTGAAAATAAAACAGCCAACATTATAATGCCATTATACAAAACAATAGTAAGGCCCCACCTGGAGTATTGTGTACAATTCTGGTCACCGCATCTCAAGAAAGACATAGTAGAACTGGAAAAGGTGCAGAAGAGAGCGACTAAAATGATTACTGGGCTGGGGCACCTCCCTTATGAGGAAAGGCTAAAACATTTGGGCCTCTTTAGTCTGGAAAAAAGGCGCTTGAGGGGGGATATGATTGAGACGTACAAAATAATGCAGGGTATGAGTAAAGTGGATAGAGGGAAGCTCTTCTCCCTCTCTCAAAATACCAGAACTAGGGGACATACACTCAAATTGAGTGCTGGGAGAGTAAGAACTGACAAAAGAAAATATTTTTTCACCCAGCGCATTGTAAGTCTATGGAACTCCCTGCCACAGGTGCCATGTGGTGATGGCATCTGACCTGGATGCCTTCAAAAGGGGATTGGACAGATTCCTAGAGGAAAAGTCCATCACGGGTTACAAACCATGATGGAGATGTGTAATCTCTAGGCTTTAAACCAGGGTACTTCAACGGCCAGATGCAGGGGAGTGGTATCAGGAGACAGATATCTAGTCTCATGCGCTCCTAAACGCATCTGGTGGGCCGCTGTGAGATACAGGAAGCTGGACTAGATGGGCCTTTGGCCTGATCCAGCATGGCTCTTCTTATGTTAAGTACCGTCAGCTTTTCCTTCACCAATTAATGGTGTCGGTTTTCCTACAGTGGGAGATAAGGCATTATCCTGCTTCCACAAAAATTCACCACTGTTCCATTCATGGTTTGCAGGGACTGCCTCTTCTTCGTTTCCTCTCCAAGGAAACTTACCTTTCTTAGGGTCTCTTTTATCTGGATGAATTCAACTTGATAAACTGCAGCACTTATCATGGTGTCTTGCTGCAGTGTAACTGGAACCGCAAGTCCCACCAACCTTCATTTATGTTTCCAATATTGGTACCTGCAGTTAGTTTGAATATCAGAAGTTATTAAATCAATGGCTTCTGAATGGGTACTTGGTGCCATCTAACATACCACCTCCACTTCTTAGAAGATAGAGAGCTTTAAAAGGGGAGTAGCAGAAATACAAGGCAAAATGAAGTGGGCAACTTCTCATCCAGATCTATTCAACTTATTGTTTGATCCACTACAATGCCCATATGGCTTTGGAATTTTTTTTTATCCCTGAGAAAGAAAAGCCGAGAGTAGTGTAGCATGAAGCTGAGCTTGAAAGATCCTAACAATATACAGAAGGAAATACTGGATGTAATTCCATGATCACACCTATTGAGAGAGAAGAGCCAACATGAAGGGTGGGAATTTCATTGTGGTGAGATCCTTGTAGACTGGAAGCAAGCAAATGTCACCCCCATTTTCTAAAAAGGTAAAAATAGGATCTCGGCAACTATCAGCTAGTCAACTGGACATAAGTATCAGAAAAGATTCTAGAAAAGAATGCTGTGCTTTCAGAAAGCCCCAACTCATAGATCATTTTTTCTGATAACATCACAAGCTTAGTAAGTGAGTGGAATGTAATACATCTTGATTGCAGCAAAGGTATTGATGAGGTCCCTATTATATTGTTGTGGTCCAAATGGTAAAGGGCTAGTCAGTGGTTCTCAACCTGTGGGTCCCCAGATGTTCTTGGACTGCAACTCCCAGCAGCCTCCACCACTCGCTGTGCTGGAAGGGGTTTCTGGGAGTTGCAGTCCAGGAACATCTAGGGACCCACAGGTTGAGAACCACTGGGCTAGATGATGATGCTGTTAAGTGAATTTACAGGTGGTTGATGGGCTATAGTCAAAGAGCACTTGTCAGTGATTTATCATCATCTCACAGGCAAGTGATATGTGGAGTGTTCACCACTTTTATAAATGACTCTGATGAGAGTGTGGAAGGGGTGCTAATCAAATATATAAATGAAATCAAACTTAGAGCTGTTCCTAGTACTTCAAAAGACAGAATTGGGATTCAAAATGACCTTAACAGATTGGCGTAATTATGAATATATGTAGGGATTTTAGTAAGCCACAAAAGCAAATGCAGTACTTGGTTGCATTGACTTTATCATGCAAAAGTCAAGGGAAATAATAACTCTAGTCCACTGTGATCCAGACCTCAGCTGGAACCGTGTGTCAGTTTCTGGGCACCATGGTTTAAGAAGAATTGCAACAAATGAAACTTGTTCAGAGGAAGGCAGTCATGATTGTACCATGCGTGGAAACCGCAGCCTGTGAGGAACAGTGGAGGGAGCCTGGACAAGAGAAAACTGACCACTGCATTTGCTCAGGCTGTCCTACAACCAGATCTGAAGTTGAACAATACAGTATATCAACTGTTTAGCTGCCAACTATCTTATGGTTATCCTGAGAGTTCAAGAAAACTGTAGAATGTTTCCAGTGCTCTCTGTTATTTCATTTTTGGCTCAGTATTTTCATCCACACTCATTTTGCAGATAGGTTTGTTGATGTTATACTTTCTAGTTAATTGGACCTTCTTGCCCAGTAGCATATAGAACACCTCTCAAAATTACCTTTCCTCTTTCTCAGTAGAGTTTATATCTGGCAATAACTATATCCGCCGATTCTCACTATAGAACCGGGCTTGTAATATGCCTGCTACAGTTATATTTCCATTTAGTGCCAAGCAGTCTATTTTCCTCATTTTGGCTTGGCAACTTCTGGCATTAGCATATAAACATTTCCACATTTCATTCCTCTCCAAATGTCTCTGTATGTGCATACAATTTTTCCACTAATTCCCATTAAATTATAGTCATTTGTTTTCTTTATGTTCATTGCTGAGTTGCTTATTATTTATTAAATGACCCTGTGCCTGGTATTTTGCAGAGTGATAACAGAGGACAGGTCCATGTGTTAAATAGCTTACAATCTAAGAGAGTCTTCTTTAACCTGAACTTGTGTTGGCTGAAAACATCTAGAGGGGATCATATTGGGGGATGCTGATTTATAAGATTTTTTTCTATCCCCCAGTTTGGGGCCTGAAATATTTACAGTAATATGAATAGAGAATTAGTAGTCCATCTTGATGTTCCTGTTCTGAAACTTAACTTTTTATTGATCCTAAATAAGTTAGTTGTTTTTTTCCCTCCCTTATCTATGAGTTGTTCATCAGCATGAAAGGTTGATGAAGAATTATTCCATCCTTTGGCAGAATGTTCTACAATCTCATAATACTGCAGTATGGTAAAACTTGCTTTGTTTATGGGCTACATTTTATCTCCCTTTCAACGGCATCCCTATTTGCAGCCTATTTATCTTTCCCTGTAAAAGCTAGTGACACCCACAAGACTTCAGCAGGAGCTGAAACTGGCGCAAGCACAGCCGTGGTTTCCATCCCAGGGAAATAGGACAGGTTGCTAATGATTCTAGATCAATATGTTGAAAGGTTAGAGAGAGAGGAGAAAGAAATGTGTGGCTGAATAGTTCCTGGTCAAAGAGGTTTATTGTAGCACAAAATCAGGATAAATAGAACAATGCTTGCTGCATCTGGCCTGAGGCTCAGTTTGTCTGTATGTCTGTCTCCTCAAGCAGTGAGTCTGAAGCCGATTGTCTAGAACAGGCATGTCCAAACTTCGGCCCTCCTGATGTTTTGGACCACAACTCCCAGAATTCTAAGCTTAGATTGCCAAAGACAAAGGACTGTGGGAGTTGCTCTCCAAAACATCTGGAGGGCCGAAGTTTGGACATGCCTGGTCTAGAAACTAACAGACGGGATTGGAAAGTTATCTTCATTCCTTGCTATGGTCTTCTATTGTGTAGCACCCATGGTACAGTATATTGTTTCTGAGCATAGGCATTTCATGTAGCTTCACTAACTAATAGGTGTTACTAGAATGTCTGTGAAGATTCTCAGTCACCCAAATGAGATTATTCAGAAGATGAGTCATGGCAATTGGATTTCTTTTCCTGTGAGGTCGAAATATTTTTTCTAGTGACAAAGCTACTTGGATGAGTACCAAAATGTTTCGATCTCACAAGAAAATAAGTCCAGTTGCTATGACTCAGCTTCCGGTGTTACTACAGTGAAATTCAGTGAGTATTTTGTATCACTTGTGAGCCTTCTAGACTAATTTTTATTTTATTGATTTTGTATGGCATAACTGAATACAGCAGTATTGCATGAGAGCTGACAAAGACAATATAAAATATGGATAAAATGTAATACATAAAAAGAATAAATTCTACAAGATTTTTTAAAAATGTGCAATATGAATAATGAATGATAGATGAAATAAATTATGGATTACCAGTTACTATTTACTTTATATATTTACTTATTGGATTTTTATACCGCCCATCTGTCAGTGAGGCCACTCTGTGCAGTTTACAACAATACAATACAATACAATACAATACAATACAAAAAACATATAACTCATAAAAGGTTGGTGGGCATCAGCAGGGGTAAGTTTTATTTTTAATTTCTTCAACTGCTCCCCCCCCCCCGCTAATTATCAACTGAGTCAGCGGTTATTAAATCAGTGGATAAGGGGGTTGTACTATGCAGTGGTACCCCGACTTAAGAGTAACTCGACTTAAGAGCGGAAAACTGTTGGCATTTTAACTGCCACCTTACAAATTTTAGGTATGGTCTGCTCGACTTACAAATATTTTTTCCCATTTTTTTGATTGTTTAACTTATTTTTTCAAGGTTTTAGATAGGTACCCCGACTTAAGAGTAGTTTGACTTAAGAGCATGCATTTGGAATGGATAAAATTCGTTAAGTTGAGGTACCACTGTATTTTAAATGAAGTGAAATTAAGTTCTTGCTCTGAGAATATTTTACTTCACTGTTTTGTTTTGATGGGTGACCTGCCATTCCCAACAGAGGCTTGCCAGTTAAAGGTTTGTTTTTGCTTCTGCTTCTAAGACTTTATTCTGACTTCCTGAATAGAGATATAAATGGAACCTAATTAAAAAAAAAAAACTTCAGCCACTTCCAAGAAATTGTACCAATAATGACATCAGGAAACTAGGTTAGCAAAGAATTTGTACTGAAATTGTAACTCTCTTTATGTTCTGAGCACAGATTGAGTTCATTCAGGGCCTTTTGATTGACTTGCCTTGGAAAGGTGATGCTTTGAGAGATAGATGGCAACATTGTTGATCTCCTCTGTAGATCACAGAAATCTTTTCACACTGCCAGGACCATGGCATTCTTTATTCTCTTCCTGTTTTATGCCTTCTTTCAGGGGAAGGAATGTTCTTTGCAGTGGCTTTTGGATCTGAGAATTTTCTCTTCTTCAGTCTTGCCTTCTGATGATGTGTAATTTGACTCTGTGACCCAAATAATGTATTTTTTTTTAAAAAACCAACATGCTGACATATCCACCAACTTGTTGATCAGTGAGTGCAGTGAGTGACAATTCCATTTTGACTTTCAGGTTATCACTAAGTAGCCTGAAAGCAATTGAATTTTTCTGTTGTCCCCTGATGTCCAATATAAAAATGAAATACTGAACATTGACAGTCCTTGCCTTCAAAAAATGGTGAGGGCTGTAAAATGTGGCCACCTCACTCACAACATATGCCTACTAAGGGCCTTTCAGGATCCAGAAGGGGGAGAAATGTGATTTCCCTGTAGGTGTGGAGGTGCTGTTGGACTGCAACTTCCATCAGGCTTAGCCAGCATGGGCAATGGTGGTAGGAGCTCTAGTCCTTGAGGGACCCAAATTACCTGCCCTGATCTAAGATTTACAGTTACTGCATGTGCCAGTACATCCTTTATTCAACAAAGCAGATCAAGACTAGTGCACCATGAGCGAATCCCACAGATACATGTTATTCAAGCTACAGCAGGATGTTCACAGATCAGCACTCTTCAAGTTATAAAGGTATTCCCACAGATCAACACTATCCAGGTCACAGCAGCTACTTGGATAGCAGTTAATTATCTCAGCTTCAAGAAAAACAGTTGGCAGTACACAGTGTATCAAGAAACTGGACTAAACCACAGATGGTTTTGTTGTATGTACAAAGATGCAAAGAAGCTGGATGGTTCCCCCCCGCCCCTGAAACATTGACTCATCAAATATGAACTGTTTTGCATTGAAAGAAAAGTGCTATTCTGGGTGGAGTGAAGTGAATTGGCTGCAGAAGTAGAATAATGTAATGGGAAACTCAAAAGACAAAACCATTCTTCTTAACTCACATTTATCATTGTAGCACTTCTCTATTTTATAGAAGACAAACCAGCTGAGAGAGAGATCCAAGATCAATTCCCACCCCCTTGCTTTTTTCCTATCTAGGTCATAGAATCATAGAGTTGGAAGACACCTCAAAGGCCATCTAGTCCAATCCCCTGCCATGCAGGGACCCCCCCCCCTTAAAGTGCCATCCAGCCTCTGGTGGAATCTCCTCCAAAAAAGGAGACTCCACCACCCTCCTTGGCAGCATATTCCACTGCTGAACAGCTCTAACTGTCATGAAGTTCTTCTTAATGTTCAAATGGAATCTCTTTTCCTGTAGTCTGAGACCATTGCCCCGTGTCCTACTTTCTTCAATGTGACCTCCCTTCAAATATTTAAACATAGCTATTATATCCCCTCTCGGCCTTCTTTTTGTAAGGCTAAACATTCCCAGTTCCCTAAGCCACTCCTCGTAAGACATGTCTTCCAGACCCTCAATCATCTTGATTGCCCTCCTGTGGATCCGTTCAAGATTGTCAACATCTTTTTAAAATTGAGGTGCACAGAACTGGACACAGTGCAGGTGGGATCTGACCAGAGCAGAATAGAGTGGTACTATCACTTCCCTTGATCTAGACATTATACTTCTGTTGATGCAACCAAGAATCACGTTGGCTTTCTTGGCTGCCGCATCACACTGCTGACTGCTCATTCAATTTGTGGTCCACCGAGAGTCCCAGATCCCTTTCACAGGTACTATTTTCCAGCCAGGTGTCCCCCATCCTATATCTGTGCACCACCTTACATTTCCCTCTGTTGAACCCCATTCCATTAGCTTTGGCCCAGCACTCTAATCTGTCAAGGTCCTTTTGGATTTTCATCCTATCCTCTAGGGAATTAGCAACCCCTCCCAATTTGGTATAATCTGCAAATTTGATCAGCCTACTCTCTATTCCTTCCTCCAAGTCATTAATAAAGATATTGAATCATACCGGACCCAGAACCGAACCCTGGGGCACCGCACTGGTCACATTTCTCCAAGCTGAAGAGACACCATTAATGATCATCCTTTGGGTGCGATCAGTCAACCAATTACAAATCTAACAGTAGCACTATCTATCCCACATTCTACTAACTTCTTTACAAGTATACCATGGGGAACCTTATCAAAGGCCTTATTGAAATCTAGATAAGCAATATCCACAGTGTTCCCCTCATCCACCAGGCTTGTAATTCTATCAAAGAAAGAGATCAAATTGGGCTGGTATGACTTGTTTTTAAGAAATCTGGGTTAACTTCTCATAATGACAGCATTGCTAGTTAAAGAATTACAGACTGTCTGCTTAATAATTTGGATCTTTTCAGAAATTGAAGTCAAGCTGACTTTGCAGTAATTATTTGGGTCCCCCCCCTTTTGGAGATAGGGACAACATTTGTCCTCCTCCAATCGATGGGGACTTCCCCTGTTCTCCAGGACTTCTCAAATATTATTGCCAATGGTTCTGAAATTACTTCCACCAGTTTTTTAAATATCCTTGGGTGTAATTCATCTGACCCAGGAGACTTAAATTCATTTAATGTTTCCAGGTGTTTCTGTATTACCTCTCTACCTATTCTATGTTGCAATACCCATTCTACCTCATCTACTCTTTGTACTAGCAGATCTCTTTTTTTCCTTTTTGGAGAAAACTGAGGCAAAGAAGGTGCCTTTTCCTTATCTCCTGTTAGTAACTGTTTATCATCGCCACACAGAGAGCCTATCATTTCCTTATTTTTCCTTTTGCTGCGGACATAACTAAAGAAATCCTTTTTACTATCTTTAATCTCTCTGGCAAGTCTAAGTTCATTTTTGCGCTTTATCTTTTTTGAACATCCCCCTGTAGCTGTTTGCTTATATTCCTCTTTGGTACATTCCGCATTTTTTCCATTTCCTGTACTTGTTTTTTTTTATAGTTAGCTGAGTTCAAAGTTCTTTAGTCAACCATTGCGGTTTCTTTAGACCTCTCCCATTTTTCTTCTTGGAACAGTTTAAGATTGTGCCTTTAATATCTCACTTTTAATGAACTCCCATCTATCACGGACTCCCTTCTCTTTCAGTGTTTCGGTTCATGGAATGACAGCCAATAATTTCCTAAGTTTACAAAAATTGGCTTTCTGAAAGTCCAGGATTCTCGTCTGACGATGCATAGCTTCGCCTTTCAACTGTATAACAAATTCAATGAGGGCATGGCCACTTTCACCTAAAGATCTCACCACTTCAACCTCATTTATAAGGTCTTCCTTATTGGTTAAGACCAGATCTAAAATGGGTTTGTGTGTTGTTGCCTCCTCTACCTTCTGGACTATGAATTGTCAGACAAGAGTGTCTTTGTTAGCAGACTATATACTAAATGGGCAGTTACATGATATATATTAAATGTGTTTGTCACTGAGCAGTGCAGCAGTAACGTAGATAAAATGTCAGTATTGATATAAAGGGTTGCAGAGTTAGGTTAACAGGAAAGACAATGACAATGAATAGAGTAAAACTCATATATTCATATATACAGCAAAATATACACAGCATAACAACCAAGCATTATATACAATATAGCACACAGACAAACAGAGTGGGGTGAACTGTTCTCACCATAACAGTCCCCAAATAAAAATGGCAAGCTAGTGCTATTTATACAAATCAGCACTCATAAGATCTGATGCAATC
>JAHTLZ010000016.1:46148489-46160928 GCA_023846285.1 Phrynocephalus versicolor | reverse complement strand
GTGTGTGTGTGTGTGTGTGTGTGTGTGTGTGTGTGTGTGTGTGTGTGGGCAGGTGTTATGTGAACATTCTTCCCCATACTTTGTGTAGGCGAACAGCACTGAGAGCTGCTAAGATACATTGTGCATGAAGCAGCCTGCTTTCCTCATCTTGGCTTCCTCCAAATGTCTAGAGCAGCCATTCCAGTTAGCCCCAGTTTGCAGCTGAAGGTGAAAGAGCATGGGCGTCGAAGACCAGGACATCTGGAAGGTGCCAGTAGCTGGAAGGCGGGCATGCAACATTTCCTTTCAACTGCCAATACTAGACAAATCTTCATAGGGAATACAAGGCTACCTAAGGAGGTTGTCCAGATGAATTTGTAGGCTTTCCATAAACTGCCTCTAGCCTCACAAGATGTTTGACAGGCTGCTGCTGTAGAGCATTTTAGTTGCAATAATGGATCCAGTCACGGACTCGGATGATCTGAAAAACAGTCTGTGTTAGAAATAGTTACCTGGTATGGGAATTGAATTCATCCTAAATTTCAGGTGTAAATAAATTCATTTGCAATCTGTAGTTTTTGAAAATGACACCACAGATACACAAGTAAATATGGGCTTTCAGTGCTTCATACAAATTTGTATGAAGCACTACTGTGGCACCACTGGTGCTGTGGAGGCCCTTCTCCCCCATCCCTGTGCCAGCCAGGGCACTTACTGGGAACTGTGTGCCACTGAGATCCTTCTTTGGCACCAGCTCACAATCTTAGCAGGAGCCTGGACAGCACTTCCACTGCTCCTCAGGCAACTGACCACTCGGGAAGAGGTGGGAGCGAGAGTCTTCCTGTATAGTCAATGAGTGGTTGATTGCCTGGGGATGCAGGGAATGGCCCAACTACGGTCCTTCTAGGATTAGTACATTGCCTCTGAAGAAGGACCCATGTGATGTGTGGAACCTGATAGGGTGAAGGACAGTGCTGTGCTCGTGCTCCATATGAATTATGAAGTACAAAGTGCCCATGTCTAGATACAGTGGTGCCCCGACTTAAGAGCAGCTCAACTGAAGAGCAATTCGACTTAAGAGCGGTCCAAGGAGTGATGTGATTGTTGGGGTATGCTATCATCCACCAGATCAAAAACTTGAAGGGGGCCTTGAAATGAGGAGAAAAATCATGGAGGTGTCTCAGAGGGATAGGGTAGTAATCATGGGGGACTTCAATTATCCCCACATTGACTGGGCCAATGCGAGCTCGGGGCAAGAAAGAGAAACTGGGTTTCTCGACATGCTGAATGATTGTGCCTTAGACCAACTTGTCATGGAGCCCACCCGAGAAAAGGCAACTCTGGATCTAATACTGTGTGATACTCAGGACCTGGTCAGGGATGTGAATGTCACTGAGCCTCTGGGGAACAGTGACCATGCTGCAATCTCCTTTGCCATGCATGTCGGGGGAAGAGTGTCAAACAAATCAGACACAAAAACCCTTGATTTCCCTCAGATGAGGAAACTAGTTAGAAATAAGGCAAACTTCCCTCAGATGAGGAAACGAGTTAGAAAGAAATTGAAAGGGAAGGTAAAAAGAATCCAATCTCTCCAGAGTGCATGGAGCCTGTTTAAAACAACGGTAAAAGAGACCCAGCACAAGTGCATACCACAAAGAAAGAAGAGCTCATCAAAGTCCAAGAGGGCACCGGCATGGTTAACGAGTGGAGTTAGAGAGGCTCTAAAGCGTAAGGAGAGGTCTTTCTGTAAATGGAAATCCTCCCCAAATGAGGAAAATAAAAAGGAACACAAACTCTGGCAAAACAAATGTAAGAAGATGATAAGAGAGGCAAAGAAAGACTTTGAGGAACACATGGCTAGCAATATAAAGGGAAATAATAAAAGCTTCTTTAAATATGTTAGAAGTAGAAAATCTGCCAGAGAACCAGTTGGCCCTCTGAATGGTGTGGGAGGACAAGGGGAGGTAAAGGAAGACTTGCAAATTGCAGAGAAATGAGTTCTCCTTCGTAGCCTCTGTGAATACCCACTACAGGGTTTTCCTCTGCGCGCCTGCGCAGCCACCGGACGTTCCAGAGCTTTCCTTCAACTCCTAGGGACCTCCTCCTTCCCCTTCTGCGCATGCTCAGGGACTCCCGCTCAATCCCCTGCAGTTCCTTTTTTGCCGCCGCCAGCAACGGTCGCGTTCTTCTCAGCTCCTAGAGTGAAAATCACAGACTGCGTTAGTTGAGTACTTCTTTATTCTGTTTAATTCCTTTTAGTTAGTTCAACACCTTCCCCCTTCCCCCTCCCTTGGCCTTTTATGGCCTCAAGGGCACTTTTTAAACGCTGTTCAAAGTGCCCCAACAAGATCGCTACTTCGGACGGGCACAACACGTGTCTCTATTGCCTCGGAGAGGCCCACCGTCCAGATACCTGCCCAGACTGCCAAAGACTTTCAAAGCCAGCGCTAAAGCAAAGGCAGGGTCGTCTGCGAGTGTTCCTTTGGGAACAATCTCTTAAGCCGATGGAGGCTCAACTGACCCGGGCAGAATCTTCCTCCGCCTCCCTTACTTCTCAGGCTTCCCGGGCGGCGGCTGCCGCCCAACCGGGCAAAAAGAAGAAGAAGAAGGCAGTGGCCACGATGCACGGCCAGTTAGAACACCAGACTGCTTCTGTGCCATTAGTCCATGTACAACCTCCTGGGACTATTCTCACAACTTTGCCTGAAGTTGCCCAGAATGCTGCTGTTGCCGCTTCGACCATTGGGCAACATGCCTCCGCCTCTCCCGTATCCTCGCGATCAGAGAGCGGAGAACGCTTGCCGCCATCACAGAGACTGATATCGGAGGCACGATATCATAGCCCGCCCTTATACCAGCGTGATCGGGCTTCCATAGATGCGGCAGCAGCTTCGGCCTCCCAAGCCGTGCTCACGGAATGCGCCACTCACCAGCCGCCACTTAGAGTGCAAACACTTTTTTGCACGCCGTCGGCGCTTGAGCACCAACATCGTGCCCGGCTTCCACATCGAGAAGCTCGCAGCGACAGCCAACAAGACAACCGTCTTAAGCGCAAGTCACGGAAGCGAGCACGAGCCGTCTCGGCCTCGACATCTGGCTCCTCTACCGATACAGACACAGCCAGCTCCCGCTCCCGCTCCCGACATCGCCATAAGACAAGGAAGGGAAAGGAGCGCAGACGACATCGCTCGCCAACCGATCGCCACCGTAAACGCAAACGATGCCGGAGCACGTCCTCGTCGTCGAGGGAATACATGCCTAAGCGACGTGGACGACGTCGATCTCGCTCCACCTCCAGATCTCTCACCCCTAGGCGTCGTAGCACCAGCTCGACTCGACGCCACAGGCACCATGACACCGGTCATATGGCGTCCCGTCCGGAGGGTTCCCGGTCCCCCCGTGACATCCACCACGCTCCACGCTCGCGGGACCTGAGGCGCTCTCATTCTAACCAGCCCTCTACTCTATCGGCAGACCAACAGACCGACGAGCGCTCTTTACCACAACCTTCCCTCCAGCAGAGGTCGCTATCTCCAGCCTCCATGGATCGTTCCTTGGTATCAGACTACCATGATGATGACCAATCCATCCATTCCTCTCATGCAGCCACAGAGCAACGCCAAGCTCAGGACACAGAGATGACGGAAACCCTTGTCACCTCTCCAGAAGAGGATTTCTCCACCTATTCTAAGATTATAAACAGAGTGGCGCAAGTCATGGAGCTCCAGGTGGAACTTCCAGACGCCAAGGGCTCCTGCAAATTCTTTGGCCATCTTCGTAAGCATCGCACTCCCCCTCTTCGTCTGGGATTTATCCCGTCTCTTTTGCAGTTGGCTAAAGCCTCCTTCTCTAAGCCTGCCTCTACACCGCTCATGCCTAGGCGTACTGATAACCTATACCGTACGCATGGAGATGAGGTCGAATTCTTGGCTAGGCATCCGCTGCCAAATTCTCTAATAGTCAATGCCACGCAGAATAGAGCCAAAAATACTTCTGCTTCAACACCAAGCAATAAAGAAGGGAGAAAATTGGATCTCATCGGGAAGAAGCACTACTCTCTAGCTTCCTTTTCCCTCCGCACCACGAATCATCTGTGCGCAATGCAGGCCTACTCCAGGCACATCCTGCTGGAGATGATGCCAACCTTCGACCAGCTTCCTGACGATACCAAAGCTAAGATTGTCTCATTCCATTCAGAACTCTTAACCCTGCTCGATTACCAAACTATTGCTTCCTGCCACATAGCCGAAGCATCGGCCAAACAGCTGGCTAACGCTGTTTTCTTACGCAGACACGCGTGGCTCCGTACTGTTACCATCACGGACGACGCTCGAAACCGTATTGAAGGTGCTCCGTTTGACGGTGAAGGTCTGTTTGCGGCGACCACTGATGAGTCGCTTGACAACATCTTGAAAATGCGGAAAACAGCGCGATCTTATGCTTACCAGGGCTCCACTGCACAGGCAGACTCACGCCAGGGACCATCTCCGTGGCGCCGCCCCTTTACCTCGTCTGGATTTCGTGCTCCCCAGCGAGGTAAACAAACATTTCAACCTTCTCCGTATTACCGTCAACCTCAACAAGGTCGACCACGACAAGCACAGCCAAGCCGTCGTTACGACAGGAAGCCCAAACATCATTCCTGACCAGTCTCTTCATACTCTGACGCCTGTAGATATAAGACTTCGACCCTTTCTCCCTCAATGGACAAACATGACAACAGACGGATGGGTACTTACCATTATCAGCGAGGGCTATGCCATCGAGTTCCAGCGCCCCACCGCCATTAGGAACAGTTGTCACCACACGCCCTTCAGACATCCTGTGCAAAGAGATACAAACACTGCTCAGCAAGGATGCTATCGAGCCGGTGCCGCCCAGCGATACATCCGGCTTTTACTCGAGGTACTTTACCATCCCCAAGAAAGACGATACCCTCCGTCCCATTCTCGACCTCAGAGCACTCAATCTCTGCATAAGGTCAAGAAAGTTCCGGATGACCACTCTGGAGTCCATCATCCCACTTCTAAGGAAGGGAGATTGGTTTACCGTCCTAGATCTACAGGACGCTTATTTCCATATAACCATTCGTCCATCTCACAGAAAATACTTACGCTTCAAAGTAGGCGAAGATACTTACCAGTTCAAGGCGCTCCCCTTCGGACTTTCCACCGCTCCAAGGGTGTTCACCAAATGCCTCGCTCCAGTTGTGGCCGCCCTTCGGCTGAAGGGCGTCAATCTTTTTCCCTATCTGGACGACTGGCTACTGGTCTCGCCTACAAGACACAAGGCAAAACAACACATTCACTTAACCATGCAATTTCTCACCTCCCTGGGACTCAGCATAAACACAAGCAAATCTGTGCTCATTCCAACGCAATCGGTCTTCTTCATAGGGGCTCTACTAGACTCCCGGAGAGGCAAGGCCTTTCTGCCTCCGGACAGGATACACAGGATTCACAAGGCTCTCAAAAGGTTTCTGCCCAGCTGTTATGTCTCTGCTCTCACGGCCCAGCATCTTCTTGGGCTTATGGCGTCTACCACGGCTGTACTGCCGTATGCCCGCCTCAAATTCCGTCCACTTCAGGCATGGCTGCTGTCCCGCTTCCATCCTCTCAAACACAGTCCATGCAAAAGGCTCCAAGTCACCTACAGCCTATACCAAGCGCTACGATGGTGGAACACCCCGCAGCACCTTCAGGTCGGCCGCCCCTTTCGCCTATTATATCCACAACACCAAATAACCACGGATGCCAGTCCTGTAGGCTGGGGAGCACATCTCAACCACCTACGTGCTCACGGCACCTGGCCACCGTCAGTCAAAACCAGGCACATCAACTTTCTGGAACTTTTGGGCATTTTCTACGCCCTGAAGTCGTTTGCCCCCCTGATCCAGGGTCACCATGTTCTAGTTGTCACAGACAACACCACGGCCCTCCACTATATCAACAAACAAGGAGGAACCCGATCCAGCACTTTGCTCTGCATCACGCTGGACATCTGGACGTGGTGTTACCACAGAGATGTCTACCTTACTGCGGTTCACATTGCTTCTCGCGACAACATCTTAGCGGATCGCCTCAGCCGCCAACAGTCCAACGACCACGAGTGGTCGCTACACCAACGGGTCTTTCAAGCACTCTGCCGTCGATGGGGGACACCGGTAATCGACCTCTTTGCGTCCCACAACAACTCCAAATGCCTGCTTTATTGCTCTCGAGCAGGATGGGGTCCCCGGTCCAAGGGAGATGCCTTAGCGACGTCATGGCACGGAATGCAGGCGTATGCGTTCCCGCCTCTTCCCCTGCTATACAAGACCATAACTCGGCTCAGGCAGGAACACACACGGACGATCCTGATAGCACCGTGGTGGCCGCGTCAACCGTGGTTTCACACACTCCGGGACATGTCGACGGACTATATCCCGCTCCCGGATCGCCCAGATCTCCTGTTTCAGAAGGGCGGCGCCCTCCTCCACCCGAACCCGAGGTCGCTGCACCTCACAGCTTGGCTCATCGACTCTCTGTAGAGGATGTCCTTGCACGAGCTCGGAAGCCTTCCACCACAGCACTCTATGAAGGAAAGTGGGCTTGTTTTCTACGCTTTACTAGTGAACATGGACTTTTGCCTTCCCCGGCTTCCGTTGACACCATGCTGGAGTTCCTCTTGCACCTATTCAACATCGGACTCTCCCACTCTACGTTGAGAGTGTACCTTGCCGCGGTAATCGCGCACCAGCCCATGGACTCACCCTCTGCTACTCTCTTCCGCCACCCAGCTATTAAGAGGTTCCTCAAAGGCACCTCTAGCATCCGCCCTTACAGACCACCTATACCACCTCAATGGTCTCTTACGCTGGTCCTTAAGGGACTCATGAAACACCCTTTCGAGCCCATGGCTACGATACCTCTACACCAACTGTCTATGAAAGTCGCGTTCCTGGTAGCCATTACCTCCGCTAGGAGATCGTCGGAATTAGCGGCTTTAAGGGTCGACCCTCCCTTTCTGCAATTTTTTCACGACAAGGTTATGTTATACCCCGATGTTACATTCCTCCCTAAGGTGGTGTCCCACTTCCACCTGAGCCAACCGTTGACACTGCCTACATTCTTTCCCTCCCCACAAGACAACTTACAACGGGCACTGCATTCCTTGGACGTACGCAGGGCATTGCTCTTTTACACAACCAGGACTGCATCCATCCGGACCACTCCTCGACTCTTTATCCACACGTCAGGTCCGTCTGTGGGACTTCCGGTGACTTCACAAACTTTATCCAAATGGATTGTGTCTACCATCCGCTCCATCTATGAACTAGCCCGCACCCCTCTGCCTGTCACCCCGAGGGGACACTCTATGAGGGCTGTGTCATCCTCCTCAGCCTTCCTTAAAGGGGTCCCGCTTCAGGAGATTTGTCGAGCTGCCACTTGGTCTGCGCCTTCCACCTTTGCTCAGCACTACAGACTAGACCTCCGGGCCAAGGCAGACTCAGCATTTGGCAGAGCCGTCCTATCCTACTCTCTTCCGTGACGGCCCACCACCAGTAAGTCAGCTTGCTAATCTCCCTGTAGTGGGTATTCACAGAGGCTACGAAGGAGAAGAACAGGTTACTCACCTGTAAACGTAGTTCTTCGAGTTACGCCTCTGTGAATTCCCACTCCCCGCCCGTCCTCCCCTCTGTCCGTCACTTTTCTTTCTGCTTGTCTCGTTGCAGCGGCGGACATGTGGGAACTGCAGGGGATTGAGCGGGAGTCCCTGAGCATGCGCAGAAGGGGAAGGAGGAGGTCCCTAGGAGTTGAAGGAAAGCTCTGGAACGTCCGGTGGCTGCGCAGGCGCGCAGAGGAAAACCCTGTAGTGGGAATTCACAGAGGCGTAACTCGAAGAACTACGTTTACAGGTGAGTAACCTGTTCTTCTTTGCACCTGTCTTCACGACAGAAGAAGTTGGGCAGATTCCGCTGCCCGAAGGACCCCTCTTAACCAAAGAATTAAATCAAATACAGGTTAAAAGAGAGGATGTTTTAGGACTAATTGACAAATTAAACATCAACAAGTCACCAGGCCCAGAAGGCATCCATCCAAGGGTTATTAGGGAACTGAGAAATGAAATTGTGGATCTCTTAACAGTAATATGCAACTTGTCTCTTAAAACGGCCACAGTGCCGGATGACTGGAGGATAGCGAATATCACACCAATTTTTAAAAAAGGAAGGAGGGGGAACCCGGGACATTACAGGCCTGTTAGCCTTACGTCTGTCCCAGGGAAGATGGTGGAAAGCCTCATCCAAGAGAAAATCTTAAAACACATAGAAGAACAAACCTTGCTGAGGGAAAATCAGCATGGCTTCTGTAAGGGTAAGTCTTGCCTGACAAACCTTTTAGAATTCTTTGAAAAGGTCAACAGGCTTGTGGATTTGGTTGAACCGGTGGATATAGTCTATCTGGATTTTCAAAAGGTTTTTGACACAGTCCCCGACCAAAGGCTGCTGAGAAAACTGCACAGCCAGAGGATAAGAGGGCAGGTCCTCCTATGGATTGAGAACTGGTTGAGATCCAGGAAACAAAGAGTAGGTGTCAATGGGAAATTTTCACAATGGACAGAGGTGAAAAGCGGTGTGCCCCAGGGATCTGTCCTGGGGCCAGTGCTTTTCTGTCTGTTCATAAATGACCTGGAGACAGGGATAAGCAGTGAGGTGGCCAAGTTTGCGGATGACATGAAACTTTTCCGTGTGGTAAGAACCAGATAAGATTGTGAAGAGCTCCAGAAGGATATCTCTAAACTAGGGGAATTGGCTGTGAAATGGCAAATGTGTTTCAATGTAACCAAATGTAAAGTAATGCATATTGGGGCAAAAAATCCAAACTATCAACTCATGGGCTCTGAGCTATCCATGACGGATCAGGAAAGAGATCTTGGTGTGTTGGTGGACAGCTCCATGAAGGTGTCTACCCAATCTGTGGCAGCAGTGAAGAAGGCCAATTCCATACTAGGGATTATCAAAAAGGTGATTGAAAATAAAAACGCCAACATTATAATGCCATTATACAAAATGATAGTAAGGCCCCACCTGGAGTATATGTAGAATTCTGGTCTCCGCATCTCAAAAATGACATAGTGGAACTGGAAAAGGTACAGAAGAGAGCGACTAAAATGATTACTGGGCTGGGGCACCTCCCTTATGAGGAAAGGCTAAAACATTTGGGGCTCTTTAGTCTGGAAAAAAGGCGGCTGAGGGGGGATATGATTGAAACATACAAAATAATGCAGGGCATGAGTGAAGTGGACAGAGGGACGCTCTTCTCCCTCTCACAAAATGCCAGAACTAGGGGACATTCACTCAAATTGAGGGCTGGGAGAGTAAGAACAGACAAAAGAAAATATTTTTTCACCCAGCACGTTGTTAGTCTGTGGAACTCCCTGCCACAGGATGTGGTGATGGCATCTGGCCTGAATGCCTTCAAAAGGGGATTGGACAGATTCATAGAGGAAAAGTCCATCACAGGTTACAAACCATGATGGAGATGTGTCATCTCCAGGCTTAAAAACGGGGTACTTCAAGGGCCAGATGCTGGGGAGTGGTATCAGGAGACAGATATCTAGTCTTGTGTGCTCCTAGATGCATCTGGTGGGGCCACTGTGAATTACAGGAAGATGGACTAGATGGGCCTTTGGCCTGATCCAGCATGGCTCTTCTTGTGTTCTTAAAACTTTTGGCATTTTAACTTCTGCCTTACAAATTTTAGATATGGTCTGCTCAACTTACAATTTTTTAAACTTAATTTTTAAATTTTTTAGATGGGTACCCCGACTTAAGAGTGGTTCGACTTAAGAGCGTGCATTTGGAAAGGATTAAATTCATAAGTCGAGGTACCACTGTACATGAAAATGAATGGTTCTAGATCAAATCAAATTTGAACTGGCACCAAAAGCTAAACAGTGCCAGTTCAAATTTGCTGACAACACTAAATTATACAGGGTAGTAAAAACAGAGAGAGATTGCGAGGAGCTCCAGAGGGATCTCCTGACACTGGGGGAGTGGGCAAATGAGCTTCAATATTAGTAAGTGCAGAGTGATGCACGTTTGGGCAAAAAAAAAAAAAAAACAATTACATTTATAAACTGATGGGGTCTGTCCTCTGCAACAAACCAGGAAAAGGGACCTTGGTGTTCTCGTGGACAGCTCAATGAAGTGTGCTGCAGCAGTGAAAAAAGTCAGTGCTAGGGATCATTAGGAAGGGTATAGAAAATAAGTTAGCAAGTGACATTTTGCCACTTTATAAATCTATGGTGATGTGCCATCTGGAGTATTATGTACAGTTCTGGTCGCCATACCTCCAGAAGGATGTTATGGAAATGGAAAAAGTGTAGAAGAGGGCAACCAGAATGATAGGACATTGGAATACCTTACTTTCTGAGGCTGCAGTGTCTGGGCCTCTTCACTTTTGAACGACAGCACCTAAGAGGTGACCTGATTGAAGTTTATAAAACCACACATGGCGTGGACAAAATAGAGAAGGAAAAACTGTTTTCCCTATCAGATAACACTAGAACTAGGGGGCATTCCATGAAACTTTTGGGTGCTAGATCTCAAACAAATCAGAGAAAGTACTTTTTCATGCAGGGGATCACTGGTCTGTGGAACTCCCTGGCAGAAGAAGTGGTGACAGCTGTCAGCCTTGACACCTTTAAGAAAGGATTTGAGAAGTTCGTGGAGAACAAGGGCATCAATAACTATGATTATGGATGCCTAAGGACAACCTCTGGGTTGGAGAGATAGGGAGGGTATCGCTCAATGCCATTTGCAGGGAATCGTAAGCAGGTGAAGACTTCTGCTTGGAAATACCCTGAAGCAAATGGTGAGCCGCTGTTAGAGACAGAATGCTGGACTGGAAGGTCTGTGACCTGTTCCATCAAGGCTGTTCTTATATTTTTATAGGTACGGTGATTTTAATTTAGTTATACCATGAGTAAAAGGCTCATTGGAAAATATGATAATCTAGAAAACGTTGAAGGCCCCAGGAAAAAATGCTGAATGACTGCAGCATAAATTTACCCAATAAAGGAATACACAGCCTTTAAGTTTGTAAGAGTTGTTAAGGTTTGACATTTTAGAAGTGCTTAATTCATAGGTTCACTTTAAGTTGGAAATGACATAGTGGCACACAACTGGATCACAAAATAAGAGGCATTGGATTTGTCTCCTAGAAATTTGTGTGACACAATTTGTACCTTTTAGTACAGACTGTTCTTTACCTGTTTTGATACTCACAGGGCGCCTTATAAATATTCAAAAATAAAAGCCTGTTTTTCATTTAGCTGTGAACTCCTTTGCTGCTTCTTTGAGGGAAGTTGAATTCAAGATATGTTGAAATCCATCATATTTGTTTTCTAATAGGGTTCTTTTACGCATCTGCCTGCGGTACTGCAGCAGAGAAATGGGAATTCATTTGGACAGTGCCTGATGCAACCCTTATGAGGCCCATCAGTATGACTTCCATTATTTTGACACTGAGTTTGGTGCAGGCTGACAGGCTGAATGGATTGTTCTGCTTCTTCCTCTCTTCCCTGTGGGTCTTACTTTTTCACAGCCTTGTGATTTCCTTTGTAGGAAGAGAGACATGTTCTAAAAATAGGAGGTGCATTTGGTGTTCCTGATGCTTATAATTTTGAGATTGTGGGTCAGATGAAGATTCAGGTGAGCATTACACATGCTCATCACTTTCAGTAAGTTTTAAGCTTTTCTGAATTAGTCTGAATCGGTTTTGACTTTGGGGGAAAGCTGTGCAGGAGTGTATCCATGAAGAGAGAAATGAAGAAAGCCGATAAAAGTGACAAGATGATGACATATGCACATATGGAACACAATCCATGGCTCTTCAGTGCCAGCTAGACATTTGACAGTGTTTTGACATGGAGATCAAGCGTACTCAAAGCCACTGGTACAGAACTTTCAAGAAAAGTACTCAACTGCAGGTATTGATGCTTCCCGGTTTGTTCTATGATTGCCCTTCAATCTTATTGGGGCACTTGTGTTTTATTTAAGTTGAGCAAATCATAGGTTCTTGAAGTGGCATGTCCAAGAGAGTTGATCAGCAACAGTGTTGAAAAGCAGCTTTTCTTAAAGTAGGTTAAAAGATAGACTTCCAGTATTCTGTTTCTCCCAGCCAGAATTGTCTGCAGGACTTTGGTAGCAGTTTGATGTACAGGATTTCCACTGTGCCTTCTCAGACAGAATAGCTGGGCCTGGAGTTACTGCTGCATTTGGGTCTGTAAAAAACAGCCAAGAAAGTAGAACATTTTTTTTAAATGAGTTGGTCACTGCTGGTTTGACTGTGGATGGTGTTTGGGGACCAGTGAGGATTCACCAGTCTGTTTTAAAAACTGCCCAGAGTTGTGGGTATCATGAAATGGATGATAGATAGATAGATAGATAGATAGATAGATAGATAGATAGATAGAT
>JAHTLZ010000016.1:46136451-46148479 GCA_023846285.1 Phrynocephalus versicolor | reverse complement strand
GATAGATAGATAGATAGATAGATAGATAGATAGATAGATAGATAGATAGATAGATAGATAGATAGATAGACAGACTGACTTTTCCTTCCTTTTACAGTGACCCCCCCCCCGCCTACTGCAGGGGTTAGGGACCTGACTCAACCCGCGATAATTGAAAATCTGCAATATGTGGATACAGGTTGGGTTGGACCTGGGGCACCTAGCTGGGGGCTCTTGTACTTACCCCCAGCGTAGTGCTGCCCGAACGGGCCTGCGAGCCTTCTGGGGGCCCCTAAACTGCCTCCCTGCGAATGGGAAGTGACTTCCGGGTCGACGGAAATTATTTCTGAGGCCTCCGAATGGCCTAGAAAGGCCCCCGGAGGCCTCAGAAATTATTTCCGGCCATGCGGAAGTGACTTCCGGTTTACCAGAAGTCACTTCCTGTTCACAGGGGGGCCCTTTTGGGGCCTCCAGAAGGCCCAGGAAGGCCCTCACAGGCCCATTTGGGGTAGCACCAGTCCTGGGGTAAGTAAGGGAGGCCCGAAACAGGCCTTTCCCCACTTTACCCCAGGGGGCCTTTTTTCATATACTGTGGTCCCGCTATATAGTGGGACCGCAGTATATGAACCGCAAATGGGGGGGGACCCACTATACTTTAAAGTAAAATTAAGTGCTGAGTCAGATGTGAAATTCCTCAGTGTTGTATGTTATATTGGCTGAGAGGCATGAGCTTGAACTTGATCTCAGGACCTTTTGCTTACAAAGCCTAGGGCCTACCACTGAGCGACTAACTTTTCCTTCCCACCAATGAAGAATGATTGATGATGTGTTGCAGACATCAGAACCATACGAAACTCTAAATGCAAAGGTGTGCAACCTACATGTAATGTCCACTTTGTTGCTATTGCCACATTTTGGGTTCTTTTCCTCCTCAGCAGGTTAGCCTTATGCTTCAGTTAAAGGCAGTGGATCGTGTGATATCCATATACAGTGGACCCTCCTATAACAAGCAGTTTGTTTAACAGAAAATCCACTTAAAGGAAAAAAATTCCGAAGATAGGGGAAAATCACTTAACAGAATCACCTATGGGGAGAATCCGTAGAACGAAAAAACAGTCGCAGTTAGGGATTAATCCGTTTTCAATGCATCCCTATGGGAAATTTGTACAAAGGAAAATTTGCTTAACAGAATTTCATTTGGAACAAATTAATTCCTTTATAAAAGGTACCACTGTAGATGGAAGTGAGCGACTGATTCATCATTGTTCAATGTGACACTTGATAACACAGACCTCAGTCAGACTCTTTAAGCCTGCAGGATTCATGTTTGAACTTGTACAACTATAGATGCAACGGCTTAGTACGTCCAGCCAGGGCGAGTTTGAAAGGCTGATGGTGTATTCTGACTTCCATCAAATAGGGCTATAAACATTAAGATAATTAATGTCTGAACTAATTTAAAATGAGGGAGAATAATGGACTAGTGCTTCTCTATGAAAAGTGTACTGTCAAGGACAGAAGTAACTGCATTTTCAGCTGGATTGCAAGAATCAAGTTCATTAGCACAGGAGACTGCTGACCACAAGGATATAGAATATGAATAGAGATGGGCACGACTAAAAAAAAATGGTTTTTCGTTTTTCGTTGAGGGGTCTGGTTCGTTTTCGTTTTCGTTGGTTTTTTCCGCAAATTTTTCGTTTTCGTTTCGTTACCTAACGAAAACGAAAACGAAAAATTTCTGTTTCGTTAGCATTCTTTTCAGTTCAATGTGTTTGCCGCAACGAAAACAAAAAACACGGCAAAGTTTTTCGTTTCGTTTCCGATTTGTTTTTGAAAAATTTTCGTTTTTGTTTCGTTACCTAACAAAAATGAAAAAACAAAAACGGAAACGAAAATTTCGCTGAGTCGTGCCCATCTCTAAATATGAACATAAAATTCAGTTGTTCAGAGGAACATACTGCTTAGGGAGTCCCCTTCTTGAATTTTCTGGGTATCTTGGAAGTGACTTGTATCATATATTTGTGAAGTTTGACCATCGTGGAGTACACCTGTTTTATGATAAGAATTCTCTGCAATTTAGCTATTCTTGTTTCCAGAAATTTGTCATCATATTCCTCCTTACTTGGCTGTCCCTTCCCCTGCTCCCTCTTTAGACCACATCCTTACTGCTGTGGTATGTTTTTTCTCAGTATGGAAGTTTGAGATACGGCAGTAATTATATGCATATTCTTTCAAAAAATGAACTTTGAATAAGGGGTAGTTATTTTCCCACTCATTACATATACCATTCATCAGAACTTTTCTTACAAGTAAGTTTCATAA
Organism: Phrynocephalus versicolor; assembly: GCA_023846285.1. Classification (NCBI taxonomy): domain Eukaryota; kingdom Metazoa; phylum Chordata; class Lepidosauria; order Squamata; family Agamidae; genus Phrynocephalus; species Phrynocephalus versicolor. The sequence continues at coordinate 46,146,178 of JAHTLZ010000016.1, read as the reverse complement.
TTTCAGCAAAGTGATTTGTCCTTACCTTTCAATGTGTTGCTTTTGACCCTAATTTTGGTCAGAAATCAATATAAATACCATAAGATAAATGTTCTATTAAATGTTCCTTGGCTTAAATAAATATTTCTTTGATATATTGCTCATGTTACACACTCTCATGTCTTAGTGTGGTAAACCATTTAACTCTGTGAAGTTTCTGTCATTGCGGTGAGGTTATCTGGAAGTTGAGTCATGGCATCTGGACTTCTTTTCTTTAGAAATTGAAACATTTCACTACTCATTCAAGCATCTTCATCAGTCTGAGGAATGTTAGTAGTAAGTCCTCCATTTTATAGTTCACTTTGATTTCACATCACCCTGGTCTGAATAGATGACCCTATTGAGGCCAGTGTCCACCTAGGAGCCTATTCAGGTCATTGCCCACCTAACAAGCCTGTTCAGGCCATTGTTCATCTTATGAGCCTATTCAGACCAGGGTGATGTGAAATCAAGGTGAACTATAAATTGGAGGCCTCGCCACTAACTTTCGTCAGATTGACAAAGCTGTTTGGATAAGTAGTGAAATGTTTCGATCTCTCAAGAAAAGAAGTCCAATTGCCATGACTCAACTTCTAGATAAACAATGTATGGCATGTAATGAGCATTTCTTAGTGAGCAATTACACGTACAGTATGTGACTACTGTGTTTCTTGTTTGTATTCCATCTCTTCCCCTCCTCTTATGGCGGAGACCTCTTCCTGGTGGCTCAATATTTCTTCACAGGTTTTGTAGTCTTCTTAGAACCCAGTAATTTTTTTTTAAATCTCACAGTGATGTAAAGGCTTGCAGATTTTCTTCCTTGGTTGGCTGCAGATCAGCAGTGGCCTATGGAGCTGCTGTATCATGCTGTATGTTGCCTCATGCAGTCCCTTTTGTTCTCATTTATCCTCACTGAATCTGCTGTCTTCAGTGGACCACCTCTCCCTTTCTCCTGCAGAGAGAAACCCCAATGACATCTTCACAGGTACAAATAGCTTTCCCTGCAGGGATCCATTGAGGAAATGTTCTGATTGCCCTTCTATATGCTCAGATTTTGGGTACTTATCTGAGTAGTTCAACAGTTTTAAGGTACAGCATAGTGCGGCAAGTTAAATAGTATTTATGGGATTCAGTAGGAGCTCTGTGATGATACATGTAACGGTATCCCTCTTTGTGCTTTGGCATGCCTTCCTGGGTAAGGCTTAGGCCCAGTCTCCTCTAGCTTTCCATAAACAATAAGCTCCGTGAGGTGTCAGCTGTGTTTGCTAATTTTAGTTAATTACATACAGAAACCATTCTGAAATGCAAATTTGAAGGAGGTACCATACTTTTATTGTGGTAGATTTTGCATATAATCAAGTCAGAACATAAAATGTTTCAGTTTTTTTGACACCATTTTGCCTAGATTCGGTATTTTTCCTGAGCTTTCCCCCAAATGATTCCCAATCTTTCCACCCAGTTTAACTTCTTATTAGATATAAATATGCTCTTTCTCACCCTTATATTTTTCTCCTCATGTCCAACTATTTCCACTTTTTAAACCTTTTTTTTTTTGCCTTGGGTGATTTTCAAGGAGAAAGGTGGTATAAAATATTTTAAATAAATAAAATAAATGATTTCTTCCTGCCTCTGTCTTTTGTGTGTGCTGCCCTGTTGTCTTAAGTCGTTCTTACTGACATTCTCTCTGAGTATGTCTCTGTGTGTCTATCCTAGTTATCTCTACCAAGGAGAGATAACTTTTTTCCCTATTTAAAATTCTGCAGACTTTGTGACTTCATTCTGAAGCATCTCATATTTGACAGTATTCTCAACTTTGTCACTCCTTTTCTTGCTCTGTATGCCCTTGAGTAGTACTGGTTGGATCTTCTGATGAACTCTTGAATCAGGCACTCCCAGATAGTACAGGATTTCTGGTTTTGAAACTCTTTGCACTTCTAGAAGCCTTTTCATCAGGCTTCTATAAATACTATTTGAAATAAGTTTATTTTAAGCTACCTAGGGCACTGACCACTCCTCTTTGTTTTCACTGTTTCTCTGTGTGAAGAAAGAGCAGAACCACGAACAGGAGCGAAATTTGTATGGCCTACCAAGTCTTTTTGTGCATTAATGGACCTGACAGAATTCCATTTGGAGAGGGAAATAACCATCAAATTGAGGAGGGCATTTTATGCTTATGGAATGTACAATTTCTTATTCAAACAATATTTTTGGAAAACTGGAAACAATCTGGTTGTGTTCGGTTGGGTCCTTTCTTTTCTTGCCGTGGCTCTGCAATGAAACTTCTTAATGTAGAACATCTGCATGAACTGAAGAATGTTGATTCAGTGGCCACAATAGTATTTGGGCTCCTGCTATTCCATGAATGGGTTAAAAGGATAGAGGCAAGCAGGAGTAGGTTCCGGGGGGGGGAGGTGATCTGAGCCGGGGGGGGTGGACATTGTAAGCCACTTACCCTAATGGATCAGCCCCACTTACTGTAACTAAGCACATGTCCCATGGTCTGCCATGTTCCTTCTTTGTTTCAGTGATTATTTGTATCTTGACACTCCCACTTTTCTTTTTGAGACTAAATGTCTATAAGTCATATTTTAAGGAACAGCACTAACAGTGCAGTTTACATAATCATAACCAAATGTTGTTTAAAATGTAGCAAACATCCACACAGTATAAGATAGCAGTATGAAAATGATCAATGTAGGCTAATAAAATAGAAGCATGGATACCAGTAAATTGATTAATTAATAATATTAAGTGTATTTTAAGAACAGCTTCAGTGCTTTAAACCTGCAACATTAGGAGACATATGTCATATGATGTCACATCCAGTGCTGCCAACTAAACCACTTAAGTGTTCATACTGGCACCAAAAATATTCTTTTTAGATGCAAATTGTTTATGTATTTCTCTTTCTCACCCTCATGTTTGTTCCCTCATGTCCAGCTATTTCCACTTTTTTTCTCTTTTGCCCTTTTATTTCTTCATTTGTCTTCTGGATGTGCTGCCCTGTTTTTTCATATCTTCTGTGCAGTTTCCTATACTCTGTGCACAGCTCCAAAATGAAATGTCTGTTCTAAATGACCACAAATGAAGGCAGCAAAAAAGACTAAAGGAAAGCCTGCAGCTCTATCAGGACAAATTGTATGCAAGTACTACCATTGCTATAAAAAAGCTGTATCTCGATACTCTTAAGCGCAACAGTGAGAAGTTCCTTCCTATTCATGCCAGCAGTCTTCTTGTCATCCAGCGCTTATCTTCCTACTTTTCAATATAATGAGGAAAGGTATTATGGAAAGTACTTCCACAAGAGAAATTTCAGGCACCCATAAAATGTTGCAGCCTTAGAGGGAGTCCTAGGTTCACTAATTTTCTCTCTGTGACAGGAATACATTATTAACAGGATCTCAGTAGAACCTAACATTACAAATGGGACCAGTCTACTCACCTTACATAGAATGGCTCCGAGTTAATAGCCTGGTTCTCCCACAAGGGAGTAATTGTACATTGTCTTTCCATCTGTCCTCCTACTATCTATTTGATTAGAAGTTACTTAGGTGGGAGACAATTCATGAAAATGGAGATTTAACCAGTCCTTAGTTGCTACTTTTTAAAGGTATCTTTTTCCTCAGGGAAATTTTTTTAAACCAGAAAGTTAATTACTCTTGGTAGCACTTCCCCCCGCTTTCCTATTCCCAGGAGGTTTATTAGTTCTTATTTATTTGTAGTCTGCTTTTCCACTTATGTGCTAGAAGAAAGTGAAAAATTTACCAGTGAACCACATGTTATCTATAGTTGATTATGTAAATTCTGTATCAGCTCCAAAAGGATATAGAAATACCCACAATGCCCAGTAAGAACTTCCCTGTCTACATAGAAAAGCAATTATGGCCCTAGGTTCTCAGCAAATGCATATCTAGGGCTAGATTATTAGTATACTGTTGGAGAACAGTTTAGAAATAGGTTATAGCTTTACAAATTTGAACATGGTTGGTTGTACTACAGGTCCCAGAATCCACAGTCTACACAACCGGTAGGCTGAAGTACACTATCTTGTTAAGTAGACTATCTAAGAACTGCAGAATTGGAAGGAGCATTGTGGAACATCGAGCCCTTGCCAAAGAGGCACAGTGGGGAATTGAACTCCCAGCCCTTATAGCAGTTGCTATAGAGAACTGCTTTCTATAGTACAGTAGTTGCTATAGAAAACAACTAATATTTCCAAACTTGGGGGCAGGTTTATTTTCTGTCAAGTGCAGTTTCAGTAGCTGAGGTAGCCTAGTAGTGGTGAATATAGACTTTTGATTAGAGAGTTCTAAAACTGGTTGAAACAAACATTTTACTTCCTTGATATTCTTTTCCTGAAAATACATTGTCCCTTTACTAGTATATGAAAGAGACTAGGTTAAGTCTGCTTCAATACCATGTCAGTTTTATGTGTATTCATTTGTTTCTGTTTGTAGACTCATGTAGACCTTGAAAAATGTGCTCAAAAATACATTTGTAAATGTTTTTAAACACCATATTATGGATGTACAGTACTTTCTCAGGAAATACACATTTAGACCTCAGTGTACACATTCATTTAGACCTCAGTGTATGCATTTTCTATGTGTATTTTGTCTTACGATGTGCATTTTGGAGTTACTGTTTAATAATTATGTCCTGATGCATATGTTAAGAGCTGTAGATTAAATTGTTTTGTATTGACTTGCATGATGTTTGTATTTGTTAAGCATATCTTAAAAGATTAATCATTTGAAACTGTAGGAAGTATAAAAATTACAGCAGAGAAACACAGTTATCAGGTATTGGACACAACTACAACCTTTTTTTTTTCATAAAAGGCAGCTGAAGCATGTTCAGTAGTAGGACCTGTAAACCCCTGATGGTATACATGGATGCTGTTCTCCAACAGTATACAATATGGCAGATGTTGAGTAGGTTATTACTCTTAATTTGTTCTTGCTTTTAATACAGTTATTGCTCTTAATTGGTTCTTTTGCAAACAGTACAAAAAGTGCATTCTGATAATACCAAAAATAACTACGGACCATTTTCCCAATAGCCAAGAAGAAAATCAACTTGACATTAGTCTGTCTTCAGTTTTTTCCTTCAGTGTTCATTAAGCTTTATCCTTCCCCTAGATCTTTTAGATTGGTTCCTCCAATCAGTCCTCCTAGGATCTAGATGTCAGCTGTCATCAAAAAGTTTCCTCTGAGCCAGTGTTACAGCTCTGTTTTTAATGCTTCCTTAAAAAAGAAAGAATGAAAGAAAGTATGAGAAAAATGAACTTCATTGCAACATTTAATTTGGGTCAGTTCTGTAGCTGGAGTGGCGTGACAGGCATCAAGATCTGGAGCAGTACATAGTTCACATTGCTGGCTCAGGGAGGTGCAAGGAAGGAATGCAGAGATCAGAGCCAGAGATAGCTACTTATCTTTGCAAGAGCGGGAGACTCAGGTATCATAATGAAAGCTGTTGCCTCAAGTACAGTACTTGTCTAGATTTCAACATACTGACAACTATGTCACTATGAGCCACAAACTGCTTGGAGTCAGTATGAGCTTCTCTGGATGTTACAATGTTATTATTGTATGAAAGAGTATCATTAGTCCTACTCATGACAGCCTCTGTCAGGCTTGCTTTAAGTTAAGAGCAAGCATTAATGAGTAATTGGCATCGTATTGTAAAATGTTAAGATTTTCAACTAAAACTGACACAGTTTATTGTGGCATAACAAAGTGAAGAGGCCAATATACTTGATCTTGACTCCATCTTCTCTTGTTGCAGCATACTTGTTTTCTTTGTGTTTCTCTTGTATCTGCTGTTGTTGCTGTTGTACTTGCACACCCTTTGTTATAATAAATCATGTTAGTGGTTTGTGTTCAGATGCATATGTGGTACAGTCTAAACAAATTTAAATTGCTTTGGCATAGAAAATTGCTCTAGACTAGGCCTATTGAATCACTAGCATTTGATGAGTAAGCTCCTTCGTAAGTTCCATCTATTCCAGTGGTTCTCAACCTGTGGGTCCCCAGATGTTCCTGGACCGCAACTCCCAGAAGTCTTCATCACTAGCTGAGCTGGCCAGGATTTCTGGGCGTTGCAGTCCAGAAATATCTGGGGACCCACAGGTTCAGAACCACTGATCTATTCAAATAGGCCTACTCTAATTGCAGGTTGCTTTAGTATAGTAAGTCACAGGTAGAGTAGGCTCATTTGAATCACTGGAATTTATAGAAGAATTGACTCACCAAATCCTTGCTGATTCAACAGGCCTCCAGCATTGTGACATTCCACAGGATTTCTGCCACTAAATGAGAAGTCCTGGAGAACAGTGAAAGTCCCCATAGATTGGAGGAGGTCGAATGTTGTCCCCATTTTCATAAAAGGAAAAAAAGAGGACTGAAATAAGTATTGCCCCATCAGCTTGACTTCAGTTCCTAGAAAGATCCTAGAGCAGATTATTAAGCACAGAATCTTTCATTATTTAACAAGCAATGCTGTCATTACTAGAAGTCAACATGGGTTTCTTAAAAACAAGTCATGCCAGACTCTTTCTTTGATAGAGTTAAAAGACTGGTGGATGAGGGGAATGCTGTGCATATTGTTTATCTAGATTTTAGTAAGGCCTTTGATAAGGTTCCTCATGGTATATTTGCAAAGATGTTAGTAGAATGTGGAATAGATAGTGCTACTGTTAGGTGAATTGGTAATTAGTTGACTGATTGTACCCAAATGGTGATAATAAATGGCTTATCCTTAGCATGGAGAGATGTGACTAGTGGGTACCCCAGGATTCTGTTCTGTGTCCAGTGCTATTCAATATCTTTATTAATGATTTGGAGGAAGGAATGGAGAGTATGCTAATTAATTTTGCAGATGATGCCAAATTGGGAGGGGTTGCTAACTCCCTAGAGGATAGGATGAAAATCCAAAAGGACCTTGACAGATTAGAGTGCTGAGCCAATGCTAACGGAATGAGTTTCAATGAAGAGGAAAAAAGCAAGAAGCAAAGTGTTCTGCTTTTATATCCCCCATACCACTTCAAGTAGTCTCTGCACAGTTTGCCGTTTAATTACAGTATGTAGGCTACACATCGGGTTCTGCAACTAGGTAAAAAATAAGGAATTGCACAGATATAGGATGGGAGACACCTGGCTGGAGAATAGTACCTTTGAAAGGGATCTGGGAGTCTGGGTGGACCACAAATTGAGCATGTGTCAGCAGTGTGATGTGGTGGTCAAGAAAGTCAATGCAGTTCTTGGTTGCATCAACAGAAGCATATGTCTAGATCAGGGCTGTCCAACTTTGAACAGGCTGAGGTCTACTTTTGCTGCCCAAAGTGCTTGAGGGCTACCTACTTACAAATTTCATCCGTTCCGAGCACATGCTCATAAGTAAAAAAAATTGTAAGTATAACAGCGTTTTCCCATAGGAATGCATTGAAAATCAATTAATCCGTTCTGGAGGGAACAGATTTCAATGTATTCCTATGGAAGGGCTGACCATGCACACGCTTCCCTTGCACCTGCTCGAGCTGGTGTGTGGGGGTGAAAGAGAGGCACATATATGTTTGTTCAGATCACCCCTTCCAAGGGGCAACCCATGCAACCATGCACATGCCTCCCTTGCACCCGGCTCGAGCGCACTGATCATCTGGCCAGTGGGGGGAGCAGGGGACTGCACCATAGCCCTTTAACTGCCCCACTTGGCTGAGACAGTGGGCTTGGCAGACCCAGAGCTTTGCTGGGGCAATGGTGGGATGGGGTAGGGAGGGGTGGAGAACTTATCCCCTCACTTTTTTTATTGATGGCTGGTGGGCTACTTTGCAGGCTACTGATAGCCCCGCGGCCTACCTGTTGTGTAGGCCTGGTCTAGATCAAAGGAAGTGATAGTAGCACTCTATTCTGCTCTGGTCAGACCCCACCTGGAGTACTGTGTTCAGTTCTGCACATCTCAGTTTTAAAAACATGTTGACAACCTTGAAGGGGTCCAGAGGAGGGCAACCAAGGTGATTGAGGGTCTGGAAGAAATGTCTTACAAGCAGCGGCTTAGGGAGCTGGGAATGTTTAGCCTTACAAAAAGAAGGCTGAGATGTGATATGCTAACTATGTCTAAATATTTGAAAGGATGTCATATTGAAGAGGGTACTGGTTCATTTTCCATGGCTTCAGAGACTAGGACATGGGGCAGTGGTTTCAAACTATAGGAAAAGAGATTATATTTAAACATTAGGAAGAACTTCCTGGCTATTAAAGCTTGCCACATATGGTGGTAGAGTCTCCTTTGAAGGTTTTTAAGCAGAGGCTGGATGGCCATCTGTCGGGGGTACTTCAATGGGGTTTCCTGCGTGGCAGGGGGTTGGACTAGATGGCCCTTGAGGTCTCTTCCAACTCTATGATTCTATGATACTATGCCATTTGTTGCTTATCTGAACATAGCGGTAATGTTATGGAAACAACAAACTAAATTGCCACTGTTGCTTCTGATCTCATTTTTTCTTCAGTGAATTGTTTGGGGGAAGGATGTTTGTTTGATCAAAATGAATCAAGCCATTTGGAAGTCATTCCAAAATATCATGGTTTATGAAAACATACAGTTGTCTGGTGTTAGAAATTTATTCTCTGCTTATGTTGAGAAAGACAGAACTACTGGTACATTTTGGAATGCAGTGAATCTTCCCAAGCAAAGGCAGAGCAGTGTGATTATTTGACACATTAAAAAAATCTAGCTGTTTACAATGCTTCTAAGAAAATCTTGGCAGACCAGTAAACACTGTCGTCTGCAGCTGTGAACATTATCTGTAAATTCCTCAAGTCTTGATTATTTTGAGGTTTAGGAATGCTGCTGTCCATGGATCTTCTTAGCTTTGATTTTCCAGTTAAGGATATTATAAAAGTGTTGACACAATGGAAAGTTAGAAATGAACATGGGGAGAAAATGAACATGAAATGAAGAAAACCTTTTTTTTTTTACCTGACCAGGAGAACATACAGTGGTAACTCTTAAAACAAATTTAATTCATTGTATGGGTCAATTTGTTTTAAGAAAATTTTGTCTTATGAAATGCGGTTTCCCATAGTAATGCATTGAAAATAGATTAATCTGTTCCGGAGGCTATGGATTGCTTCGTTTTATGAAAACTTTGTCTTACGAAAAGCGGTTTCCCATAGGAATGCATTGGGAACAGATTAATCCATTCCAGAGGCTAGAATAAGAACAAAAACAACCAGTTTTTTCCTGAGTACACGCGGAATGGTTTTTTTGTCTTGTGAAGCATCCCATAGGGAATATTTTGTCATGTGAAGCATCCCAGAATTTTTTTTTCTTCCAATGAGTTCTGTGTCTTAGAATCATAGAATCAGATTCTATGATTCTATGATTCCCTACTTTCAAAAGAGTGTGGTCTCTTCTACCTAAAAATCCCACCACTTTGACCCCATTTAAAAGTCTCTTCCCCCCCCCCCCCATTAGTTAAGATCAAATCCAAAATGGCTGTTCCTCCAGTTACCTCCTCCACCTTCTGGACCATGAAATTGTCTTCAAGTGCAGTAAGGCATTTGTCTTAAGAGGTACCACTATAGTGTTCTTTTTTCTTGTTTGGGGGAAGGAAAGCAAGAAAGCATACTGGTTCCCCTTTGAAAGGACAGGGTTGTTGTTAGCTCTAAGTGACATCCTCTGACAGTAAATGAAATTGTATGTGTTCTTG
>JAHTLZ010000016.1:46102466-46136441 GCA_023846285.1 Phrynocephalus versicolor | reverse complement strand
GGGGTGTTCTTAACTCTAAGTGACATCCTCTGACAGTAAATGAAATTTTACGTGTTCTTGTTAATCTCATGATGAAAAACTGAACTTTGGCCACTGTCCCATGCGGATGCCAGATGGAATGAGTAAATAAACTGACCACCTGAAATGAATTTGTTTTCTTTCTCTTTTGCCAGATTATTTCCAAAGGGAGAAGGTACAGTTAAGGTTCACTTAGGATTTTGTAATATATGTTATTTATTTATTTGTTTATTTATTAGACTTATATATCGCACCATCTACCAACAAGGTCATTCTGGGGGGTGTACAAATAATTCCACAAACAAACAAGAACAATATATAATTTGAAAAAGCCGAGCTTGACAACGGCCTTTCAGACCAGCATTCCTGTGACCAGGAGAGCCTTATCATCTGCCGCTCCCACAGCCTCTGGGTAAGATCCAGAGGGGCTGCTTCCAGCCTTTCCCGGGGGGAGTTTGGCCTTGGGACTCCTGCTGCCATCCAGGACCAGGCCTGTTGCTGCTCTGCTGCCTGGGCTGCTCCACCTCCCTCCTCGACATCAGCCACCTGGCTAAAGGAAGAAGGGCCTTCAGGTGTGGCTTAGGGGGTGGCCATTGTTTTTATTTTGTCTTTTTGCCTTTGTTTTGTGTCTTTTGCCATCCAATGGCAAGGTAAGGATCCACAATAAAGCTAAGGGAACAGGAAGGTGCGAGGGCAATGGAGGTGGCAGCTATTGAGCTCCTGCTGGGTAGAGGAAGGTATGGGGATGAGAGTGGAACATGCCTGCATAGGAGAAGAGAGGTTAGATGTCTTACATCTATCCTCTCTTCTGGTTCCACTCCCAACCAGACAGTATCAGGTGACCATATCAGCAAGCCCATGAGCCACACAGTGCTGTTGATGATGCCAGGTTGGTACAAAATAAGACTGCCCTGATCCATGATGTCATTCTGGATAAGGGTGCTGACCTGGCATATATTGCTGAGATCTAGGTGGGAGAGGAAGGTGGGGTTCACCTCTCCCAGCTATGCCCGCCTGGGTACTCAGTCCAGAACCAGTGTCGCCCAGAGTGTCGGGGAGTGGGAGTTGCTATAGTCTATCAGAGTTCTATCTCCTTGACCAGGCTTCCTGTCTCTTTGGGAGGAGGTCTGTTGAGCTCACGAGACAGATTGGGGATTCTGTTGGTATACCTCCCGACCTGCTGCATTCCAACAGTATCTCTGCCTGAGCTGATGGAGGGGACTCAGACCTGGTGTTGAGAACCCCCAGACTGTTGCTGCTGGGGGACACCAACATCCGTGCTGAGGCTGCCTTGACTGGGGCTGTTCAGGACTTCATTGTCGCCATGACAGGCATTGGGCTGTCTCAACATGTCATCGGCCCAACACATGAGAAAGGCCATACTCTGGACCTGGTTTTCTCAACAGGACTGGAGGATGGTGGGTCGGATGTGTGTGTGTGAGGGGGTGACTTTGACCCCATTGTCATGGTCAGACCACTTCCTGGTCAAGTGTAGACTATTAGCTGCTTCAGCCCTTAGAGTCCGCTATCAGGCCTATTCTGTGGCGATAAAGTTGGTGAAAACACCAACCAGTTCATCAGGAATCCCATGCATGGCATCCTGGAACTGAGAGGGATCCATTAGCCTGCACGGGCAGACCAACTTAATGGGTGCAAGCTCCCCGCAGAGAGGGAGTGCTACTGTTAGGCTGCATTTTAGTAGGTGGTGGTCCGACCATGACAAGGGGATTGACACAAGCTTGGTCACCATTGGGCCACACTGTCTCTGCATTAGAAAAGACCAGGTCTAAAGTGTGACCTGCCACATGTGTCACTTTACTGTAACTATGCCTTTTAAAACTACATTAATGTAGCAATTGCAACCATATTGGATCATACAACCTTAGGGAAAAAGTAGTTGCCATTATGCAACAGAGTAGAAAATTTAAAGTAGTAGTTGCAACTATTTTATTAGGTTTCCACTGCCTTTCTATAAAATTACAAGCAAACATACAACAAACAGAAAACTTTTTTTGAAAAAGCAAAAAGAATCAATACTGCTGTTAAAAACAAAAGTGTAAAATGACTATTGTGGGTTATTCAGGCTGTTTGGCTGTGTTCTAGAAGTTTTTTCTTTCTGGTGTTTCGCCATTCTCTGTGGCTGACATCTTCAGACCTCACTCTGTACCCCAGAGCACAGACAGAACCCTAGTTCCCTGAGCTCCTTGCCCTCTGAAGATGCCTGCCACAGAGTCTGGTGAAGTCAGGAAGAAAAACTTCCAGAACACGGCCAAACCACCTGAAAAACTCAAAACAGCTATCATATCCTGGCCATGAAAGCCATCAAGAATACATACTTCAGTATAGTTTTTGAGAATGGAGTGGCACACTTTAGTGTATGTATATATTATCCCATAGGTCGGATGCTTACCACCATTTTTGCCTCAGGTTTTATGGCAGTTCTTCCAGCATTAAATACTGTGTTGAGTTCTCAAACTTCATAAAACTGGTGATCTAAGTATATCTATAGTGCCTGCCACCTCTTTAGAGTAGCTATATTGTAGTAAGAATGTTAGAACATTATGGTACAGGACAGCTTTAAAATGTTATGATACTACAGAACATTTTGTACTGCTGTTGTACCTCTCTAAAAAAGAGCTCAATTTATTCCTTGCTTCAACCAACAAACTATTCAGGTTAGGGGACAGAATGATGGTGCTTAATTTCTCTACAGCACTGGTGTCCAAACTTCAGCCCCCCAGATATTTTGGACCACAACAATGACAGTCCTTTGTCATTGGCAATATAGGCTTGGAATTCTAGGAGCTGTGATCCAAAACATCTGGAGGGCTGAAGTTTGGACACCACTGCTCTACAGTATGCTCCAAATGATCGAGCCAGTCCATGCACATTATCTCAGTAATCTGTGCCACAGCTATCTGAGGTTGTATTCAAATTACAGATGGAGTATATATACATAGACAAACACATTTTAAATGCATGTTCATATAAATGGCCACTAGTTTGCAATTTATGGCAATCCTTCCCAAAATTTTCTAGTCATAAAGTAATCAGCAGTTTACTCCTCATGCCTTCTGGTGGCACCCTGGGGGGAAAGTGCAGCCTTCCTAAGACGGCACAGGGCAACTGTTCTCCCAAATACACATTGGGGGATCAAAGTCTGATGCTTGGCTCCACAGTAAGATGCTCCAACCTACAGAGCTATCAAGTTAGCTGGAGAAAGTAAAAGCCTAAAGTTATGGCTACAGAAGGGTGAAAGCATTGTTGGTGGGCCGGGCAGATATTTAGCCTCATATAATTATAGACTTTCTCCTTTCCTGCAACTTGTCTGACTCATGATTTATTGCTTGGAAGCTAAGGGAGATACAGAATGGAAGGATGAAGTCTTTATTATACTATTGGTCATGTTATCACCCTTTCTCAGGTATAACTTGCACAACAGGATTTTTGCCAAATACTTTTTGTGACTGACTATGGTAAGATGACGTTTTTTTGAATGTCGATTAGAGATGGGCATGAATTTAAAAATTAATTGCAAAATTCATTAAAATTGCTAATTGATTCATATTCATATGACTTGAGATCCCTGATGAATACAAATAGATGGTTTTTTTTTTGCATTTTGTTTTGCATTTGTTGATTTGCAGGGCTATAAAATGCCACCCAAAGCACTTAGAGACACCAGAATTTCAGGGAACCTCCCTCTGAGGTGGTTACTTCACGTCCTTCCTCGAGCCGAGGTGAACTTGCCTCCGTGTTGAAATCGGTTTTCAACACGGATTGAGAAGTGGATTGAAAAGATTCCCGAGCTCCAGGACGGGAATCTCTCGCCCTGCTTGGAGCACAGTTCAGGGTGTGTGGTCAGGGTGAACTCGGATTGACCCCACAAGGATGTGAGGTTCCATTCCTTTGAACTCGGATTGACCCCACAGGGATGTGAGGTTATGTTCCTTCGAACTCGGATTGACCCCACAAGGACGTGAGGTCACATTCTGAGTCTCCTCTGCAATCCCTCCAAGATTGGTGGAGACGAGGTTTCCCCAAGCCAGTTGCTAAAGAGTACCTTCCTGGGGTACTGACTTTGTGGGTGTATAACTCAGATGCCAGTCTTCACCAAACTTTCACAGCTTATAGAGAAGAGTCTAGCAAAGCTTCCTTGGTGCTGGGGGCGGGGGGGGTGTTAATAGGGGTTTAAATGCAAAAACAAATCAATGAATTGATTGATTTGTTGATTTATGAGAAAAAATCATAAATTCATGATCCGTGATTTGTCAACCTTGATGAATTACACGTTGAACTGAATCACCATTTTTCTGATTCATGCCTATCTCTAATGTCGAAATGCAGCCACCTCCAAAGGAAGAGATAAAATAGAGAATTTTCATTTGGCTTAGAGCTGGTAATTAAACAAATGTTTCTACCTGGCCTTACTTTGTTTTCCAAAATGTCTGATTTTGGATCAGTGATTAGACAGAATGTTTAATTATCTCAAGAGGCTATGCTGATATCCGCAAGTAACTTGAAAATATAGTATCAGAGAAAGAAGTCTTTTTATAAAATGCATCTGTCATCTCAGAGGATACTGTGACTGGGTGTGCTCAGAATACACTCACTAAAAGGCATATTCTTGCAGTAAGGCATGGGAATATGCTATTTCTTAGCCCTTTACTTAAATCTGAGGGACACAGTGGTGCTCTAAAAAGCCTTTTGAGTGACTCATGAGAGCTGAGTCTCACTGTGTGTGAGAATGTGTGATAAATTATTTATTAAATTTCCAGTAAATTTATTTCTCTAGATATTGGACAATATGACAGGACATTACAGAATCTCTCCTTATCAGATATTCAGTATCCTTGTTAGAAGATCCAAGTGCTGAATATTTGAGGAGCGGCATAAAATTTATTCTCAATATTTGGACATGCACAGCTGCTTTTAAAAATGGATCCTTTTAAGGAGAAGGGAAGGATAAAATATTTAAAATAATAAATACATGCATTTTATATATATATATATATTTCCCCCTTGGTGCAATACAATTGTGCATCCTTTATAATACGGGAAATCTCAGTGTATGAATGTCTTATTTAGGCACTACTAAGTCCTTCCGGAGTTTTCATTTTATTATTCATGAGGATTCACCCAAACCTTTGATAAATGTCATAATGTGATAAAACTGACAAAAGCTTGCACCAATGAGGAAAACTTGATAGAACAAATTAGCACAAATGCTCCTTTGAAAATTCATCATGTAGGAAGTATTTATTTTAAGGCACCGTTTTATGAGAGCCAGTGTGGTGTAGTGGATTGTGCCCGATCTCCACTTACACATGAAAGCTGACTACAGATGCCAAGGAGAAACTGCTCCTTGAAAACCTTATTGGATTGCTGTAAGTCAGAGGTGACTTAATAGCACCTAACAGGTACAGATTTATATGGCATTGCAGCCTTTTGACTAAATATGTATGCAATTTCCAATAAGCACATGAGGGATAACTTGCAGGAGGAGTCCGTTTGTAAATAAAACTACTGTGCTGTATTTATGGTTCAGCCTTTCTTCCAACATCAGTTTTCAAGAAGACTCAAATAAATAGGTTATAATTTCTGGAGCGTGAAAGGTCAAGGAGCAAGGAAAGATCAACTTTTGCACAAATTGTATTATTGTTTGTTACATCTCCACAAGCTGATCTGAAAGTCAATGGGAAATACTGGTTTGTAGCAGTATTGACAGTTGTGGCCACCTCCTGGATAAGCATTGGAGCTATGTTGTTTCAGGAAGAAAAGTAAAAAAAGGAATTGCATGCAGGTAACCCGTGGTTTTGTCTAGAACTGAATGGAAAGGGGAAGGCATAGAGTGACCCTCCATATCTTTTACCGCAGCTTCCGCAGCCTTAGCAATGTAGCCAATAGCCAAGGATGGTGGGAGTTGTCATCTGACAACATCTACAGGGCCACACCTTACCCATCCTCCATCTAACAGTCCGTGTGTGTGTGTGTGTGTGTGTGTGTGTGTGTGTGTGTGTGTGTGTGTGTAGAATCCCTTCTAGGCATGTGTATTGTTGGACTGTAATACAGCACTATCCCACGGGCAGGAGGACACAGGAACTCCCATTTCTTATATTGTTCAGGATTATGCCTTCGGGGGTGAGTCCTTTCAAAACATGTTCATACACTCACACCGCTCCACTAACTTTTATGGGACTCGTGAAGTGTGCGTGTTATGTGCTCTCCAGTCATTTCCACAAGCGTTCGGGACTCTACTCCCAGTAGTGCTGCTCTTGGTTCCCCCCCCCCCCCAACAATCAGAAGCCTTCTGAAAATATTGCTTTACAGAGAAGCCTTCCAATGCAGCAATCATGCCTCTTGTGGCATCTGCCTTTTTCTGTTGATTGGTTTAATATAATTTCTTTGTTGCTTGTGTTTTATTATTTGCTATAAACAGTCTACTATAGTGCTTTGCATCATACAAATCTAAGAAACAAGCAGTCTACAGTGATCCTAGTAGACTTTTCAAGGTATTTGAGAAGTTGGAGGAGTGATTTATCATTTTCACTGCTCAGTAAGTTTCCTTGGTTGAGGAGGAACTTGAGCCCAGGTCTGCTGTGACCTAGACTGGTGCTCTGCCCACTGTAGGACACTAGCTTTCCTATCTGATGATGTATCATTTGGCTTGGGAAAATAGAGTTTAAATACCTCATCCCTTTACTATGCTATATCAGAACTGATATTATGGTGGCAAGGAGGGGGAAGGTGCTTTGAACTGGTGCTCCGTTTGGTTTGAAATGATAGTCCTTGAACCTGAACAGTAGCAGCTTATCAGTGGTAAACAAACTGAATATTTGATCCTGGCTCTCCCATGTTCTGACCCAGAACTGTCCCCAGGGTGTTCACACTGGTGTTTGTTTGTTTGTTTGTTTTTAATTTCTTTTTAAAATTTTGTTTTTTACATGTGTTATTTTTGCATAGCTATGCAAACTCCGTAGATACCATTTTGGGCCTAATCCATGGCTCAGCAGGGAAAGAAAATTTATTTTCCTCTAAGCCCTGCATACACTTAATGTGCAGTTTAATTCAATGTTTTATCTGTTCTCTTTGCAAGTCTCACTTGTCTCTCCTTTCTGCAGTTTATACTTATAGGGGAAAAACACAAACAGTTCCCATTGTGGCTCTATCCCCCACCCCAAAAGTGCCACTGTTCATCCAGTGGCAGGTGCAGGCCAGTTGTTGTCATGGCAACAAGGGAAGAGTGAGAAAATCGGCTTAATTCTGCAGCTGATCATTAAGGGGAGGGAGAGGAGATAATTGCAGCAGGAAGGGGGGGAAGTCGATAATTATACGAGAGCAGCACAGAGGAAAAGGCAGGGCCCAGATGCTCTTGGTGTGTCATACTCGGCTACAGCCGTTTAAGTCCCTGCCGCCAGCCGAGGGGTGTGAAATGAGAAACAACAGCACTGTTTCAAGCTGGCCGGATGAGCTCCTTGGGAGCATTCATCTTTGGAAGGGCAAAATGCAGAGGCCTATTTGATTATGGGGTGGAAACCTATCATACATGAATGACATTTGTTCAAGAGCATGTGATGCTTCTTGGGTACATTTCATAGTCTTCTTTGTCTCTGAGACACACATTTACACGTACCTCAGTGAGGATGGTACTGCAGTGTGAGATTACATGTGTAGAGCTGTAATCTTAATCTGCTTTAACAGTTGTACTGTATCTCAAGTCTAGGGAAGCAGTAGTCTGAATGTGTATTCTGGGAATGAAAGAATGTTCCCCTTTGCTTCTCCTAATACAATTTTTGATATTTACCTCCTTTCTCTTTATCAGCTTGATGGATAAAAAGCCTTTTTCACCTTAATGTCTTGTACGTAAGCTGTGCTACACCCCTCCATTGCCCACTTACCTGAGAAGGTGACTCAAATGTCTTTTGATATAAAAGAAATGGGGGTAAAGGAGGTGTCACAGACACCAAGGGCAAATGGCAGACCAAAGCCACACCAGATTGCTCACTAGTCAGCGGGTAACAGCTTTGCCTATATGTGTCAGAGTGAAAACCAACCTTGCAGGTAGATAGGCTGCCATCACCTTTGTACTAGTTCAGGGCAGAGGAAATTTATAGCATGTCTGCACTGGCAGAATAGCTCAGTATTTGAGTCGCATTTGGTGCTCTTTGATTTATGGTGTCCCCATGTGTTTTGACTTGGAGCAATTCATCCTGTCCCTTTTTAAAGAGATGTCTAACTACTTTTTGGTACAGCAGTAGGACTACAGGTTTTTTACACAATCTGGAGCACTCCTAATTAGCCCCCTCTTTAGAGTCCATACAGATGATTAGCCTGCACCAAAATAGAGCTTCGGGCAGTGTTTTCTCAGCTGACAGTGGAAAGGGATGACAAAGAAACACACCTTATCTATTTAAATGTACTCTACTGCTTCACATTTTTGTAAACTATAAAAGCAGCACAGTTTTAGATAAACGACATACGTTTATACTAGGTAGATACATTGCTGTTTTGATATATCACTGGCTTTTTTCAAAAGAAAAGGAAAAGTCACTATGGCCATTGATGGGCCATAGGAAAAGTTGTGGAGGGACCCATGTTAGCCCCCACACCCCTGCAGACCCACTGATTACAACATGTCTCTCCCTCCCCCCATTACTTTTGGCTTAGTAGTTGCTTGGAGGGGCAGGAGAATGTGGAAAGTAAATGAGTCACAGGGTGGGAAAACTAGTGGTTGCAAACACACACACACACACACACACACACACACACACACACACACACCTGAAGAATACATACGCCAGGGATAGGTAATATGAATAGCCTATTCTAATTGCACAATGAAACTGAGCCCACAAAGACCGGAATGTTCTAGAATTATACATGTGTGGATGTTCTCACAGGAATACAAGCTACAATTGCCAGGAGAAAGGCAGCCTAGAAATGAAACAAACAAACAAATAATACATTCCCCAATTAGCAGGCCACACCAGGTGAACTCAGGAGGCCATAACCAAAGACCAGCATGCATGCTCTCAGAGGGACTTGTTGCCTAAGCTATCAAGTGGAGATTCTGCTAAAATAGCCGCTGTTAGGCATATACAGGCTGGGAGTTTGTGTGCCCCCAAAAGCATGAGCAAGTGCTAAAGTATTTCACGTTGAATAAATTTAACACATGTGAGCATTTTTGTTAATATTACCGAGCAATGAATTGCAGTGACCTCATCCTACAAAGGCAGGGCTGATAGCCACTAACATCTTCTCCCAGGTAGAGGTGGTAGTGGACTTGAATTCCCCCCTCCCCCCAAAAAAGTGCTGAGTTCAGATTTGTGGGCACCAGTGAAGCCCATTTGGAAACTAATGCAGATAGATAGGGTGTTTTAGCAAACATGCAAGCAAAGAAGCCCAGCTACATCTGAATAACTCAACTACATGTGAGTTGAGGTATTAGTCCAAAATTGGCAGCTTCATGGAAGCTTGGTTGGGCCACAGCTAAAGTACCATCCATTTGGCTAGCTGCAGGTATTGTTCTGAGTTGTGTTATGTACAAAAACCCAAACCTTGTGTCTACTCCAAAATTTTTCCAGGGTTTAGAGCTGTTCTGTGCCACAACCACAAGTGAATGTGGTTGCCTTGTAATGCAGCATAAATCAAGATAGTAATTCTTGGTACCTGCTAATTGCCATTGTGTTGCCAGGTAAAACTGCTGCCAGATTCTGCTAATTTATTTCCTGGTAGTTCATACTAAATAACCTTGAATCAGTATTTTAATCCAGCTTGTTTTATGAGGTGATCTGAGGGAAGAAAGTGGAGCAACCTGCATGTCGGTGATCTAAGCTGGAGGGAGAGTTTTATATAAATATGATACAGCATCTACGGAAAGCCTTGATCACTTTGATTTTTCTGCCACTTTCAACAGCATAGCATGTCCCATTATCAGAAGGAAATACTTATCACTCTGACCGATACATTGTCAGGGTTTTTTTTTTTTTTTTTTAGATGAGTAAGTCTTCTGCTAGGCTTAAATACTTGTGTTGACCGAATCATGGAGAAAAATTGCATGACATACTAGTGGGACATTTGTTGTAAACATCTTCCTACAAGATGCAGCCACAGAGGAAGTCCAAAGAAAGGCCCTGATGTTGGTGAAAGCCCTTTTGTGGCAAGAGTGACCTACTTCTGCCCAATCAATTGGTAAATTTCCTAGTTCTCTGTTTTCAAACAAAGGGACTTGCGTAAGAGAAAGGCTAAGAACAAGAGAAAGGCTAAGAACTCTGTGGAGTTTGTATATTTTCTTTTTCTTCCACTGTATCTTTCTGCTCTTGGTCCCTTTCTATGAACCTTTCCTTTCATGTAGGTATTTTTTTCTGCCTAACAAACTGCTGTTAGAATTTGGAAAGAAGCAAATTAATATTGGAGTTGAAATATTTGCGTGACATAATCATGTTGGAAAACGTAATTTTCTGTGGATATTAGAGTTGGGATTATTTCAAGGAGATCTCATTAACTGCAAACAAAGAATATAGTAACCTTTGCCTTACGAAGATTAGATCAAGGGTCAAAATGTAGTAGCTTGTTAGGGTGATATTTGTCCTTTTGTTGTTCTGACAGGCACCCATTCAGACGCAGCACACCTGCTTGCCTTCCTTGCCTCCTCCTGTTTATATGAAACTGCAGTTCACCGAATGGATGCTCCCTCATATTTTAAGCTATAGTGAAATACTGAGAGGTTTTTCTGCAGTATTCACTTCTAAGATTACAGCCAAGTTCTGATGAACTGTGGCATATCAAACCATGGAAGAGACAATAAACACACGAAAACAGTTTCATTTCAGCCAGGCTTCATTACTTACTAATAGGCTTTCCATAAAATCATTACAACCAGTAGAAGCCCAATAAAAAAGATACACATTTTCTTTCTAGTTGGCAATACTGCTGTCATATACTGAGCGGATATTCAGATTTTCATTATATTGAGCCAGGCATGCTTAGTTTGTGAATACAGCAAGTCAGACATAGCTCACACATGACACCATAGCAAACAGTAAAAGACCTGATGTTTCTAACATTGCTGTCTTCCTTGATTTGCAAAAAAGGCAAACTCCGCAGACTCAAATCTTTGATTGGGCTGTAATATGTTTAATCGTACTCAGAAAGTGATGATTAATGGTTCCTTCTCTAAGTGGGGGGAAGTAGCAAGTGGGGTACCCCAAGACTCAGTCCTGGATCCAGTGTTCTTCAACGTTTTTATTAATGACTTGGGCAAGGGAGCACAGGAAATGCTTGTCAAATTTGCGGATAACACAACATCGGTTGGAATAGCTAATACCCTGGAAGACAGAAACAAAATTCAAAATGATCTTGATAGGCTGGAGCAGTGGGCTGAAACCAACAGAATGAAAATTAACAGGAAAAAGGTGCAGAGTGCTACACCTAGAAGAAACCAAATGCACAGTTAGAAAGTTGGGGGTGGAGCGCAATACTACAAATGAGAAGGATCTTCGAATTCTGGAAGATCATAAGCTGAATATGAGCCAACTTTGTGATGTGGCTACAAAATGGCAAATACTATTTTAGCCTGAATGCATTAACAAAAGCATAATTTTCAAATCCCATAGGGTGCTCATCCTCATCTATTCAGCACTAGTTAGGCTTCATCTTGAGTATTGTGTGCAGTTCTGGACACCACACTTCAAGAAAGATGCTGACAATTTAGAACAAGTTCAGAGGAAGGTGACAACGATGATCAGTCCGGTGGAAACCAAGCCCTGTGAGGAAAGACCGAAATATTGGGCATGCTTAGCCTAGAGAAAAGAAGTCTGAGGAGTAATATAATAGCACTTTTCAAATATATGAAGGGCTGTCATATAGAGGAGAGGCAGGATCTGTTCTCAATCATCCCAGAGTGTAGGATGCGCAACAGAGGGTTCAAGTTCAGAGCTCTTCCAAATGCTGGCCTTTGCCCTTTCATTACCATGAAACAGGGTCAGCTAATAATTGGAATTTAGCATCTTAACACAGTTTGCAATAGGAAATCAAAGACAGATTAAAACCACGCTGTTCTGTTTTCTCACATCATTTGCTACAATACGTCCTTTGAACACTCCTCCCTCTGCCCACATCTACCTACGGTATTTCTCTTCATTGTTAGAACATTTTTCATTTTCTCTCACTTCATGATGAACTTACTTGATTGTACTCATTTATAAGAGATTCCTCAGTTAATTTTTTTAAAGTGAGTCCATTGGGCGCTAGCTAAACTCAAGACAGTTGAATTGATGAAGTCTGCTAGACCTCTTGGGCATATATCCTGGGAGCAAGTGCCACTTGATCCTTCCTTCCCAGCAAGATCTGTTGGTGGACATTCATCATTTGTATCCATAACTTCCTCACATGTCCTCTTTTTTGCATCATGTGCAACCTTCTCTAAGCAAACACAAGTGTTGCGGTTAAGACTATTGTGTATTATTTGTCCCTACTATGTATGTTTGTTTCTCCAATAGATTCCTATAATATCCAACAAATCATTTCTGCTGTGGAAAATAAGGAATGAATTGTTGTCTGTTAGGTCCTCTTTCCCTTGCAGTGCCATTGTTCCCTTCCTCCTGAAAAGCTGTGCTGATTTCAGGCTTCTCCAGAACAGCTTGCAGTGGTAAGATCTATAGGAGAAAGAGGTATCGGTGAGGATTGCACCCCCCCCTTTTTTTTTCTAGTCAAAAATGTGCTGACCCAGCCTGTGGGGCAGCTGGTCTGCACAAGAAAAATAAAATTAAAATTAAAATAATTTTAAAAGTGCCAACCCAGCCTGCGGGCCAGCTGGTCAATGCGATAAGAGGGGAAATTTAGAAAAAAACAAAACAAAACACCACCCCAGCCCATGGGCCAGCTGGTTGACGTGATAAGTGAAAATAAAAAATAATTATTAAAAAAATGTGCTGACCTGGCCCACACAATAAATAAATAAATAAATAAATAAATAAATAAATAAATTTTAAAAGTGCTGACCCAGTCCCTGGGCCAGCTGGTTGGTGTGAGTTAAAAAAAATAAAAAACGAAATGAATTTTTAAAAAAATCATTTCATTTTAAATGACCCAAAAACAACTTTAAAAAACAAAACAAATAGGAAAGGAAACACCATCTAATTATCAGTACTGATTGCCTCCCATACATGCAAAAAAAACCTGTTGTACTCTGATTATCTCTACTTCTTCTCTTTTAACTTCTTCCCCTTGACATTTCCGGGGTCCCCCCAATAAAATGGAAAATTGGAGGAAATGCTGTGGTCCATTGGCTAAAACATTCAGCCAAAGCAGTCTCAATTTAAAATGTTGGTCAACCATAAATTTACTGGCCTTGACTTTTAAGTCTTATAAAAGAAAAAAAGTGTGAAGCTGAGAACCTCTCCACTGCTTTATACTGCTGGGTAAATATTTATACAACTTCTCTGAGCTCTTTTGATAAGACATTGTTGTGTACTGAAATAAATTATAATCTCTTTTCTAGCACAGCGCTTTTAATGCTGCCGTTTCAAATGGTAGAAAATGATATTTAATCAGGATTCCCAGATGCTATTGCTATCAGAAATAAAACACCTGGATTCTGATTGGTTTTTAAATGTCATTGGTTAAATGTCGGCATTTGGACCTCTGAGTTGTTGTATTGTCATTGAAATTTATTGTTCCTCTTTTAAAGCACATGGAGTGAAGAAACAGTACTTGCCTTGTCAAACCATATCTTAGCCAATGTGCAATTTTAATTCATTCCACACTCTCCTCCTACTCTTTGAACCACTATTTAAAAAAGCGAATGCTTTCTCAGAACATGCAGTGACCAATATCTAGAACAATGGACCTCGGAAATACACAAACAGTTCAGATAATGTGCTATTCTCCAGCATGTCTTTCATACGGTTACTCTAGTTAATCTCCGATTTTGCCTTAATTCTTCTAGAGATGTTTGAACCTGCAAATTAAATGGCTTGGTATTGCGTGCAACCCTCTAGTTAATCTATGGCACAGCCTGGACCATCTGTTTATTTCTTCCTTTTGAATAAATCCCTCCTAGTTTATTGTTAATGCACTTTCTTTGCCCCAAATAATGCGGGAATGAAACAAATCCCAGCTGGACATTTTGTGTACAAAACTGAAAGATTGCATCTTATTGTGGTGCTATGAGGACAAAAAGTAAAAAGAAATGCTGGGTACATTTACGTTTACAGTTGTAATCAATATGTAGGGAATTACATGAAATCTGAGCACATCAAGATGTGCTCATTAGTTTGTGAGTGCTACATTCCCTTGCCAATTAAAAGGTTTTTAATCAATACTTGCACAACCCAAACGGCTTATGTAGCCAGACCTGTCAGCAGTATCTGTATGAGTAGTTGTGCTCAGACTAATTTTCTCTGAAAATCAGAATTATTCCCCTAAAGGAAGATATGAACATGTGGATTAATATTCTCAGTGCATCAAAAGATTATCTGAAGTTTGGTGAATATTCAGTATAAGATATTTTACAAAATTTACCAAATATATTTCATCGCATTATTATCATCCTTGAGAAAGATCCTACTGGAGATGTTTGCAGATGAAAATGTGGTTATTATTATTATTTTGGCATTCCCTTAAACTCACAGGAAGAATCTTCCAAATATTTGCAGATATTTGTATTGTGGGTTTTTTTTTTACAAAATTTCCATAGGCCTCTTTGATTTTTAATTATTATATTAAGTATTTATGCTTAAATCATTCATTCATCCATAGTTGCCATTATTATTATTATCATTTCAAATAATTCAGTGTTCCAAGGTTCCCTTGCTGTTGTTTCTCTTCTGGGAAACAACAGGTTCAATTAAAATATGCTGTTATTGGGCAGGGAGGTACGACAGATGAACTCACATTGCTTCTGGTAATATTCTGCCTCTAGGGCTTGGATGTGAAGCAACTAGAAAGACTATCAAGTACAAGGATGTGTCACTAGAAACCAAGACCGAAATAATTTACATTGTGGTATTAACAATTTCTAGGCATAGATATGAAATCTTGACCATGAAGAAATAAATCATTTCATTTGGAGTATGCTGTGGAGAAGATGTATAGATACTAAGGACCACCAGAAAGTGGTGCTAGATCAGATCAAGCCTGAACCCTCTTTAGAAGCAAAAAAATGAATGAACTGGGGCTATCCTATCTTAGATATACCATTAGAAGGTGAGACTCACTGGAAAAGACAATAAAGCTAGGAAAAGTTGAAGGCACCAGAAAAGAGGCGGTCAAAGTATACATTGGATTGATACAGTAAAGGAAGCCACAGCCTTGAGTCTGGAATACCTGAGGAAGGTTGTTAATGGTTGGACTTTTTGCTGCTCAGTAATTCGTAGTGTTGCTATAAATCAGAAGCAAATTTACAGCACATAACAATAACTCAGCTCTCTGCACCTTCTTGGGGTGTTCTACCTCATATTTTGATAACTTTGATCTTAGTGCCATACTTTCCACTTAAACCAGTCAGCTTATATTTCCAGAAGAGGTTCTTCATTCTGAGGATTTTTTTTTCATTTCTGTTCAGCTGTTTGCCCCTTCCTAAATATGGAAACACCAATTCCAACCCACACAGTGCTCTCTTTGTTCAGATCCCTGGTCTAGAGACTGCTCATCTGCCTATGCCTTGAACTGGCAGTTTGCCAGTTTCTGAGCCTTTCTCCAATTTATGTGATACACCAATTTCCTCATTATTGCTTTTATGAACAAGGGAATCTGAAAACCCATTACTTTTAAATGTCTTGCCGTTAAGGATACATTTGCTGTTCATTGTAATGATGCCAGTCATCATGAATTCATTTTGCATTCATGCAGATGCCACCAACACTTTTGGATTGTTCTGCTGGCGTTTACATCCAGACACGGACATTTAAAAGCATTTCCAATGAGCCAGTTGATCCAATAAGAGAGCAAAGGTCAACGCCGGGTACCTCAGTGCTTCATTCGAAAACGTTGCTTTGTCTTGCTAAAAAAATAAAAAATAAAAAAATCCACAAGCAGTCATTATGACTGGATGGACTCATTCTTCCTGACAGTTTAATTGGATCACAGGGATAGCTGTCTAAATGGCCCATGTTCACTGTAGGTGTTTGGTGGTAACTTCAGCCATTGGTTTGATGAAAGGGACCTCCTCCTCTCACTTCAAAAGGTTGTACTGTATTGGATTGTTCGAGGCAGGTGACAGGGAGAGCTCTTAAAAATTTGCCATGTTTAGAGTAGCTTGCTGGGTTTTGTAGCTGGCTCCATGCCTTTTCCAGGAGAGACTAAATGCTGACTTTCAGTGGCAAGCCAGTTGTATGTTGATAAACTCTCTCTAGTTCAGTGATGCAGAATCTCAGTTCAGTGAACCAAGAGAGGGAAATTGTTTGTTGGCAGATGTTTCGAGTTCAAAAAACACAGACCCTCTTAAGATCTGATATGAATTGTAAAGGGTGCAGAGGTGAGCAAGGACAAAGTGGTTGGCCCAGGAAAGATGGGGATTAAAAGGCATCCATAACAAGTGTGGCCTGTGTGTCTCCACAGGCTGCTCACCAGCCTTCCCCTACCATTCACAGTGGCTCCCTTCCTTTCACAAAGGAACAGTGTAGGGCAAGGTATATTGTGCTTTTAAGCCAGTGGTTCCCCAAATTTTCATCATTTGCACCCATTTCTGTTTTGTGATAATCCTTTATATTTCTTCACCTCTACTTTGACATCATCTGTCCCCCTTTTAACAAAAGAAAAGCGATTTAAAATTAAACACAGGTGCTTAGCAGGAATTGTTCAAAAGAAACTTTTTTTTATTTTAGACAGTTTATGAAAATCTAGTTTATCTTTAAGAACAGCAGAAGGAAACTCTGTTTCAGATGGATTTTGCATCTGGTGTCCTTAAGACAAATTGCATTTTATATATTTTATAAAATAATTGTGTTTCTTTTTTATTTCAAACAATATTAACTTAGTGACTGTGTTTCATAAAAGCCCCGGGTCATCTTATGAAGGCAAATGGAATGAACTCAGAAAAGACAATGTATTACTTAGTGTACTGTCTTGTTTGAACTGTGGGAATTCCTGTGACAGGCTATGTTGATGGCATAGCCAATAACTTAACATGACTTTAAAGGAGTTGCAAGGATGGATTTTTCAGAATTTGGGTCTACAGTTTTCTTCATAGCTGAAAGACTTTTGCATTTCACAACAACTCTGAAGTAATTTAGTGTTTATGGAACATAGAAGCAATGTAGATAAATAAAACTTGTAAATCCAACGTTGCCTGAAATTTTTGCAACAATGAAAAGACTTATACAGTATGACCCCCTTATCTGCTGGATCATTATCTGCTGATTGAGGGAGGAAATATTTTAAAAATAATTCAGTAGCTGTAAAGCAGACTACTGTTGCAAACAGTAGCCACAAAGCCGGCAAGCAAAGAGTGTGGCTGGGCGGTGGTGGCGAGGAGGGCTTGACATTGGTAAGCTTTCTTTTGTTTTCTTCCCTCCTTGTCGCTGCTGGCCAGCTGCGCTCTTCACTGCTGGACTCCGCGGCCAGTCTGCGGGGGCAGCAGTAGCAGTGAGGAGGAGGGAAGAAAACAAAAGAAAGTCAACCAATGCTGAGCCCTCCTCACCACCACTGACCTACCAAGTGTTTGGGGGGTGTCAGGGGTGAAAGCTTTTGCCTTGGCATCCCACCACCCCTCTCGCCACCATTATCCTTGGATAAGAACATTTGTTCTTATCCGTAGATTTCGCTATCTGAGGGGAGCCCCGCCAGCCAGGTGGTGAGGGTGAGCGGGCTGCACACTGCTGGAGCCGCCACCGTCAGAGCCCCGCCAGCCATCTGGTGAGGGCGAGCGGGCCGTCTGCTGCCAGAGCTGCTGCCCCTGGAGCACTGCCAGCCATCTGGTGAGGGAGAGCGGGCCGCCCACCACCAGAACTGCTACCACTAGAGCCCTACCAGGCAGCTGATGAGGTGGAGTGGGCTGTCTGCTGCCTAAGCCGCTGCCAACGGAGCCCTGCCAGCCAGCTGGTGAGGGCAAGTGGCCCACCCACTGCCAGAACCACATCAGTCAGCTGGTGAGGGTGAGTGGGCTGCCTGCCACCGAAGCCGCCATGGCCAAAGCCCCACCAGCCAGCTGGTGAGGGCGAGCAGGCCTGGCAGGCTGACCTAGGCCCACCACCAGAGTCGCCACCGCTGGATCCCAGAAGGAGGAGGAGGAGGTGAGTAAAGTAGCAAATCATTTTGTTACTGTTTCCTTTCATATGAATTTCTTTTTTCAAAAATTCATATGAAACGGAACAAGAAATGCGGGGGGGGGGGCGAAATGGAACGAAATGAAACATTGTCTTTCCAGTTCGTGCCCATCCCTAAAAGCAACCCATTTAACTGCAGCAGTAGTAACAACAACAAACCCAAGAGTAGTGTTATCAAATTGGTGCTCCTTTTCACAGTTTTCTAGAAGGAGCATGCAGATATATTCTGGTGTGTAGCTAGGACTGCGCAGCCTGTCCATGGCTGGCTGTTCTTTGAGACACAGTGGAGTGTCTCCAAACCTCTGGATCTGCAGCCAGATATCTAAACCGCTGAGCTATCCAGTCACCTATTCAGCAAAATAGCAGGTTCGATTCCTCGTATCATTTTCTCCTGCCTTTATGGCATGTGTACTTCGGCTACAATCTGATTTCCACTGTCTGTTAAATGAGCATTTGGATCTGTCTTCCAGTAGTTTAGTGGAGAGCTTTCTTTCCGTTCTTGTCTCGGTGTTTAACCAATTAATGTTCTTATTCCATGGGTATGTAGTGAAAACCTCCCTCTTTCCTTGGCTGCAAGCACAGCACTGTTTTTACCATGTCTGTAATTTTCTCTGCTCACCTTAGCACTTGTGGACTGGCTAAAAACAGCTGCTGCAGCATAAAGTGATCTGTGTGCAAGTGAGCATTGGATGGGGGTGCAGCATTTGATTCCCTAGGCACGGGGTGGGGGGATTTGATGATGTGCAATCACCTTGATTGAGGATTTGGGACTACTGCAGAATTGTACAGGGAAGATCACTGTATAGGCCAGGATAAAACGAGAAAGACGTGAATTATCAGGTGAAAGGCAAAGTACAGTTTTAAGTGGTATCCTCTTTATCAAAAACATAAACCAACTAAACTTTAAAAATAAACAGTCTTTTCATGTACTATATGCTTGGTCTGGGGGAAATGTTTCTAATGCTCAAATTTATATCAGGATCGGGGGGGGGAGTATTTCCAATTGCTTTTGAAGTTTCCACCACTGTCAAGACTGTGTTGTTGTGTCTCCTGCCTGTTTTAACCCTTAATTAGTATTCTTAATCAGTGGAAGTGGAAATCACAAGGCTGTACACATGAAGTTTGTTTCTTACTTAAATCCAGCCTTGGAAACAATCTTTTTTCTCCTGTGTTGGTGTCATCCATTGATAGCTGATGGAAAAATAAACTGGGTAAAAAGCAGTTCAGCAACCTGTCTCCCGTCTCAAAAAAACCTTACTAAGAAAGCAAAGATTCATAAGCCTTGTCTATTGGGCAGGAAGATTGGGAGGACAATTTTTCTGATGCTGGAGATTCTACAACTTGGTTTCAAGAGGTATTTTATTTAGGATCTGGGTGGATAACTCAATGGTTGATTTATCTGGCCACAGAGCCAGAAGTTCAGAGTTTGATTCCCCACTGTGTCTCCTGAGAAACAAGCTAGTTGGGGCTGGCAGGGGAAACTTCACAGACCCAGAGTGCCCCCAGAAGAAGGAAAGAGTAAACTACTTGTGAGTACTGCCTAATTAGAAAATCTTGGAAAGGGACATGATAAGTTCAAAATGAGTTAACAGCATGTTATGAGAGGCAGGTGTTCATTCATATTTACAAAAGCCATAGAAGTAGCCTGTTCAGATCCTGTTGTTGATTTTGAAAAAAGAGTGGTTTGTACTCCACAGCAGAGGAACTACAGTGGTACCTTGTATAAAGGAATTAATTTGTGCCAAATGAAATTATGCTAAGCAAATTTTCCTTTATACAAATTCCCATAGGAATGCATTGAAAACGGAGTAATCCAATTTTTATTTTGTACGGATTCTCCCCA
This sequence comes from Phrynocephalus versicolor, assembly GCA_023846285.1. Classification (NCBI taxonomy): domain Eukaryota; kingdom Metazoa; phylum Chordata; class Lepidosauria; order Squamata; family Agamidae; genus Phrynocephalus; species Phrynocephalus versicolor. The sequence continues at coordinate 46,116,314 of JAHTLZ010000016.1, read as the reverse complement.
TAGGCGATTATGTTAAACAAATTTCCCCTATCTCTGGAATTTTTTATGTTGTACAGATTTTATGGTATACAAGCTATTTGTTATACAAGGGTCCACTGTACTGTTTAATTGCACAGGCCTTTAAATGATTTTAAAAATGCAGCTCTTTAAATGGAGAGTGATACAAATCCCAAAGTCCTTATTTAGTGCCAAGTTTTTGTCTGATTAAACCGATTGGATGTATGTGTCAGGGCTGTGTGAGAGAGACTTTTTAAGCTAAAGGAGAGGCATTTGGAACTAGTGAATGATAGTTCAGTGAAGTACATCTTGTTAGTTAGTTCCTGTTCTCACAAGGTAGACCCATTCCGTAGTTACCTTGTTCCTTTTGTGTGCCTACCTGGCTCCTGGAGAATGTTGGAGAATGTTGGGCCTAACTTGAGTAGTTGAACATGGCTATTGGCCCCAGTGATTACCATGCATTTTAAAAGTAAGAAAAAACCGAAATGTGGAATTTTGTTTCTGTTCGGGATAACTTTTTAAGGGAATGCTTCTTATTCCACATAACTTGACAGAATGTAGTAGATATCTAATATAGAATGTTTCAGAGTAAATACTAGGTGGGTTTTGAACCACCAATTTGGAATCGTTGATCTGCTCTATGAGAAGTGCTTAGTCCATGCTGAATCAACATACAGTGGTACCTTGTATAAAGGAATTAATTCGTTCCAAATGAAATTATGTTAAGCAAATTTTCCTTTATACAAATTCCCATAGGAATGCATTGAAAACGGAGTGATTCCATTTTTATGTTGTACGGATTCTCCCCATAGGCGATTATGTTAAGCAAATTTCCCCTATCTCCGGAATTTTTTATGTTGTACAAATTTTATGTTATACAAGCTGTTTGTTATACAAGGGTCCACTGTACTTTGAATACATACATCCTGAAGCTGTACCTGTAGGGTAGGGACACAGAACAAAAACTCCATGTGTGCCCCAGAGGAAAAAAAAATAGGGTAACCAGAAAATGGGTTTGAAAATTTTGCCAATTAAAAACATTGGCTGAAGTTATGTTGCTTAGCATGAGAAAATCTGTAACTTTCCATGCATTCTTAGCCAGCAAGAGTCCCAGCATCTTGGTTTAGGTATCTGGCTGCAGAGCTAGAGGTTGGGAATTTAATTTCCCACTGTGCCTCTTTCACAGGGACTGAACTCTTCTAGCTCAACAGTTTGAGGAGGAGGAGGAGGAGGAGGAAGAAGAAGATTCAGTCGTAGAATCATAGAATCATAGAGTTGGAAGAGACCTCAAGGGCCATCTAGTCCAACCCCCTGCCATGCAGGACCCCCCCCCCATCTCAGTGCTCCTGACAGATGGCCATCCAGCCTCTGCTTAAAAACCTCCAAAGAAAGAGACTCCACCACCTTCCGTGGCAGCATATTCCACTGCCGAACAGCTCTAACTGTCATGAAGTTCTTCCTAATATTTAAATTCAATCTCTGTTCCTGTAGTTTGAATAGAAGAGCTTGTACACTGGCTTAGTGCATGTGGACTCACCCTTAAGAATCAGGGCAGGGAGTTTTTGTTTGGGTGTTAAGAACAGACTGAAATTTTTGAAGTTTCTTAATTCCAGGCAACAGGATTTTGGCCAAAAGTTGTGTTTGCCATTCACTCTTATGTAAAAGTAACTGTAAAATTAACTGTAAAATGATATGCCTCTCTCTAACTCATTCTTGATCAACAGATATTCATATTGTAGAGTTAATCATTTATTTCAGTTTTATTTTATTTTATCCTAGATTTGGATTGAACAAGCAACACACATCTAGGACATCTTTATTCAAATTAATTACAGTATGTGAAACAGAAATGGAAGTGAACCTTTGTACTCTATACAGTATTTGTAATTTATGGAAAGAGGTGTAAATGCATAATCAGTTCCCTACAGAAGCCTTACTAGATTACTATTTTGATCCTTGAAAGAAGAATGAGCACAAGAAATCAAACCTTCTTGGTGGTTGTCCTTTCACTGTGGATCAGCCTGGCTTCTTCACTAGGAGTTTAAAAACGTGGATGTTTTGGCAAGCTTTCATCAATCTATGATGACACTTGATTATATACTTTCATTTTCCCCATTAATCATAAGAACGTAAGAAGAGCCATGCTGGATGAGGCCAAAGGCCCATCTTGTCCAGCTTCCTGTATATCACAGTGGCCCAACCAGATGTGTCTGGGAGCACACGAGATTAGATATCTGTCTCCTGATACCACTCCCCTGCATCTGGCCTTCGAAGTACCCTGGTTTTAAGCCCTGAAGAGTGTGTGTGTTGCATTGTTACAGTCGTGACCAACCCTTCGTGACCCCATGTACCCCGGTTTTAATCCTGCCTCTGCCACAACAGTTTCTAATGCTTATGACTTGTAAGTTATCATTTGTTTTGTTGTGGTTTTGTGATTTAGTTTTAGTTTAATTCTGATTGTTGAGTTTTAATTGTTTGATTTATAATGTATATTATTGTTAGTCTGTAAACCACCCAGAGTAGCAACTTTGCTAGATGGAAGGTATAAAAACTAAATCAATCAATCAATCAATCAATCATTCAATCATTTAATCAATCAATCAATATTTACTTTCTAGGAAATACCTTTTCATAATAAAGGAAGAGTAAACATTGCCTACACAGAACCACACAAAAACCTATCAGTCCACCCTACTTTATTTATTTATTTATTTATTTATTTATTTATTTATTATAGAATTTTTTAACCTCCCCATTGCCAAGCGGCCTCTGGGCGGCTTACAACAATCTATTAAAACAATAAAACATGTTAAAACCATCAAAATAACAAACAGTTAAAGACAATCAATATACAAAAACAATAAAATCCTGCTACTCATAAAGTGTTCTGCTTATATACCGCCCCATACCACTACAAGTGGTCTCTGGGCGGTTTACAATTTTTATTACAGTGTGCAGGCTACACATTGCCCCCCCCCCCCCCAGCAAGCTGGGTACTCATTTTACCGACCTCGGAAGGATGGAAGGCTGAGTGACCCTTGAGCCTGCTACCAGGGATTGAACCCAGGTCGTGAGCACAGTTTTACCTGCAGTACAGGCATTTAACCACTGCGCCACGAGGCTCTTCATGCTCCTCATGCGCCCACCTAAAACAATATTAGCTAATTAAAATACTGGCTAAACAGGAAGGTCTTTGCCTGGAGCCAAAAGGCCAAAAGCGTCAGCACCAGGTGGATCTCTGTTGGGGGGGGGGGCATTCCAAAGTTGGTGGGGGAATGGCCGAGAAACTCTGTTTCGACATGCCACCCCTCTCACCTCTTAAAGGGATGGCACCTTCAGCAGGGCCTACTGACCTGATCTTAGTATACGGACAGGCTCATATGGAAGAAGATGGTCCTTTAGATAACCAGGTCCTAAGCCTTATAGGGCTTTATATGTAAGCATAACCACTCTGAATTGGGCCCAGGCAGCAACTGACAACCAGTGTAAGTGTTTCAGAACCGGCATAATACGAGTCTGCGCAGTGGCACCACTCACCAGCCGTGCAGCTCGGTTCTGTACCAGTTGCAATTGCTAGACCATTTTCAAAGGCAGCCCCACGTAGAGCGCATTACAATAGTCCAGTCTGGTTTTTACCAGTGCAAGTGTGGCTGTTGCCAGGCTCCACTCATCCAGGTAAGTGTGAAGTTGATATAATATCTGCAGCTGTAGAAAGGTACCTGTGGCCACTGAGTCTACCTGGGCTTCCAACGTAAGACCCAGGTCCAGAACCACCCCCAAGCTGCGGACCCTGTCCCTTGCGGGGAGTGCAACCCCGTCCAGGGCAGGGAAATGGAGGCAATTGTAACATGGGGGGAGCTCAACAATGTTGATGGACAGATAAGAATACTAGTGTATAAATCTCAGTTTAGTCCTATCACTTTGGGCCTTTGAGTTCTGTTATCTCTTATGTCTAGAGAATGGCAACATGTGTTCTGTGGGATGCTTCATTAGGCTTTCACTCCTAGATGGGTAGGGAAGCATATGTGGGCAGAAAGGCAGGAGCAGAAGTAAGTCATCGTAAGCTTGTCCTGTGCATTCATTGCAGGGGTTGATGTAGCCCAAAACCGCAAAGCTCTCTTCTGTAATATCTTCCTCCAGGATTTGAGAAAGCAGCAGACGTTTGTATATTAATTCATGGGTGGATAGGCTATGGCTTTCCAGATGTTGCATGTGCTGCCTAAGGCTAATGTGAGTTAAATCCCAACAGAAACCCACATTTTGCTCCCTACACTAGGTCCATTAATAGACCAATGCTATTTGGAGGACAGAAAGAGGCCACCATAATTAAAACACCTGTCCTGAACACTTCTGTAATTGAAAAGCAATCAATAAAGGAGGCAGAACTGAAGGTCAGACAAAGCAGAAAGGTGTGGGTTAAACTTAAAAAGAAGTGAAATGAGATATTGCCAGGGTGCAGACTCTGACTTCAGTTGCATTTTGACCTGATTGAAATATATAGATATATATAAGGCTGTCAGATCAAGATATGATTGGCCAATTACAGTCAACCCAGGGTGTTTTGGCTCATACAGCATATATTATCATAGTATTGTGTCTCTCCCTGCTGCTAAAGTAGGTCAGCAGCCAGCATCTCACGCTTGGAAGCCAAGGGCTGTAAATCACCTAATTGCCCTTTGCTAGGATGTTCATGATTTTCTTCAATTTCCCTGGCCTCTTTAAAGGTCATATAATCTGTTTGGTGAAGTAGGGGTGCAATACTAGGTCCATATCTTGGCAATATGACCGGTAATTGACAGTCATTATCTTTCCTGTCCTATCCCACTATGTTCTCCAGCGGTGTCGGTTCTGGTTAGCATTAACAGCCTGGGTTTGATAGGTTATCACACATGTAATAGGGCATGTTGTGGTTTTATTCTGTAAGATTTGGAGCTGATGGTATTTAATGGATTTTTGTTAGCAATGCTTTAACTTCTTGCATCCTAATCTTAAAACATTTGCATTCCTGTATTTGGTAGCAGCTTTTCTGGGCTAAATGGTCAGCAACACTAAGCTGAGATTCTGATTTGTTATGCTATGTTGGCTTGTTGGTCTGTATGCTCCCATGCCATATATTAACATATTGGAAAAACAGATGCCTTAGGATCACTTCATTTAACCACCTTCTACCATGACCATGGAGCAGGAACAGGAACAAAAGAGACCTAATTTCATTTCCTGACTGTCTCAGACAAATGATGGAGCGATAGGACTGCGTTCTGAAAGAAAGGAAACAGAGCCTGGTGTTTTGCATAGACTGGGATGAATAGCTGCCCTTGAAAAATGAAATTGGATTTTTTGATTGTAGAGATCCTGGCGCCTGTCTAAATAGTCCTCCTTTTCTCTATGTTCATTAAGATGCCAATGGTAGTACATCCTGTTGTCATTTTCAGATCTGTCTCATTCCAAGAGGCCTTGCCAAGAGTTCGCATTGCCTTGAGGAAAAAAATAACCTGCCATTAAACTTCAAACATAAGACATGGTTTCTGTGTGTTGTTCTTCTAGGCTGAATCTCTTTCCCCTACCATATCCTCAGAACTAGATTTGGGGGCACAGGAAATAATGTGTTTGCCCTTGTGCTCCTCTTGAGCTCACTTAGAGCCATTTCCAGATCAAATGAATAATTGCAAGTGAAAGTTATTGGTGGAGGGGGCATGAAAAGAATTCTGGAGGCATAAGTCACGTGCAGAAAAAAGGAAGGTGAGCTCCAAAGAACAAAGGAGACACGTATTTAGTCCAGCATGTTTCAGAATAAATCGTTCATCAGGAGCACTCTTGAATTACTGCTCTTGGTGGTTGCTTGTCATAATGGCTTTACCCTCTTCCATGACTAGGGCAACATCCCTCTTGCTAGCAGATAGTTCTGCCATGCTTTTAGAATGGGCCTGGGATGCACCACTATGAGAAATCTTTGGTGAGATCCATCACCTGTTTCTTAACCTGAAAATGGAATCACCTCAAAATGTGTTGGACTTGCACATATGGAGGTTTACTCTTTCTCTTCCTAAGATTAGGGCCCCAGAGAATCCAAGCATAGGACCTTTTTCAGGCCCTTCATCATCCCAGTCACCAATCAGGAAGCAAACATCTTCATGTCCATGTTTGTATACACTAAATATATGGTCCACTGGTTGGAGGTAGCACAGCATTGAACCCTTGTTTTTGATAATGAGGAAAAAACTTAGTAAAGGGATTCAACATGCTGCTCTTCCAGGCTATTGGAAAGGGATGGCATACCTTGAAATATAATACTTTTCTGAGAACAGCTATACAGTACTTGCAATTAAAATTGCTTGAAGAATTTGATCTTTCTGAATTTTAATATAAACTGACCTTATTGCACCTCCCAGAAGAATATAGATCAAAACAGCTGTTCTTCAGGTTTTGCAGTTCTCTGAATTCTGCAGTGTGCCTTTCTCCTTTAAAAGCAGTACACACACACACACCTCCTTTAGAGGGTTCATCAAGTCCCCAGTGCAGGCTGAGTGGGGACATCAGGGACTGATGGAAAGAAGTAAAGGAAAATTATTACCTCGATTCTGCAGCACCATTCTGTAACCAGATGAAATGTCTTCAATGGATAGAAGTGGCTCTTCTATCCACAAAAGGAAGATTTTGGATCTATTTAAATATTTATGTTAAAACACACAATTTGGAGGAGAATTGCAAGGTGAGCAATTGCAGGTTAATATGAAAATGAAACAGATCAACTAATGAGTGTATTGGAAAATCACACAGAATAGAAATGGGCTCACCCAGCCACCCTACATGCTGCTGGTTTTTGTGTGCTGAATGAGTCCAGGCAAGATTGGTAGCCTCTGTTCTTTCTGCAAAGTTGCCAAGTCTTTCTCCTTGTTTGATTTCCAAAGCATTCAAGAGGAAATGTTGTGCTAGCCCAGGTGACTGAATGAATCATTGCTCTGCACCTTCTCTGATAGTCATGTATAAAGATGCTGGCACTATTAATAATCCTCTTGTCCCCCTCTCCCAAATCTTTCTAGCCGTATTTCCCCATGTACAGTGTGGAGCATGTAATTTAGAGCCTCTTCCTTCTGAGCCTGTGAGAAATTTGATGTGAGCAGTGCAGCATAGAGCTGTCTTTCATGAGGGCAATGAAACAACTGCCTGTCTGTTGCCTTTTGCCAGTCAGTTGTGTGAGGGAGCAATGCTGAATTCAAACTAGCTTGATATTCCTGGCACAGTAAAAAAAAATGGTAGGACAGCAGCCCTTGGTGCTGAAGCAACACATTGCAAAACAGAGCAGCTAGTAGCCTCATGAGTCACGAGCGGCTAACTTGCTTTTTTATTTCTTCTAGCTCGATTTGCCTCATCCCAGATTCACAGCTACATTGCTTCAGGCAGATCACTGTTCTGCAGCCTAACCTTCACAGGATTCAGTTGAGGGTAACTTAAGATGAGAACTCTCAAATTCTTTATGCACAGAAAAGTTCTGGAGTAAATCAAGTAGTGGTCTTCTTAGGAATAGCTTCTGAATGACAAATAGATGTCATAAATAAATGCACTCAGCCATGTTTATGTCTCCAAGCCCCTTAGAACACGTGAGTTGGGGAAACTTTCAGAAGGCTGGGGCTCACATGAGAGTACCAACAAAGTGGAGATCTACTTACATAATCTACCGAGCAACATTTTTCTGCATTGGTCTCAGCTGTTTATGTATAAGAATCCTTACCTAACTAATCTCTGGCTCAAATTGCACCTGTCCCCAGAAGAATCTTAGAATCCCTTTTCCTACTTACAGTATGGGCATGCTAATCCTTCCTGTAGCTTGACTAGAGGGCATTCTCAGATGGTATCTTCTACCATCACTCAGAATGCCCATTGGCCATGCCACCTACTTATGTTGGATTGTGTCAATCACCTCTGGCCATTTCCAGGTTTTTGGGGCCTGACCCTGCTTAGCTTCTGAGATCAGGTGAGATAAGATGTGCTCAGGACATCCAGGCACATCAAAAAAATGATAGTGGAGGCTAAAGCAATAGACTTGGTTTCCCTATCTTGTATAAGAAGAGAATAGTATTGTTGGGGGTTTCCAGAGGCACCGTTCTTTCTTTCTGGAAAATAATGGTTAATATCAGGCCTCTGGAAGTTGCAAAAGCAGCTGTAATAGACATAATATATATGGACTACTTCCATTGTGCTCCTTAGTGCTATATAAATGCTAAGTGTGGAAAAACAGAGAAAAGAAATAGTGGCTCAGGTGCTCAGTGGGGATGGTAAAATGATAACAAATGACAAAGATAAAGCAGAAGTGCTCCACTCCTATTTTAATTCTGTATCCCCCCCCCACACACACACCTTAAAGAGCGTCTTTGGCCCTCCTCACAAATATGAAGTACAAGAAGAGGGGACAGGATTGCAGTTTGAGATTGCAATGATGTATTCAAGGAATACATTTTTATTTGAACAAACTCAAGCCTCCAGGACCCAATGAATTGCATCCGATAATATTGAAGGAACTGCCTGACCAACTATCAAAATCACAGCCTAAAGTTTCCTTGAAATAAGCTTGGGTCCAAATATGGAAGAGTTTTTCGGTCCCGAGAAGGATTCATCTGCATGAACTGCTTGTGCTTTGTTTTGGTGATAAAAATTGAGCATGCTAGCTCAGTTTTTGGAAAGTGGAAAAAACTAACCCGCTTTTCCTGCACATGAGGCTCCCACCTTTCCCAGTTTTTATATAGAAAAAAAATCACAATCTCTCTCTCTCTCAAGCTGCATATTCAGCATGCTTGGCTTGACCATTAGGTTGCATTAAAAGGGGCAAAAGCGGGCTGAAAATAGATTACCTCTAGGGATGGCTTCTAGAACCAGCATGCCTTGCCGACTCAAAACAAAACAATGTGATTCCCCCATTAGTAGCTGATTGATCTCCGATTATTTACCCTTGTGAGGGAGCTTCAGCCTTTTGTCTCTCACTGTGATAAGCACAACCCGGGATAGAGTTTGATCTTAGCATCAATCAGAGACAGAGCAGCATATTCCATTACAAAACTGCATATATAGAATGCCACTGGTACCCCATCTATTCCATCTCCAGCAGTTCTTTCAAGCTTCCATATGACTTATTTTTTTATATGCACTTTAAACTTCAAAAAGGGCTCACTGTAGGGAAAACATTTTTCTATTCTTACAACAGTAAAATAGCTTGCTGCTTCACAGATGCATTTTTATTTATATAAAAGTACGAATCTTTTACTCCCGGTGCCCAGGCATCATTCAGAGCAGCCCACTGCAATTTAAAGCCACACTATAATATAAAATGATATGTTCAGTAAAAAATACAAGAATGCAAAAGCAATAAAAATACAGAGACTAAAAAGGCTGAGATAAAGCAACCTTGAAAACAAAACCAACACTTAGCCATTGGCTCTATTGACTAAGAGTGGTATGTATAGCAGTCCTAAAATATCCAGAAGGCCCATTTCTCCTTTTCCTCTTTTGAGGCAAAAACCTGGAGGAATTAACATGTTTTCTCTAATAGGAAGAAGACTTCCTGTTTACAAAAAGTCACTTCCGGATCACCGAAAATCATTTCTGAGGCCTCTGAGGGCCTTTCTAGCCCTGTCGGAGGTCTCAGAAATGATTTTTGGTGATCCGCAAGTGACTTCTGGTTCGCAGGGAAGCACTTTTGGGGCCTCCAGAAGGCCCGGGAGGGTCCTCGCATGGGTGTTTGGGGCAGTGCCAGGCTGGGGGTAAGTACAAGGGCCTCCAGCTAGTCCCCCAGGCCTGGCCTGACCTGCATCCACATACCACGGATTTTCAATTATCGTGGGTCAGGTCAGGTCCCTAACCCCCGCTATAGGCTGGGAGTCACTGTAGCTCAGATCCACCCATTTAGGGTTGTGACGTAGTCAGCTTGAATTGTGTTTGAGTTAAAGGTAGCCAGTTTGAATTGTGTCTGGAAGAAAGAATATATTTATGTTCAAGGACAACTGCAGTTTCTAAGAACTCATCAATGACAGTTCCATGTGTAGAATCCTAAAACAATCCTTTCTTGATGCATCTAAGACATGTGACAGCCAGGTCTGATTACAAATGTGTGCAATACTTGAAAAATTATTCATTCCTCCTTTTCATAACTCCTTCTGTGCCTAAATGATTACTTGGTGCCAACACAAAATACACTGGGTGTTTCGTCGTCATTAGAGATGGGCACGACTAGGGAAAATGACGTTTTTGAGTTGTCGTGTGTCGGAGGCGGCCTGTGTCGGCTCGTTTCCATTTTTCGCGAAACTTCGCAAAAAATAGTCGTTTCATTTTTCGTTTTTTCATCTGTCATTATACTGGTTTAGGGGGAGTAGCGGGCTCCTGGAGGCACCTCTGTGGGGTGGGTGCCTCCTCTGGCCCGCTATGAAGGGAAGCGGGCTCCTGGAGGCACCTCTTTTTGGGGTGGGTGGGTGCCTCCTCTCCTCACCCGCTAGGAAGGGAAAGAAGGCTCCTGGAGACCCCTCATGGCATGGGGGCCTCCTCTCCTCGCCTGCTGCAAAAGGGCATGCATAGCCATATGGATATGCATACCAAGTTGCAGACACAGCAGACTGGCAGAGGCACCCCTCTTTTTGGGGTGCCTTCCCTGCATCAGTCAGGCCTCGATGGGCATGGTTTGCATGGCACACAAATGCTGCCGAGCCGAGCCTGCAGGAGTCAGCCAGAGCCACAAGTGACGAACTGGCAGACTCTCTGCATCCGCTGTGTCTCACTAAGAAGGGAAGCGTACTTGCGTGTAGTAGTGCAATGCAAGTACAGATCTGACTTAGGGGACAGGGTTAGCGCAAGGGCTAGGGTTAGGCTAGTTACTGGTGAGGTTAGGGTGGGGTAGTGGGGTGCACCTCTGGGTGCCTCTCTGACCCACTAAGAGGACAGTGTACTGTGGCCCAGTGTGGCGTATGAGTAAGGGTTAGGGTTAGGGTTAGGGCTAGGGCAGGGTTAGTGGGCTTTTTGGCATATCCCAGAAGTCTCAGTGGCCAAGTGGCCATGCGATTGGTGGAATGGCTCCAAAAATTTGCATGGTCCACTCCCATGGCCACATGGCCAGCCCATCATTGTGCAGGTGTAAAAATAATAATAATAAAATAAAATAAAATCAATGGAGAGAGGAAAGAGGAGACATTTTGTTGCAAGAAAAACCCACTGCTACTGTAAAAATTCTGGCAGTTTTAAAATAGCAATTTTCGCATGTTTCTGTGTGGTGCTTGTGCGTTTTTGGACCACTCCACGATTTCAAAAAAAATATTGTGGTCGCCGCCCCATTTCCGATCCCCCGCCTGCACCGCATGGCATGGCGAGTCCGGCTTGTTGCTTGCGAGTCCCCACCAGAGCAGCCCAGGACAGGAGAGGTGGGGAGGCCGGGGACCCCCCCCCCCCAGAAACCACCCCTCTGGTAGGTGCACTCTCAGGCAGGCATATTTTCACCTGCTTTTTGGGCCGGGAATCGGGGGGTTTTTTACTTTAAAAAACTTTTTTTTCTGTGCCGCTTGAATGCCGGCGAGCCGGCGACTTTGGCGGGACGATGAGGATGCCCATCCCAAGCGCAGCCCAGGAGGGACAGGAGGAGGGGGGAGGCCGGGGACCCGTCCCCCCCGAAACCACCCCTCTGGTAGGTGCCCTGAGCCCTCACTCAGGCAGGCATATTTTCGCCTGCTTTTTGGCTGGGAATTGGTTTTTTTAAATTTATTTGTAAAACTTTTTTTCTCTGCCGCTTGGCATCGCGGGATCGCCGTGATGCCAGGAACGACAACGACAAATCAGACCCGATTATTCTTTAGTTGGTTCGAGTTCGAGTTCTGGCGGAGTAATTCCCATTACCGTTTCCGTTCCGTAACGGAAACGGGAATTCCGCTAAGTCGTGCCCATGTCTAGTCGTCGTCGTCGTTGTAGTACTAGTAATTGTCTTTTCAACTGATTTCATACATATTATCTCATTATGACGAGACGCAGGAATTCATTAACAATAAGAAATTTCACAAGCATTTGTTAAATCCTGACCTGCTGTTGAAAATCTCTGAATATAGGGACAGTTGAATCCTGATACAACATTCCTGTTCAATGTCTGGCAGTCTGCAGTCATAGACATCAGCTGCTTGCTCGTATGTTTCTAAGAATCATTTGTGTCTGTTCCACTATTTTCACAGAGAAGCCCAGACTCATCCTAGGGTCTTCCTTGCTTCTGGCCTTTTTGTCTGCATTCTGAGGAATGAAGCATGACAGCAAGAAGAGATCCCTGGCTGTTCTTCCCAAGCACTGTAGGCAATATAGGATAAAGGAAAAGCAGAAATATATTTACAAACCAAGTGCACACTGCATATTCTCATCTGTCAGTTGCAAGATTTTATATGAACAGACACTCTGGTGGGAAGAATGTTTTGGTGTATCTTTCCTTAACTTCTCAGTATTAAATCCTGAAGTTATAGCAAAAGGGCATATCATATATTTGTGAGTGTACCTTCTACCATTTAAAAAATCATATTTTGGGGTTTTATTTTTGTTTGTGAATTAGTAGAATGTTAGATTAAAAGGATGAAAGGGAGGAGAAAGAATGCAATCAAGTGCATGTTTGTTTGTATGAAGATGAATTTGGATCAGGCATTTGTCATCAGTGTTGTACAAGCTGTCAGTTGTTAGGGGAAAATTAAGTTTATTCAAGCTCCACATTCCACTGCCAGCTACTCAGGAGACCGTCCACAAAGATGAGAGATCTGCTGTCTAGATTAGGTAAAAAAAAGAAAAGAAAAGAAAGAAAGTAGCACTTCAGTAAAAAAAAAAACACCTGTAAATAATGTGATGAGAACCAACCCAAGTGAAGAGGAGAGAATGCATCTCACATCAGACACCAGTTTGACTTTTGGAGAGGCAGTCAAATAAATGACTGTAACATCTGGTGTGTTGGAAGGAACACTTGCTGAAGTACATCTCCCTGTGGGTTTGATGCTGCTAAGGGAGAAGCGGAGTGCTTAACACCTCAAAAGTCTGATTACCAGATACAAGAGATAGGGGGCAAGCAATGGAGACCACTCTCTTTATGAATTTCCTGTGGGACATCTGACTGGCTGCTACTTGGAAGGTTCAGAATAATGGGAAGTCATGGTTTCTCATTACACAAGTATGCTGGCCCAGGCTTCAAGCTCCTTTGCTTCCTCCCTCTCTTTTCCTTTTCTATGCCCCAAGAGGGAGCCAGGTATTTCTAAATGAATGACAGTTTCCTGAGTAATGGTGCATGGAAACAAGCCAAGAACAAACCATGATTCATTTTCTTGCCTGTGTGCACTAACCATAACTTAGTCCTTAAAGTTGGACATGGGGAAAAAACATTGTTATTTAACATTGTGTCTGATCTCCCTTTTTCTTTTGCTTACCAGGAGGACAGGGGAAGAGGGCTCAGGCAGGCTTGAAACAATTCAATTTTATTTTTTGTTTGTTTGTTTGTTTGTTTGTTTGTTTTGCTTCTATGCCATCCATCTGGCGAAAGACCACATTTGGCAGTTCACAACATTGAAAATGGCAGTAATAACAATGGTAAAAACAGCAATATAGTTAGAAGTTAACTATGGAAATAAAATTGACAGTACATTAAATGCATTAATAAACCATTATAAAATTAGCAATTAAAGAAGTTAGTGACTGATGCCCAGTTGCCTTTCCTATTTTTAAATTGCTTGCTTTTATTGTCTGTTGGTATGCTGACTTGTTCAGCCCTGTTAGCCGCCCAGAGTTCCCTGTGGGAAGATGGACGGGATATAAACTCAATTAATAATAATAATAATAATAATAATAATAATAATAATAATAATAATA
>JAHTLZ010000016.1:46056345-46097949 GCA_023846285.1 Phrynocephalus versicolor | reverse complement strand
GAGAGAGAGAGAGAGAGAGAGAGAGAGAGAGAGAGAGAGAGAGAGAGGTTGGCCCTTCTTCTGCTTTGCCCATCCCAGTCTGAGGTCACTTTAATAATCTAAAAACTTTCAAGAAAGATATTTTGGCCCATAAATTTAGAAGATAAATGATACTGATTTGTGCTCTGATTAGGCAATTGCGTGCATTTTTCTCTTTCAAGCATCTTTGTTTAACTTACTGTAAATGGCCATCCATGTGTCATATCATTTGCTTCATTTAGGATTTAAGTCTTTTGGACGGACAGAGATGCGGGAAGAGAGCGTGGCTCTGTTTAGTCTCTTCCCAACAACCATTACAATAATTTCTGAGACTGAGATGGTTGAACAGATAAAACTATGTTAGCCATCTCTAATCAAAGGCCATTACATCCAGATCAATTATTGTATGGGGAACCATTTAAGTGATATGTAGGCTATGTCTAGAAAACAATTTCCCAGTTTGCCTGGCTCTGAAGAGTTGCTGGGAAAGAGCACAAATGTTTGCTGCCAGAATGGCAGAGGAACAGACCTTTATGCGAGACCAAGATGGCAGTACAAGTACTGTGTGTCTGTGTTTAAACATGTCTCAGCAGCCTGATGATGGGGACAGGACCTTTGGAGAGGGGAAGGCTCCCACATGTCTGCTGGACCTTTCTGACTTACGAAAGTTGCCAAAAGGGGACTGGTCTAGTGAACAACAGAAGTGATTAACATCTCCTTGCAAGAGGGTAGAATCTTAGCATGCTTAAAGGAGGTAATAGTTGAAAAAGCCGTCCTTAGGTGCCACAATACTGAATAATTATTAACCTTCTCCAATATCTCATTGTTGGGCAAGGGACTAGAGTGGGTTGTGACTTCCGAGCTCCAGGAGTTCCTGGATGAGACTGGTTATCTAGATTTATTTCATTCTGACCTCAGGCATGGTTATGGAATGGAGAATGCTTTGGGCACCTTAGTGGGTGACCAGTGCCAGGAACTAGATGGGGCTATGCCCCTGTTGGTTCTGCTGGACCTCTCACCGTCTTGGTATCCTTCTGGACTGTCTTACTGGAATGGGACTTGGAGGCACTCTTTTATGGTGGCTCCAGTCCTTCTTGGAACAGAGAACTCAGAATGTGATGTTGGGGGAATCATGTTTGCCACTCCGGCCACAGGCCTGCAGATCCCTCAGGGTTCTGTTTTGTCTCCTGTGTTATTTAACATCAACATGAAACCAATGGGAGAGTTTAACCTGAATTTTGGGTTTTGCTGTAACCCGCATACAGCTGGCACCCAATGTTATCTGTCCTTTCCACCTAAACCCAAAGAAACTGTTTCAGCTCTTAATCAATGACTGGCATCAATAATAGAATGGATGAGATTAGACCAGGGAGCAAGGATACAGCCTGTACTGGATGGACTCCCTTTGATAGGTGCACAGCTTGGGGTTTGTATTAGATTCATCTCTGAGCCTGGATGCCCAGTGGTGCACCAGCTGTGCCTATTCCTCAAGAAACCTGATCTGGCCATGGTGACACATACCTTGATTATTCCTGGCTGGATTACTGTAGCACACTGTACTCGGGTGGTGGTGGGGGGAGCCAGGAAGCTTCAGCAGATCCAAAATACAACTGCCAGATTGCTAACTGGGACTGGTTACGGGGATTGCACTACCCCCTCCCCCGCCCTCCCATTATAGCAGCTCAACTGGCTGCGGATCCATTGCCGGGCTCAGTTCAAGGTGCTGATTCTAATCTATAATGCCCTAAATGGCTTGTGTCCATATCCCCCTATGAGCCTGCCCAGGTGTTAAGATCATCCGGAGAGGCCTTTATCTCAGTCCCATCACCTTCATGAGTACATTTGGTAGATACATGGGAGAGGGCATTCTCTGTTGCTGTTCCCATACTGTACAGTACTTTGGAATTCCCTCCCGTAAACCTTTCTCTTGACGCAAGCTTTTTATTAATGACTGGCCTGCCTAAGTGGGATTTTTAAATGGATGATTGTGCCTTACTCCTTCGGAGGTGTTTTTGGTACTTCTTTGGTTTAATAACATATTTGTTTGATTCTTTTCAGTATTTGAATACTCATTGGGGGTTTTTTGCTTTATATATTATGTTGTTTTAATGATCGAAGCTACCTTCTTAAGGAGAAAGACAGAGTAAAACTCTTTTAAATGAGAAGATAAATACATTCTATCTTCATAGCCCCCAGTGTTAAAAGGCAGAAATATGTAACAAAGGGTAAGGAAAAGGTATTAATGTGTGTAGTCAGTGTACAATATTTATTATTTCACTCCATGCCCATACTCACTCAGGTTGAGATGAATCCCAAACAAATAGCCATAGTGATTTTTCCCACATTTTCCCCATTGCTAAAGTAGTGTGTGACATCATTTGATAATGTGTGGATAGAATGTAAGGTTTTATTTGGGTTTGAATCCCTGCTTGTCCATGGAAACTCGGTGGGAGAAGGGAGGGTGCAGGCAAAACCATTCCTTAAATATCTGCCTTACAGTGAAAGCCCTATTATAATTTCCAACGTGACAGCAGCCTATAACAACATAAGGCTTTGGTTGGGGTGGGCAAAATGCTTCACAGGGACTGTGTGCAGCCCCCCCCCCCAAAAAAAAGCATTTTTGCACTCATCTCTCTCCATAGCCCTCAAGTAGGAAGTTATATTTTTGGAGGCTTCCTTAAAGTAGCAATCTTGCCTTAAGCCGCACACACACACACACACACACACACAGAGAGAGAGAGAGAGAGAGAGAGAGAGAGAGAGAGAGAGAACCCCAAGTGGCCATCTAGGCCCTTCCTATTTTGTTTCTTCCCTCCACCTTCAAGCCATGTCAGATCTGGTGTATCTTGTAGATAGGTGCCAATACTGAACCTTTTAGACCCCAAGATTATTGAAGTGAATAACTACTTTTGGTTGCTAGATGATGAACTGTTGTGTAGATGCATCTGTTGTCACTGTTGTCTTAGAACTGCAGAGCTGGAAGGGACCCTATGGAACCCTATGGACCATCGAGTTCAGCCCTTTTCTCCGGCCCCGTCTACACAGCCAGAGCTCTAAGCCACTTAGGTATTCAGCAGTTCTCTGCCTATGGTAGGTAATGGGAACTCAGATGTACAACTGGACCTCTTTGCCTGTGCACACTTCTCTGCTGAAATGATGTACTTGGAGTAGAAACTCATTTTACACAGTGTCACACATAGTTATTTTTGCCACTGGTCTATTACTGGTTGAGGAGTTATTTCTGCCACTGGTCTATTACTGGTTGAGGATGTAACATCATAGACTAGCTCTGAAATAATTTTGAACTGCTTCTTTCTTTTCTAGTGAGCCTCCCTTCCCCACCACTGTAACATTATAATTTAGAAACCAAGAAAGGAATTAGAGGTTTATTAATCAAAAAAATCCAATTTCCTGAAACTATCAGTCCACAACTACATCCTTCTTTATTCAATAAATATTTAAATACAGGGCCATTCTCCCCTTTTGTCTGGAAGTGGTCATTTTCAGCACTTAAAAGGGGTAGCAGAAAGTACATCAGGACTAGGGGACTTTAAAAAACTTCCCCACTGCCTCAGTAAAAATGCCACAGTGGAAATAGTCCATTTTGGAGCGAGTGGATAGTTTTGCATTTTTAAACTTGAGGATATATCTGTGAAGATTCTCAGTCAACCAGCTGAGTTTATCTGGAAGTTGCATCTTAGCAATGAACTTCTTTTCTTGAGAGATTGAAACATTTCACTGCTCATCCAAACAGCTTTGTCAGTCTGAGGGTTGTGATATATGTGGCATATGTGACCACATATTGCCCATCCCTGGTCTAAAAGAGAAAAAAAATCTTCAAAATTTATGGAGTTGACTCTTTCTCTTCCCACTCATCCCCGTGTCCCATGTCCTGTTATCTGGCTAGCTGCTCTTTTTGAATAGCTGATCTGCTGTGGGTTTTTTTTAGTCCAGGTTTTCCTATCCTAGTCTCATACATTGAGGCGGTATTTCATATAAAGTTATTTCTGAGACTTTGCAGAGGGCGGGGATTGCTCCAGATGATGGATAGGCCATAAAATAGACAGCATGGAAGATGAATGCCCTGGGGCAACTTGTTACATGTCACAAACCCTGATGATTTCTTTGAGAACTTGGCTGCATTAGCTAGCATTTATTTTCCTACACGACAGAAATGATCACAAGAGGGTGGAATTGCCGCTTTCACCGTTCTGCTGCATCTCTTTTTCCTGTCGATTTCATTAAACTTCTATAGGTGGGGGCATATACGCTATCAACTACACTGACAACAAGAATAACAATGCTATGTAGGCTAATTGACCTGAAAATGAAAATAAAATAGAATGTAACCCAAGGGAGGGTTACTTTATTTTATTTTATTATTTTTTGCTGTTCAGTATGTAGCCTAGAGTCCATTTTCAGTCCAGTGTTCTTCTTGCACTGGCCCTCTAAGTAATGGTGTACCCCATCCACTGTTAGCACTTTTTATGTGTCGGTGCTATTAGTTTCAGACATGTTGCATGCACTCGATGGTTCATGAATTACTTGCTACTAGTGAGCTGGAGAAAGAAGCACATTGAAGGGGTGATGGTTTCCAAAAAGAGCATAGTGTCGGTCCATTAGTCTCCCCACACTTTAGATAATCTCTCCTTGCTGTTTTACAGAAAGCGTGCACCTGATTCTCTAGAACATGAAGCACCTGGGGGCCCCACATTATGCTATGCTACCAAATGTTTTTTTTTATATATTTTGGCTGTCTTTCTACTGTTTTTCCACCCCAGATATCTATCCTGCCTCCCCCATGTCTGCAATAAACATAATCTGCTGGGATCTTAGACCTGTTCATAGGCAGATCTACTGCACAGCAGGCCATGCTTTTATACTAAACCTGTATAGATTTAACCAGTATTTGGTGGTATGTTTGGGAAGATGTAAAGAAATATCCTGCTTTCTATACCATACTCCATTTTTGCCAACTCTCTTCTGCTTTTCTTCTCTGCTTGATTGACTCCCATCTAATTATCTCATTATCTCTGTTAATACTGTTTATTGGTTCACATGCATTGCGGGGTATTCCAATACAATTCATGGTGATCTTTAATACTTACTTATTTTATTTGAAATATTTTTATCTCACATTTCTCTTTAAAAGCATCTAAAGTGGCTTAAGTATTTAAAAGCTAAAGACAGTAAGGATACAAATATTTAAAAAGGATTAAACAAGTATCATATTAAAATGATAAATAAAATCAATATTAACACACATTTAAAACAATAGAGCACAACAGTCCATTCAAAACACCTCTCAGACCACCAGTCATAAAGGGAAAACCTGTCTGAAGAGAAAGGTCTTTGTCTGCTTGCAGAAGAACAACCTAGCTACCCATGGAAGGAAGTCCCAGAGTCTGGGAGCAGTGACAGAGAAGGCCCTCTCTTGTGTCCCCAACCCCACCCCAGGTCCACCTGTGTGGGTGATGGGGCTGAGAGAGAGACCTCACCTGACGATCCTAATGGCCAGGCAGACTCACAGAAGCTGTGATCTTTTAGATAGCTTGGGCCCAAGCCATTTAGAGCTTTATAAGCTTAAAACAGCACTTTGAATTGTGCCAGGAAATCAGTTTGCAACTGCTGAAATTGCCATTACATGTTTCCTGTAACCAAGCCCCAACCTGGCAGCTGCATTTTGGACCTTTTAGAGTTTCCAAAAACTTTCCAAAGGCAGCCCCATGTAGAGCGTGCTGCAGTAATTCGGCCAAGATGCAACTAGGGCACGCATCACATGGCCAGGCCAGACCTCTCAAGGAACAGACACAGTTGGCACACTAGTTTTTTAACTGTGCAAATGGACTCCTAGCTACTGCTGAAACCTGAGCAAATCCAGACTCAATTATGAATCCAGGAACACCAAAAGCTGAGTTCCTGTGTTTTCAGAGGGAGTGTAACCCCATCCAGCACAGGCTGCAATCCCGCTCCTTGATCTGGTTTTCAACTGACCAGAAACACTTCTGTCTTGTCTGGATTGTCTTGTCTTCCAGTTTATTCACCCTCATCTAGTCCATTACTGACACCAAACACTGACTCAGAAATGAAACAGGTTCCATGGATTTAAATGGAAAGGAGAGATAGTTAGGTGTCTTCAGAGTGCTGGTGGCATCAAACCCCAAAACTCCAAAAAACCTGTCCAAGCAATTTCATGAAGAGGTCTTACCCAGTTTATATTTCCCTTTTTGCCAGAATTCACTACACGTCTCCAAAATACTTGTGGGCCTTCTGGGATTTGGGCATAACCACAACTACATAATGGAACTCATCGTTGGACATTTCTTGTACAAACTATACAAAAACAATTGATGGTGAAACTGCGACTTGAAATGAAAGTACAGTAGTTTATATTGGGTTAGCTAAAACCAGTAATCTTATCTAGTATATAGTGTGATGAAAGTTACCAATTTTAAATGGCTTAAAATGGGAGTTGGAAAAATTCATGGTGGCTATCAATGGCTCCTAATCATGATGGTTACAGCCTACCATCAGACTCAAAAGCAGCCTATCTCAAAATACAGTTGCTGGGGAATAACATCAAGATATGAGCAGTTACCCTCATATCTTGCTTATGGGCTCCCTGTTGGTTTCTGGCTGGCTACTGGTTACTCAGCTAGAAGGAACATTGGATTCATCCAACAAATAAGCTCTTCCATGCAGGTTGGTCCTTGCCAACTCTAGGCAAAAGGACCAGAAAGCAAACAGGAAAACCTTTGACAGACAGCCACTGCTAGCCAGACAAGATAAAAGCTTGACTAGATAGACAGAAGCCTAATCTGCTTTTAAAGCAAATTCCTGTATTCCAAGCCATGATGATTTTTCTGTTAGATAAAAGTTGTTCTTTGATAAAGAGGAATGCACACAAGCTTATTTGGGAAAAAGTAGTTCAGTAAGATGTAAATAAAGAACAACGCATTAAAACTCTTCAATAGAATACTGAGCCAAATCCTTCTGGACTAAGCTATCAAAATAGTTATACAAGTTTGCAAAAGGCACAACTGAACTAAATCACTGGAAGATTAGCAAGTATGTTAATTTCTGCAAAGCCAGCTCTCGGTCTAACTTGGAGATCTTTTTATGGTTAAGCCAGGCCTTCCCAAAGTCCGGCCCGGGGGCCAAATCTGGCCTGTCTGGCCATTCTGAGTGGCCTGTGGCTGGCTGGCCTGCCCTCCCTCCCCCTCCTTCGCCCCATGTTTTTTTTTAAAAAATCTTCCGCCAACACTGACACCGCCGGGAAGCTTGAAGGGCTGGGGGGGCAGCCAGTGAGCAGAAGCTTGTGGGGCTGGGTGTGCGCGGGGGGGGGGGTGGCAGGCCGCCGCCACCGGCATAGCCGGGAACATTGTCAGGTTGGGCGCATGCGCAGGGCAGTGATTGGGCGGGCCGCGCCACCGGCACTGCTGGGAAGCTTGGATGGATGGGTGGTCTGCCACCACCGGCACTGCAGGGGAATGTGTGGGGGTGGGCATGCTAGCGGGCCTCTTCCACTGCCAAGGAGCTTTGGGGTGGGCTGGCGGGCAAGCCATCGTCACTGCTGGGGAGCTGGGGGGGTACAAGGTCGCACAGATCACCTCTTCCAAGGGGCGACCTGTGGCCACGGCTCCCTGTGCTTCCTTTGGTCCCCACCTTCCTTCCTTCCTTCCTTCCTCCCTTCCTTGTTCCCCACCTTCCTCCCTTCCTCTCTTGGTTTCCACCTTCCTCCCTCCCTCCCTTGGTCCTCGCCTTCCTTCCTGCAGGTGGGGTTGCAAGGGGTCAGTGGGTGGGGCTTGCAGTGGGGTGGCAGGGTCAGGGAGCAACTGGTCCCTGACATATTCTCAGCCAACAAATCTGGCCCTCCTTACAAAAAGTTTGGGCACCCCTGGGTTAAGCCAAATGAGAATTCAGTGGTGCTGCTTGACAAAGTACTTCATGTGTTTTTGAACACACTCCAAATCAACCTTACTGTATTAGCTTTACACTGTCATTGGTGCCAATCTGTGGTCATAGCTGATCTTTATATCACATACTATAATCCAGAAGCTGAAGTATGATTCTCCTGCATTTTTGTTTCTTCCAGAGCAGATCATATCCCTACACCAAGCCATCCCCGAAGGGACAGGCCATTTAATGATGATGATCCATCACCTTCCAATGGACCCTGTTAAGCAAGAGAGTTATAGCTACTAAGGAGACTGTGCAGGTATTATTACTAACCACTCACAAATGTGCTTTATAACATATTGTTGCAATATGTGGTATCCAAATGGGTCAGAGTTCAGATCTTGCTTAGCCAGGACCTTATTGTGGATGACCTTGAGCAATACATGATCACATAGGCATGAGAATAAAGTCACATGAGAACATATGATGATTTATTCTGTGATAATAAAAGGAAACTAGACATGCACCATGCCCCAAAAACAATAGGATTCAGCCTCTTGATATTATCTGATTCTTGGGAATGTGTTCTATGACTAATTTATGGGAGACAAACAGAAAGAGAAAAACCACAAAAGTTAAGAACATAAGAACATAAGAATAGCCATGCTGGATCAGGCCAAAGGCCCATCTAGTCCAGCTTCCTGTATCTCACAGTGGCCCCACCAGAACATCTGGGAGTGCAGGAGACTAGATATCTGTCCCCTGATACCACTCCCCTGCATCTGGCCCTTGAAGTACCCCGGTTTTAAGCCTGGAGATTGCACATCTCCATCATGGGTTGTAACCTGTGATGGACTTTTCCTCCAGGAATCTGTCCAATCCCCTTTTGAAGGCATCCAGGCCAGATGCCATCACCACATCCTGTGGCAGGGAGTTCCAGAGACTAACAACGTGCTGGGTGAAAAAATATTTTCTTTTGTCTGTTCTTACTCTCCCAGCCCTCAATTTGAGTGGATGTCCCCTAGTTCTGGTATTTTGTGAGAGGGAGAAGAGCTTCCCTCTATCCACTTTACTCATGCCCTGCATTATTTTGTACGTCTCAATCATATCCCCCCTCAGACGCCTTTTTTCCAGACTAAAGAGGCCCAAATATTTTAGCCTTTCCTCATAAGGGAGGTCCCCCAGCCCAGTAATCATTTTAGTCGCTCTCTTCTGCACCTTTTCCAGTTCCACTATGTCTTTCATGAGATGCGGTGACCAGAATTGTACACAATACTCCAGGTGGGGCCTTACTATTGTTTTGTATAATGGCATTATAATGTTGGCTGTTTTATTTTCAATCCCCTTTTTGATAATCCCTAGCATGGAATTGGCCATCTTCACCGCTGCCACACATTGGGTAGAAACCTTCATGGAGCTGTCCACCAACACACCAAGATCTATTTCCTGATCCATCACAGATAACTCAGAGCCCATGAGTTGATAGATAAAGTTTTGATTTTTTGCCCCAATATGCATTACTTTATATTTGGCTACATTGAAACACATTTGCCATTTTGCAGCCCATTCCCCCAGTTTGGAGAGATCCTTCTGGAGTTCTTCACAATATTCTCTGGTTTTTACAACACAGAAAAGTTTTGTGTCATCTGCAAACTTCACCACCTCACTGTTTATCCCTGTCTCCAGGTCATTTATGAACAGATTGAAAAGCACCAGCCCCAGGAGAGATCCCTGGGGCACACTGCTTTTCACTTCTCGCCATTGTGAAAATTTCCCATTGACACCTACTCTTTGTTTCCTGGATCTCAACCAGTTCTCAGTCCATAAGAGGACCTGCCCTCTTATCCCCTGACTGTGCAATTTTTTCAGCAGCCTTTGGTGAGGGACTGTGTCAAAAGCCTTTTGAAAATCCAGATAGACTATATCCACCGGTTCACCCAAATCCACATGCCTGTTGACCTTTTCAAAAAATTCTAAAAGATTTGTCAGACAAGACTTACTCTTACAGAAGCCATGCTGATTTTCTCTCAGCAAGGTTTGTTCTTCTATGTGTTTTAAGATTTTCTCTTGGATGAGGCTTTCCACCATCTTCCCTGGGACAGATGTAAGGCTAACTGGCCTGTAGTTTCCTGGGTCCCCATTCCTTCCTTTTTTAAAAATTGGTGTGACATCTGCTATCCTCCAGTCCTCCAGCACTGTGGCCATTTGAAGAGACAAGTTGCATATTACCGTTAAGAGATCTGCAATTTCATTTCTCAGTTCCCTAATAACCCTTGGGTGAATGCCATCTGGGCCCGGTGACTTGTTAATCTTCAATTTATCAATTAGTCCTAAAACATCCTCTTTTTTAACCTGTATTTGAGTTAATTCTTTAGTCAAGAGGGGCCGTTCAGGCAGCGGAATCTGCTCACAGTCCTCTGTCGTGAAGACAGATGCAAAGAACTCATTTAATTTCTCTGCAATTTCCAAGTCCTCCTTAACCTCCCTTTTTCCTCCCTCACCATCCAGAGGGCCAACTGGTTCTCTGGCAGGTTTTCTACTTCTAACATATTTAAAGAAGCTTTTATTATTACCCTTTATATTGCTAGCCATGCGTTCCTCAAAATCTTTCTTTGCCTCTCTTATCATCTTCTTACATTTCTTTTGCCAGAGTTTGTGTTCCTTTTTATTTTCCTCATTTGGGGAGGATTTCCATTTATAGAAAGACCTCTCCTTGCGCTTTACAGCCTCTCTAACTCCACTCGTTAACCATTCTGGAGCCAATAGGTCTCTGTGTTGTGCACTATTTTAAGTAGCTTCATAGCCAGAGGGCATCCAGACTTAAAACCAAGATCACCACAGGTTGGATCCAAGCTAAGTTGGTTGAACACTTAAATCATTTGGCTGCAAATCAGCTGGTCTGGATTTGACTTCATCTTCTTTCTGCTTTTTAGAATTATTAAAGGAATCTTTAGTAGAGTATGTTCACCCATGGGAGACTATTTTTGTTTAAAGTATCCTTTGAGGACTACAAAGAATGTTTTTGAATGCTTAACCTGATGGAACCAATTCAGCGATTGCTTCTCCACAAGGAACTTTTGAAATCTGGTTGTGAATTGCATAGGGCAGGACCAGATTTTGGCCATTTGTGTCTGAAACATGCTGGTGGTACTTAGCTTCCCTGGTAGCTTCTAAACACAGTTTAAGTCTTTGAGCAAGCTTAATTTTAATCAGTTTCTCCTCTCCTCCAATGTACAAGATAATGAGTGAAAGCCTGTTGCTGCGTGAAATTGGAATAGGCCTACTGAATCAGGTTGATTTTGTGAGTCAACTTATCTCTAAGTTCCACCAATTTCATAGAATCATAGAGTTGGAAGGGGCTTATAAGGCCATCAAGTCCAACTCCCTGTTCAGGCAGGAATCCAAATCAAAACAGATCTGACTGATGGCTTCCCAGATTTCTATTGAATGCCTTCAGTTTTGGAGCACTCACCATCTCCCAAGATAACTGATTCCATTGCCATACTGCTCTAACAGGAGGTTTTTTTTCCTGACATTCAGATAGTGTTACTCTAGCTGTGAATTACTATACTAAGTAATAAGATTTCAGACATTGAATGGGGTTGACTGTGGCAATTGAGAATTTAACTGGAAAGATCTAATGGGTTAAGGTAGAAGTCTCAAGAATCAATAAGATGGATTTATAAAAAAAAACACCTTTCTGCCCTAGAATTCTAAGATTTAGGACAGGCCTGCCCAGCAGGTCAACCGTGGGCTACTGGTAGCCCACAACGAGTTAAAAAGTAGCCCGACATGGATTTCCATAATCCAGCCTGGCATAGATGCTGGAGTTCAGGAACTGGGGGGGGGGGGAGAGAATGAGAGAAAGAGAGAGAATGAGAGAGACACAGAAAGAGAGAGAAATGGGGAGGAGAGGTTGGAAAGAGCCTCTTATAAGGAGAATGCCTGACCATCCGGCTGATCTAGCCTGTGCTTCTTAAGACCACTGTATAAAGTCCCTCTTGGGACTTTGCATCACCTGGTGGAGCTCCCCTAAGCATCCTGTGGCTGAAGATAGAGAGGGGGCATGTGTCTGTGTAGGCATGTGTGAGAGGGCAAGAGCAAAAGACTCCTCCACAAAATTCAAAGCGATCTAAAAACTGAGAGGTAACAGGTGACTTGGGTCACTTTCATTCAAAGAAAATGGGAGTAGTGGGGGTGGGCGGGCTTTGATTTGAAACAATCCGATAGGAGGGAATCATGCTTCCCTCATGGCTAGGTTTGTTGTCCCGTCTCCTTTTGCTGCTGCTTTTAAAGACCGTGCATGGTGAGCTTGGATTGTCTGGGGTGGCTCTGGACTTCATGGAGTCCACGACCTCTATGAACATATCCCAACATGTCATTGGCCCAACCCATAGGTCTGGACATACCCTGGACCTGGTATTTTCTTCCATGTCCATGGAGCATAATCTGTACTCCCAGCTTATGTCACGGTCAGACTATAATTTGCTGACCTTTCCCTGGCAATTACCGCCCCACCTCATGGGGAGCCTACCCTTTCCATCTGGGGTGCCACCGCTGGCTTCTGGAGCCCAATCAGTTTTTGGAGGTCCTCAGGGATATCTCGGATGGATTGGCTGATGATCTGGTTGACATCCTGGTTGAGAGGTGGTATACTGCTGCCACCGTGGCTATGGACCGGATCACCCCCAAGCACCTCATCCAGTGCTGAGCCCACCTTCACCATGGTTTACAGCGGAATTGCAGTAAGTGAAGCAGGAATGGAGGAGGCTTGAGGACAAATGGAGGAATGATTGGATGGAATTTGTGGTTTGTGTGATGACCAGCCACTACGTTCGAGCGATCAGGGACGCTAAACGCTCTTTTGCCTCCCTGAAAATTGGTGGCAAATTTTCCCTGAAATTCTCTCACACATCAAGGTGAGGTGTGCATCCAGTGAGAGCATGCATGGGAAGAGAGTGAGAGACACGTGCCCCCAGAGAGGTGGGAGTGGGGGTGGTTGAGGACGAGAGTGATCAACGGCACTGGCCACCAGCTGCAGCATGGGAAGAAGTTCTGACTGAGTAGCCAAGAGAAAAAGACTGGTGAAATTGAAAAACCCGACAGCTCTTGGGGCAGAGGAAGGAACACTTTCTTCACCCAACTCCCTCTGCCTCCTCTCTCTCTGCTCACTCTTTCTGCTGATATATTTCCTCTCCTCCCCCTTCCTCTCTTCCCTGTCTTTTTAAACCCAACTCTTCTTTCTGTCTCGCTGGCTCTTGCGGTTGACAATGGGAAACCAAGCTGTGCGCTTCCCTTCCCCTTGCTGTCACCCAACCCATACAAAAAAAAACATTCAAGATTGTAGTAGTGACCCCTTTGGGAAAGGTGGGCACCTATAAATTTTTCTCTGTCGAAGGCACAAGTTTCTGTCTCAAACTTTTCTGTTTAGTTCTTTTTTTTAACTTGTGACTTTACAGGCGAATTAATACAAGGTAAAAACAAATCCACCATAGAATTGGGGATGAAATGCAGGTGCAGACGTCTTACTATAGAGCAACTTAACACAATTGCACAAAAATGTTAATTAATGTAAGACAGTTAATTGAAGTTATTTAAAACAGTTCTTACTGAATATTCATCTCTGTTTTATTTTCACTTGATTTTCTTAACAGCTGTTCACATCCAAGTAAATGACAGTAGGTTCATAAAAATGGGGGGAGACAATCCTCCAACTTAATTGGGTTAAAATTTAATGCGAAACTATTTTTGACCTTAGTTTTCATTTAGTAGCCCTCAGGCACTTTTGGCTGGAAAAAGTAGACGTCGGCCTCTTCAAAATTGGACAGCCCGGATTTAGGGCATTTTAAATGGCAGGCTTAGTAATTTAGCATCCAATTTTGTTCATCGTTTCAGAGCTAGAGGTGCCTGCAGTTCATGCATTGGGGTATGTCTTGGCCAATGAAAGGGGGAGAATCCTTTTTCAGCCCTCTTTACAAGAGCAAAATCATATCATGTTATTTAAAGTACTTCTTCATCCTTTCACCCTTCATATTTGCAGAAACTCTCCATGTCTCCATAATGTTGCTTTTTAATTAGTTGCCATCAAGTTGGTTCTTGGTTAAAATGCAGCTAGGCCTGACTGATCAGGAGTATTTTAAAACCTCTTGGGAGGTTATATACCCCCACATGCGGTCGTCAAAGGGAAGTAGAACAATACAGCCTTGCTTTTGGGTTTAATTCCAAGGGAGGCCATGGATACAGTTCAAACTCGAGGAGGCTTTCTGGGAAGAAAGACGGTTTCACAAAGGACATTTTGTTCCCTTTCGGGACAGATGCCACCAAATAGTAGAGTTCATTTCTTAATTATTTTTCCAGGGTTGCACCATTTCCAGTTTGCTCCCAAGTGCTTTCACATAGAAACACTTGGCATGGCACAAGGAGTGGAGGGCACTGCTGAGAATTTGCTTTTTATGCATGGAGGGCACTGCTGAGAATTTGCTTTTTATGCACCCATGACTCGTTTCATCTCTGTGAGCTCTATTCTGTTTCTAGGATACCCTTGCTTGGCTTTAATTTATGGGGTCTGTTTTATTAGCTTTTTCACCCCTCCATCTCCCGCCGTACCATTGTGCTTTGACTTGTCTACTAAGCCTCTTTCTGCTTCAGTCCAAGAATAACAGTTCAAAATAAATATTGAAAGATTCTGGACTACGATTCTGACGTTCTGTGTTTCAAACAACGATGTGGAGCTCATTGCGAAAGACTGATAATACCGAAATCTTGGAGTTTCACAGGATGTCTTTAAGTATGTTCACAAAGTAGTGCAAAGTAGAAATGAGATAGGGACGTAAATATGAGCATCCATGCCACAAATAATTTTAATAAAAGTTTGCATTTTTTAAATGCAGTGATGTATCATCTTCACTTTCAACTTGAAACTAATCATTAACTCTTTATAAAAAGACACCAGTAGTTATAGTTAAATAAAACAGAAACCAATTGTTTTCTGCAACAGCATTTCAAAGAGATAGCAGTGTTCTGATCTGGAAGAAATCTGAATAAACAGTCTTCTTAACATTCATTTCAGATGGAATCCTTTTCAGATACAGTATGTACTTTTGCATCTTCTCCTGATTCTTACTTGAGTTATTTTGTGAAAAAAAGTGCAAAGTAGTAGCAGAGATTTTTTTTTTGAAGCAGGTGTTAGACTGAACCAGATGGAAAATGGTTGTTATGAAAATGAGCAAGATGTTTGCATCCAAGTAATGAAAAGAAACAGGTTTATTTTAAAAGAGACATGATGTTGGCATTATAAATAATGTCCAGCACATTTATTTGCTGTCCTTTGCGAAAGATCATTACAAAAGGTTATGTGTCAAGTCACCATGGATTGACTCTGGACAAGTATTTGTCATAGTGAATCACTTGCATTAAGGGCTCTGTATGACCATACAGCTTTTAAACTGTTGAATTGAACAAGGACGCAGCAGAAGAGGCTGATGAGACGTTCTGTGTTATAACAACAGTCTGAATGAAGATCTGTTTTCTTTCTGTTCAAACAATACTGACCATCCGGAATGAAGTCTTAATATGAAGTTTTAACACAGATGAAATAGTGTATGTCACAATTTGTATGTCTTTACAAAAAGAAAGTTGCACTTCAAAAATTGTAGGCAGAAACGAATAATGACGCAGGTGGACTTAATGTATATGCGTAGGGGTGAAAGAGACATTTGCTGTGTATAGTCCAAGAAGTGAAAGTCCTACCTTGAAGTTTTTTGAACAGTCAGTAAAGGACAGTGTGTGGGTTTTTTATACCTGCTCAACAAAAGGATGGAACAACTCAGTATCTAGAACTGACAGTCCTGCCCTTGTGGACCGATAAAAATTTTAACAAGCTTTTTGTGTCAGTCATGTCTAGAGCATCTTTCAGAACATAGAAGTCTTGGAAATCTTTCATAAAACTATGCATGGGTTAAAGTTTTCATCTCTGTCAAAGACATCTGCTGGGCTGAGTTTTCTGTCTTGTCTTGTTAAGAAAGTTAGGAAGGAAAGAAGGGCCATAACGTAATACATTATTCAGTCTGAAATGTGGGGAAGAATCATGCCGGTCCCTCATGTCTCCGAACTGCATTTTCTACTTATTTCTGTTTTGCTTTGAGTCATTGTTGGTCCCAGGGTTGTGCAAAATTAAGTTGAAAGAGAATAAGCAAGATAAGAATGTGATAATAAAAGTGAGAGGGAGAAATAAGAGAGAAGATTTCAAAGGTTGGTTATTGTAAGAGATAATACTCTGTCCACATCTTTAAACGGAAGTTTCAACAGATAAACAAGTTGGAAGGCATCAGAATCAGGATTCAACATAGTTTCCACCACCCCATGGCAGGAATCCACAGCAGTAAGTAAATCACTTCTAGAGTAAGCCCATTGAGTCTTTCTGAACTTATTAACCAGATCCTTTCTGATTCAGTAAGCCTTACTCTAGTTGTTATTTACTGCTGGATTTCAAGACCGTATAAACATATATTTTGAAGTTCTTCATTTCTTCTTTGCCCCCAAGAAATGAGTTACCTTTATCAGTGGCAGATATGGTGCATGAAGTATCATTTTCTGTATTCTGCAACCAAGCACCATAGTAGTTTTCAATAGCAAAGATTGTAACATATACATCCTGTGCTATGTAGTGAGTATTTCCATGTACAGTAATACCTTGGTTTACGAGCATTATCTATTCTGGAAGCATGCTCTTATATCAAAGCAAATTTCCCCATAAGAAACGATGGAAATGCAGATGATTTGTCCTGGGGTCCCATAGACCACATACTGAACACACAAAATGCCAAAACTCACAAAAGAAGTGGGCTAGAAGTCTACGTCCACACTATGGTTTATGTACCTGGCTGCAGAATCTGATCTTTTTGTGACTAACAACTATTTTACTCTGTATTTTTATTGCAACAATAATAAAGTGCAATTTGTAGTCCTATACACACTTGACTAACTGCCCCATGACTAGCACTGGTTTGAATAAATAAGAAAGAATGCTGAAAACAAATTAAAGAAAAATATAAAGAAAAATAAGACCATAACCTGCACGTTCCTGGCTGGTGCAAGGGAGACCTCTGTTCCTCTCTCCTTTCTCTCTGATTTGGAGGATGCCAGAGATGGAATGTTCCAGACAATCACCCACAATCCAGCAGAGGGAGGTAGGGAGAAAGAGACACCATTGGCTCACTTGTGATCATGTGACCTGCTCCCAGTGCTTGTATATCAAGACATTCAAATTTAGAAGAGGTGTTTGCTTGTCTTGCAAAACGCTGTTAAACCAAGTTACTCTTAAGCCGAGGTATTACCATATTAATGTTACTGGCATTCAAAGCCTGTGCACAGGTGAGGGACTGATTAGAATACTCTACCAGGAAACCGATGGATTCAGATTGCTTCCTGATGGCTCCTGGGGAGTGTCCTGTTATCTTGTCTTAGCCCTGGTCAGGCACTGGAAGGGGAAAATGTCCAGGGCTGCAGATTCTGAGAGTCCCTTCCCATGAAGTGGAGCCAAATGAGCTCCACAGAGGCTTTAATCTTTTTCTAGGGAGAGAGAGCTCAGAAGGTGATGCTGGTTGCAACAAACAATCCATTTTTATGGGATTTAATTGTGCCGAATTGCCTCCCCCAAAAGGAACTGCTAATATACAGTATATCCTGAAGCCTGCATAGAACCTGAATTGAAGACTTCTTTTGAATGCATGATAGGCGCTCCAGTGTGTTATTATTCACAGTTTTTTTTCTTTCATTTGCAGAGAGATGCACCTACATTCAAAGTCCATCTGGTGAAGATACCTTGACATTCTGGAAGATGGTCTTAAGACTTGGATCTGTATCAGAAACCATGGATTCCTTTTACTGTTGCTGTTCCTTCCCCGTTTCTCTGCAATGTGCCTTTCCTTCCCCTGGTAGCCTTCTTTTCAAACCCCGTTTTGAAACACTGGTTTGTCAGACCCAGTGAGTTATTTCCTGACCAGTAACCTTATTCCTAAGGCTTGACGGTTATCCTAAAAAACACAAGGCTGAAAATATGAGATTAGTACAGTGGTACCTTGTATAAAGGAATTAATTCGTTCCAAATGAAATTATGTTAAGCAATTTTTCCTTTATACAAATCCCATAGGAATGCATTGAAAACGGAATGATTCCATTTTTATGTTGTACGGATTTTCCCCATAGGCGATTATGTTAAGCAAATTTCCCCTATCTCTGGATTTTTATGTTGTACAAATTTTATGTTATACAAGCTGTTTGTTATACAAGGGTCCACTGTAATTGAAATAAAGACGACATTGTATTACAGGAGTTGAACTACAGCTCTAAAAACTACACTGGTATCAGGGTTCCTGGGGACTTTGTTTTACTAATTCATTACAGCTGAGATGAAGCCATAGTTTTTGAAACAAGATCTTCAAGACACATTTGAGAATAAAATTTTAATTTATACTATTTAAATTGGTGGATGACTTTCAGTATAACCTAAGGTATTTTAACATTGGGGTTTTTGGGGGGGCTCATTCTTTGAATTTTTAGATGAGGATGGTACTTTCCAAAATTAATGTACACCTAAAATTTTTGAACTTCACAATATTATCTTTAAGGGCTTTTTAAATTTATTTTTTAATATACAGTGGTACCTTGGCTTACGAATTTAATCCGTTCCGAATGCATGCTCTTAAGTCAGACTACTCTTAAGTCAGGGTACCTATCTAAAAAATTGAAAAAATAAGTTAAAAATTGAAAAAAGAAAAAAAAAGAAAAAATTGTAAGTCGAGCAGACCATATCTAAAATTTGTAAGGCGGCAGTTAAAATGTCAACTGTTTTCAGCTCTTAAGTCGAATTGCTCTTAAGTCGAGCTGCTCTTAAGTTGGGGTACCACTGTATATATTTTTAATTTTTTTAATTTATATACAATAGAAGCAAACAAAACAAAACAAACATTACAATGACCAGACTCATAAAACAAAAGGAAAAAACTTGGAAGTGAAGACACAAACAAAACCTGTAGTAGACACACCTTGTCCACTTGTCTACTACTAATACAAAAGGATAAATTTGTTCATCTTCTGGGTTCCAGTTTCTCTTAAGATTTTTTTGTGTTTATTTTTCCAGATTTTTGGTACAATTAAAAGGAATACCATCACACATTAAGTGGCAGCTAAATTTATTAGTTCCTCTGTTGTTCCACAAGGGTTTGCTTTGAAGAACATACAGTAAGTATCAGCAACTCAAAACTTCTGTTTAAGCAAATGAGAGTAGTGATATTTGGTCACATGTAAGAATTTCTATGTATATTGTCATTGGATCTGAAGACATTATAAAGGTTTCAGAACTGTGCTATTAGAGTGGTAAACTATTTAGGTTGAATAATCCATCTGAGGTAAGTTGAACTAACTCCTACCAAAAAAAAAAAGCTTGAGGGAGCAGAATCAATAAACAGAGGGGTTCTGGCTTTGGAACAGAAGTCACAATTGATTTTTATTCTCTCTCAAAAAAAATATGCAAGAATAACCAAA
The DNA here is from genome assembly GCA_023846285.1 of Phrynocephalus versicolor. Classification (NCBI taxonomy): domain Eukaryota; kingdom Metazoa; phylum Chordata; class Lepidosauria; order Squamata; family Agamidae; genus Phrynocephalus; species Phrynocephalus versicolor. The sequence continues at coordinate 46,078,488 of JAHTLZ010000016.1, read as the reverse complement.
CTGCAATCCCTGTTCCCAACAAGAGCATTCAATTCCTGAATGGTAAATCAACACTAGGAAAAGCAGCTGGATTTATGGCAATGGGTTTCAGCTATTAGCAAGGAAGACTCAGGGTGGATAAGTTGAAGTTCCTCGAATGGATTGGATCTTGCATAATCCCATACTTCAGGTTCTGCTTGTTTGAGATATTAAGAGATGTGTCACAGTTGTGCAAAGGAAGGTGCCTAAGTTTTGCAAAGGAAGGTGCTCCCTGTGCAAAGCCAAAATCTCATTCAGAGGCTATTGATATGAGCCTTCTTGAAAGGTCAGTTGGCCAAAGAGGATGATGTGGTTGAATGTGTGGCTGCTATCTCTGAGTGGCAACAAAAGTGAAGGCAGGCATCCATCATGACCAAGTGCTTCTAGCCAGTGGTAAAGGAAGGACCTGATGGAGCAGTATAGTTGTAGACCACAGAATGCACTGGAAATATGGAAAGCATTAAACGGAGTCTACTACAAATTTGATGACATTGGGAAAATGCTGAATGGTGGTGGCAGCTCCACACATAATTATCTCTCCCTGTCTGTTTTCCCCTTTGTTATACAATAAGCTCTGTTATGGGAAAGCACTTTCACTATCTATTTTTGTTGTTAATAATGCATGTCCTCTGTATAATATAGAAAGCCATATTGAGTTGTAAACCCAAGGAAGTATATACTTCCAGGTAATTATCCCAGTGTCATAAGTGCATAAGAAGAGCCATGCTGGATCAAGCCAAAGTATCTGTATCTCACAGTAGCTCCACCAAATGCATCTGGGAGCGCACGAGACTAGATATCTGTCTCCTGATACCACTCCCCTGCATCTGGCCCTTGAAATACCCTGGTTTTAAACCTGGAGAGTGCACATCTCCATCATGGTTTGTAACCTGTGATGGACTTTTCCTCCAGGAATCTGTCCAGTCCCCCTTTTGAAGGCATCCTGGCCAGATGCCATCACCACATCTTGTGGCAGGGAGTTCCACAAACTAACAACACGCTGGGTAAAAAAAAATCTTTTGTGCATTACTTTACATTTTCCTAGTAGGAACTGGCAAACCACTCCAGTATTCCTGCCAAGAAAACTCCATGGATATGGAGTCACAAAGAGTCGGTAACGACTGTAACGACACAACACACACACACATTGAAACACACTTCCCATTTTGCAGCCCATTCTCCAAGATTGGAGAGATCCTTCTGGAGCTCTTCACAATCTTCTCTGGTTTTTAACACCTAGAAAAGTTTCGGTCATTTATGAACAGATTGTCCTTTGGAATAAATGGATAAGATGCCAGCACATGTTTCAAAGTGACTATCCTTGCCCCAAACAATTACTGGCTTCTTTTATCTTAATGGCCTATCTGTCCCTTTGAAGTTATAAAGTCTGCAAGTCCATGGTATTATCTTATAAGGTGACACAGCTGGTGAATCTCTTCAGCATATTAAGTGAAAGGAAGATTGGAAAGAAATAAAGACAGCAGGATCTTTGTGAATATTAACTACATATTTACAATGGTTCAGTCTCAGCCTGATTGTATCGGGCATCCCCATGGCTAATAAAAGAGTTGTTGTTGTTGTTGTTGTTGTTGTTGTTGTTGTTGTTGTTGTTGTTGTTGTTCTTCTTCTTCTTCTTCTTCTTCTTCTTCTTCTTCTTCTTCTTCTTGCAGCAGCAGCAGCAGCAGGAGTAACAGAAAGGAGAGATTTTTGCTTTGAAAGGTTGTCATAATCCCACCCGTGACTGGGGAATTATCAGTATAGTACAGTAATGGTGAACCTTCAGCACTCCAGTTGTTTTGGACCACAACTCCTACGGTCCTTTGTCACTGACAATCTAGGCTTGGAATTCTGGGAGTTGTGGTCTAAAACATCTGGAGTGCCAAAGGTTCACCACCACTGGTATAGTGTGTGACTCAAATTGTAGGCCAGATATACCAGAATTATATCTAAAGTTTCTTTTTCTTTTTTTTCTTTTTTTGTTCTTCTTGATTATTTTTCTACAGTTTCCAGCAGTGGTTGGTTGATTTTGTTATCAGAGGAAAAACAATTTACTGTGTACTGTGAAAGTATAAATTCCATGAATATGCCTTTTTGATTGACAACATTCGTGAATTTAAGAGACGTTGTTAAAGGGAGCAGCAGGTCCTTCCTGTCCTCTGAGGGACAGAAGAGAGGAAGATGTGGGCCATTAATTTGTTCTTTTCAAGCATATCTAGCAAGAGCATCTTGTTTATAAGGGAGTGATATCAAGAGAGGAGAGCCGGTAGCTGGATGAGTCAGAAGACCCCAAAAGAACTCTGGGTACAGAAAGGAACTATGTTGGGCAAACCAATTTCCATTACAAGGGCAAAATGTCCTTGAGCAATACTAAATAATGCAAAAATTCCTGACCTTCTGCCTTTATTTAGTGTAACCCATTTGAAATAGGTATCACATGCAAGGGGGGGGGACAATGGTTTAGATACACAGTGCAAGGGAGAATGATAAATTTGATAATAAATTTCCCCTTGTTATTATCATTCACAATATATGACTAACTGCGTCCATGATCCAGCCACCTTTTGTGAAGATATTGGTTTGTACAAGTATTTTGGACAATAACATTTCATATCCAATAGAACAGTGTTCCCCAACCCCCGGGCTGCGGACCGGTGCCGGTCCGTGGATCAATCGGCACCGGGCCGCCCGAGGAACTAAGCCTAAGCCTAAGAACGGGAGAGGAAGACCAAGTACTTGAAGACCAAAGGGTTCATCCCCACGAACCAGCGGGCAGAAGGAGAGGATGGTGGCGATGGCAGCAGCCAGTTGTGTTTGCCTCGTATCGCTCTGGCTGCCTCGCAAGTGAAGAGTGGGGGTGGCCTGGTGTGGGTGTGCTTCCTGGTCTGGCAGGGTGCGTATCCCCTCCCTCTCCCTCATTCTCGGGTCGTTCTCTTGTGCCCGTGGTGTCATGATGACCGGCACGTGGCCGGGACGCCTCCGTTTCATTGGCTGAGACTCCTTGAAAAGCTGGCGGCGCCTCCTTGACAGCTTTGGTGCGTGCCGGCGGGGCTGGTGGTGGCGGTGGCGGTGGAAGAGGCGGGGCTGGGCCGGGCGAAGCGTCGCTGTCGACGGCCGAGTTTGGGCCTTTTTTTCCACCCCCCTCGGGCCCCCCACCATGACTTCAGAACGGGGAACGGGGAGCGAGGTAAGAGGGGAGCCGCTCGGGCAGGGTCTCCCACCTGCCTGCCTGCCTGCCGTCGGTTATGTAACCGGCGGCGAGTAACCCGGAAAGGTTTTGGAAGGGACAAGGAAATGGAAATCTGCATGAGGGTGGCTTCCTTGTTATAGGAGTTAAAAAGGAACACAAAAAGGAACGCTCACCCGCCCACCCCTCATACAGAGACACACGATCCGGTACGAGATGCCCGCCCCAAAAGTGTGTGTGTGTGTGTGTGTGTGTGTGTGTGTGAGAGAGAGAGAGAGAGAGAGAGAGAGAGTGTGTGTGTAGGGAGTTCTGTTCAGCAAGAGAGCAGGCCTAGATCTTTTCGCAGAAGGAAAAGATGGACTAAAAAGTGTGAAGGTCGCGAATAGGCTTGCCCCGAAATAAAAAGCAACACACTTCGGGCGTCATTGTCTCCTATTACCCCCAGATGGAACCATCTCGTTGCAAAGAAACAAGCTCAGGGTTCTCAATGATTTGGCATTCTAGTGAGTTAAATAAAATAAATCACTTTATATTCATTTTTGGTGTAGCTGTATTTTATTTTGAAAGCATGTTTAAATACAATTAAATTAAAATTATTAAATCAAAACAAGCGGGCCAGGGAAAAATTATCAAACATTTACCGGTCCGCGGTGATAAAAAGGTTGGGGAGCACTGCAATAGAATGGCTGAGAGAGTTTTACGGAATCCGTTGCATTGTTGAAAAGACAGGCATGTAAGTTCCCGTCTTGCATTGTTCATCAGAAGAGAATGTTCAAGTCTCTGCCAGATAGGCAGTATATAAATCCAATAAAAATAAATAAATCCCTCTGCTGTCAAACCCTACTGAGCATAGATATCTGAAAAAGGGGAAGCCTTCAAAGGTACAGCTATGCTGTCTGGAACTCAAGTCACGTGGCATTCCCACTGATGTGGAAATCCACATGTGAAATCTTTCCCTTTTCAGACATTCCTATTCAAGAAAAGGACATGGAGAATCAATGTAAGAAAGAAACCAGGTGACCTCAGGGCCACCAACACAGTATCACTGCTTCTTTTTTACACAGGGACGTCCTTCATGAAATTAATGTGCAAAGGGTCCTCAAAAAAATAAAAGAGGTAAATTTAACAGTTACATCAGCTGTAGGGTTCCTTCTTAAGCACACATCCATGGCGCCCTCCACACAGCAGTTTTCAACCCCTAGACATCCATCATTGTCAGTTTTCTTGCTGTTCTGAGAGAATCCACAGGCGGGGGGGATAGGGCGCTTGTGCACATGCACGGACCGAAGAGACCCCCCCCACACACACACACACAAAAATTAGAGGGCATGTTGGCTAGCTGAATTTCAGTACACAGCCAAGAACTAACTCTCTTGGCATCTTTAAAAAAGTAGTTTAAAATTCTCTGACCATTCTCTGATATATTGAGAAACTGAAAGATATAATATGTCTATGAATATTCTCAGTCATCCAGGTGAGTTTATCTGGAAGTTGAGTCAAGGATGGAGGACTCGCACTAGCTGTGTTCAGACTGATGAAGCTGTTTGGATGAGCAGCAAAACGTTTCTATCTCTCAAAAAAGAAGTCCAGTAGCCTTGACTCAACTTCCAGGTGAAAGATATAATAAACAATAACAAACATATCTTGAAAGGGACCACTATATAGAAAAAAATATATTAAAATATTGGTGGCAGGACTGACATCTAGTGCTTCCCTGTTTCAATTAGATAAGGTGAAGAAGGCTGAACATACCTGCAGTAGTTTTGGAGGTTCAGTTCCCCACTATGTCTCCTGCAAGTTGTTGCTGTTGTGTTGTTACAGTCGTGACTTATTCTTCGTGACCAAAGTACAGCCTGCTTATTCAGCCTTGGCCAAGCTGTACCAGTGATGGAAAACTACTTTTGAACATTCTCTAAGCCCTGGAAAGGGTTGCCATAAGCCAGAACTGACTCAACGGCGTATGATGATGATGAGGAGGAGGAGGTGGAGGATAGGGAGAAAGAGGAAGAAGTTGTACAAATTGTGTAAATTGTGCAAAACCACACTGGATGTTGCATAATGAATTACAGGGCAGCAGCCAGCAGATTTTTACATAATTTACACCATTTTTGCAACTTACCCAATTTACACAGAAATATTTTTCACCAGTTTAAGAGTACCTCTCCCTGTTGCAGGCCAAGAAGAAATCCACACTTACTTGTCTTTGCACATGAGTATAAGACAAGTGAGGACTAGAATTCCTCCTGCTAACTATCATCTTATTCAGATCATCCAAGCTTCTTGGGCACAGTGGTGCAAGTATAACATTAAGGAACAAGCCTACTACGAGTTTCCTGAGTTTCCTATTGTTTCTAAGAGGTAGTAGTGCACTGACAGAGCTAATAAAATGCTTATGGGGTAGAGAAGGCTTTTGACTACAATGGGGTATTTTGGGATAAATGGCCCCCACATTGATCTGGTGTCTCTTTTTAGTAATACGCCTCTGTTGAGTCTTGTTGAAATGGCAAACTCTCAAACTTTTAACACATCATCAGATTTCGTGCCTAGGTTGAGTGACACCTCTTCATTTTTGGCTCAGTAAAAAGGCTGCTGAATTTAGTTCTGGCCTTTTGGGCAAAGAATCCAGCAACAGAGCTCTCTCAGCAAAGGGCAGCTCTAAACTATCTGTGGAATGTCTAAAGCTATTGTCAACGCCCTGGGCAGACTTTCCCACTCCATATAACAGATCAAACAGAATTGAGATATGATACTGCCTGGATATAAAATACTAAATTCCTGTAAGATAAAAGAAAACCTAGCAGGAAAAAAAACCCCAAAACATTACAATTCAGGCTTATGTGCAGAAAGTTGTTTTTAACTATGCTTTTACAAATGTAGATCTGGAAATAAAAAAGACACTCACGTTATACCATATTTAAGGACAAATATACTATATACCATCTTAGACATTCCATATCTTTTTTTAAAAGCCATTGTATGCATACTGTGTGCCAGCATAAATTCAGAGAACTACAGATATATAGAAAAGTTGCAAGTTTGTGGGGTTATATGAGGAAAATCTCTTTAATTTTTAAACAATAATAAAATCTGGCTTTACATCATGGCTTTTTAAAATTTTGAATCATTTATAAATAGAGGTGGCCTTTTTGTGGCTAATATCCAATGCTGTCCATCTCTGGGAAAATTCATGGAATCATGAAATCATAGAATAATGAAGTTGGAAGGGGCCTATGAGACTATCAAAACCAGCCCCCTGCTCCATGCAAGGATACAAATCAAAGGATTTCTGCCAGGTGGTTGTCCAAATTTCTCTTGAATGCCTCCAGTGCTGGAGTACTTAGCACCTCTTGAGGTAAGTAGGCCGCCAGTTTTGGGAGAGCCCCAGAACTGGCTGGCCCACTCTTTCGTTGGGACATGGTGCTCAGATCCTTCATTGTTAATATTGTACCAATCCAAAAAAGAAGCCTGGATGGCACTTCTCCACATCCCTGTGCAGTCAACAACTATGGTAAGTCGGGTGGGGCAGACAATCTCCCTGTGTAACAACACCCCGGAACCAGCGGAAATGCATATGTAAATTATCAGCCAATCCCAGCAGGAGGGCAGGGGATGGTATGGTATAAAAAGGGTGGAGCCTGGTCTGTGAGAGTGAGTTAGTTGAGTGAGAAGAGTTAAGAAGAGTTAAGAGAGTGCTGAGAGAGCACAGCTCTGTTAGAGTTCAGTCAGGCAGTGAGGGCTTTACTGTTTACTGGTTATTAAAGACAGGGAGGATTGAAGAGTTGAATTAATCTATTTTATGTTTAAGGCAACGCATACCAACTTCAGACATTATTGTATTTATTTATTTTCTCAATAAACTTCATTATTATTTTTATATTATACATCTGAGTTCATCCCAGTTCATAAGGCAACGATGTAAAAGCTGGCAGCATTACCAAGGGGATTCTGTGAAGATTAATAAGTTGGTTCCCTACCCTTCACATTTTTCATCACAATCACACATTTAAAAGGGAAGTGTCATCACAATTTGGTGGCAGCAGTGGGATTTCGAATACATCCAGTTTGCCTGAGGGGAAAAGCTACCAGCTCAAAATATTCAGCCTCTACCCTGTGAAGAAATTGAAACTGGAAGTTTGAAAAGAAGACACCTTTAGTAAAAGTTAGCCCTCAAGTGTTTTATTAGTAGTCTGTGAAAGTTCCTCTGGAAAAGGGGTTAGGACTGGGAATTAGGTGAATCTAATTGAAGTTCTTGGAAGCCCTGTGTGTATGTGAGGAATTCAGACTTTAAAACTCTGTAGTGCTATCTGATTTCTGTGGTGGGTCTGTTAGGGTCTGGAGGTCAGGATTTCAAAAGGAAAAGGAGTCTGGCTTGACCAAAGTAAAGGACACCTGGAAGAGAAATCTATAAAGATAGACTACAATCTACAGTGGTTTACTAAAGAAACTGCCTGTGAAAGTGTTTTAAAACATCACTGAACTCTGTGCTGTCCAACAGCCTGAAAATTAAAAGTTGCTGAGACAAATTTCCTTTGGAGGATGAAGACCGAAGTGTTTGCCCTTGAATTTAGGGTGGCTTTGGTAAAGGTCTGAAAATAACACCCTGGGTTTTAACATAAAGAAATCTCCAAAGTGAAAAGGTCTGTGAGGCTGTGGGGCAGAAAATGTACCTCACGAAGTGGAGAGACCTGAGGAGATTTAAAGCTGACAGAAGACTGTTAAAGCAGGAGCTGGCTAATTAGAACCCCTTCTGGAGGGAAAGTGAATTTATAAGAGACAGAAAAAAGTTATAAGGTAAAAGCAAAAGAAACATATCTAAATTTGGTGTGTTTTAAACACTGAGATACTGGTTTTTTTTTTTTTAAAAAAAGAAAGGGCTGAAGTCTGGCCAGTGGCCACTGTGCCAAGCTTGCCAGTTAGTAACAATAACTGCCAGCATTCAGAAGCTGCAAGCTTAGGTAAAGTTACACTGTTGTCTTAAAACAGCAGTGACCCAGTCTGAACCTCCTTTTCTTGAGAAAGAAAGAAATATACCACATATAACAAAGAAATTGGTAAAAAGACTTTGATTTCACGTCAGTTCCAAAAGCAAATACTAAGATAGGGAAAAGGGGGGGAAAGGCAGCTGAGGAGGCTGTGCTGCTGGAGTGGGCCATTGTTTCTGAGGAAACACAGGTTTCACACAGGGATATAGAGACTGATAGAGCCCAAAGTCTTGAAGGATGGTGGTTGGAACAGAAATTTAAATTAAGAGAACTAGAAATTGAAGAGAAATATAAACAGTTGAAATTATAATTACAGCTGAAATATGAAAGAAAGTTAAAGGAAATTGAGCTGTCAGCTCAATCCAAGAAAAGGGATTGTTATATTTTAAAAAATAAACAGCCTGTGATCAAATTCCTAGTAAAGGATAAAAAGCCCCAGAACATGATTGATGCCGCTAAAATTGCTGATGAGATTAATATAATACGAGACACAAGATTTTCAGAAGGGACCCCTAGAAATACAGACTATCAAAGGAAACCCTTCCAAAATGATTCTAAGAATGTTAAATCCCCTCAGAATAAAGGAAGACAAGGGAAAATCGTTGTATCCCAGTCACCAAAGTCTGAGGGAAGGGGAGGAAAATTTAAGAAATCCAAACAGCAGATATTTGAGGGAAGACATAGAAATAGAGTTAAAGGACACAGAGATATGGCAAAGATAAAACAAAAGAACCTGTATCTACAACAGAAGGGTGGCTGGAGTTTTAAGAGCCTCAGCAAAGCTTTTAAAAGACCTAAGAAAGCTACTAACATAAGTCCTTTCCAGAAAAAAAATATTTAGAGGGGTGATTTTACTTAAGACAGATCAAAGCAGACAAAAACATGTGAGAAAGAGATTCTCCAGAAAGCATTTAGAAATGGAGACTATTATTTTGAGAGAAATTAGTTATTTGAGAGACAGGCCAAATAAAAACTTGAGGAATGTAGAGTCTAAAGAGAAAATCTACAGTAAAATAAAAGATACAAAGAGAAAAGCTAAAGCCAAAACTTCCAAAGAATGGTGGAAGCAGTCTGCCAAAAGAGTGATGGTGTTTGTGAGGATAGATCCAGTGAAACTTCTGGGAAGATCAACAAGAACCTGTTGCGTACCAGGCGAGGATTTACCAGCAGCGCAAAAGAGGGCTCTAATGAACTGTACCAGGAATTGTGACAAAGAGTTGAGTCCCACATTCCAAGAACTCAAGGGAAAATGGCATCAATTTATTTTGAACTGGACTTTGAATTTGTGTGCCAGAGGAAGTGATCACCCGTGGTGTATCATTGTACAGCAGTTGCAGCAAGAAGCGGAAGACATTGATTACATGGACCATGGTTAAATAATAATAATGTAATATTGTTATTTTATTGCGGATGTAAGAGGAAGTTGTTTTTTTTAAAAAAAAAACAAGTATGGAAATGTAATGTCATAAAATGTGAAAACCATAACTTAATGTAAGTTAACTGTAAATGAAAAATGCAAGGTAATGTATAATTAGAGCTTACTATAAGTCAAAATGTTTATGTGATATTTAGAATGTAAGTTAAGGATAAAAGTTGTATGTATATTAGTAAGTAAAATAACTTAAAAATGTAAACCAAATATATGTACTTATGCATCTTAACTGGGATTGATTCTAGGATGATCAATATGGTCCTTACAGGTATTTGAAGTTATGATTTTAACCAATGTTGTAAGAGTATAATCTATTTAAAATGTAATAATATAGAAAAATGCTGCCTTTAATGGTATCATATAGTAATAAGGTTGAATATGTTATAAAAACAGTTTATAAATATGTATAGTTGAATTTGATAAACAGAAGGATGTAATGCATTAGTTAAACAGGCTCCAGAAGAAAATTTTAAGTGAGCAAACCAAGGTAAGTTTACCCCCTTAAAATTTCTTTATAAGGGGGGAGGAATTGTGACAACACCCTGGAACAAGGAGAAATGCATATGTAAATTATCAGCCAATCCCAGCAGGAGGGCGGGGGATTGTATGATATAAAAAGGGTGGAGCCTGGTCTGTGAGAGTGAGTTAGTAGAGTGAGAAGAGTTAAGAAGAGTTAAGAGTGAGCGCTGAGAGAGAGCACAGCTCTGTTAGAGTTCAGTCAGGCAGTGAGGGCTTTACTGTTTACTGGTTATTAAAGACAGGGAGGCTTGAAGAGTTGAATTAATCTATTTTATGTTTAAGGCAACACATACCAACTTCAGACATTATTGTATTTATTTATTTTCTCAATAAAATTCATTATTATTTTTATATTATACATCTGAGTCCGTCCCAGTTCATAAGGCGATGATTTAAAAGGTGGCAGCATTACCAAGGGGATTCTGTGAACATTAATAAGTTAGTTCCCTACCCTTCATATTTTTCATCACAATCACACATTTAAAAGGGAGGTGTCATCACACCCTGCTCAGCTGATAAGTGGTCAGTTGCACAGGAAGGTGGGTAAATGCCAGCTGGAGTCCTTTCCCTATTTGTATGACATAGAATTATAGAATATGAAGTTGGAAGAGGCCTAGAAGGCTATCAAGTCCAACCCCCTGCTCTATGCAGGAATACAAATCCAAGGATAGTCTGCCAGGTGGCTGTCCAGATTCCTCTTGAATGCCTCCAGCGCTGGATCACTCACCACCTCCTGAGGTAACTGGATACTCAACAACAGAGGGCCTGAGAGCTGCATTGCAACCAGTAAGTGGGCCAGCTGGTTCTAGGGGGAAGTAATGGGCCTTCCTATGAATACACTGGGTGACTCAAGTAGCACTTTTGTTTCCATGGGAGTGGTTAGTCCTCCAGGAGGTAAATCTGTCCAAGTGATCCACAGGAACTGAGGAAACAGACAGGAATCTGTTGCCCATGAATTTCCTCCACTTGTTTCTTCTGTTCCTACTGACCATTGGGCAGTGATGAAGGTTTGCCAGGAAGGAGCCAATTGCTTATTTGTCGCACTCCATGGTGGCCTTCCAGTGTTCTTTGACTTGGGAGAGATGAATATTTTCAGCTTTCCCAGTCCCATGCCTGTTAAATGAAGCAGGAGGCATTATCCTTCATTCAAATTTTGGCATCTCAGAGTAAAGAATATGAAAGATGCACAGGATATTCCAGAAAAAACATTTTAAGTCCTGAGTAGAATATCTGACAAGTTCAGCAACCTTCCCCTTGTTTATCTGAACCCAAACTGAAGCTCAGTAATTTCCCACTTACTAAGCATCTCAGAAATTGGGGGTGAGGGATTTGAAGCTTTGGAGATTCATTGGGTTCCAATATTTCTCATATTCTAGTCTCATACAGTGTAGCCGTGTAGCTAGATGGAGCAGTATATAAATTAATTAAATAAATAAATGAATAAATAAATAACCAGCACTTATTTTTCTCTCTTTTAATTGAGGTGCCATTTGGTTTTAGCTGTGTCTAGGGTGTTTTATTGCTTTGTCTGTTTGATTTTATAATTTGCTGCTTTTGCAGCTTTGTAAGCCGCTTAGAGTACACAGTAGATAAGCGGGGTATAAATACAATAAATAAATAAATAAATAAATAAATAAATAAATAAATTTTGCACCTTCTTAAAAAAAAGAGAGAGAGAGATTATCTTATTTCTTATTGTGTGTATATCTGACAGCCTAAGTGTCACCCCGTTGGTTAGTGCTTATGTGACATCCACCTGAGGTCCTTTCAATCATTCATAGCTGTGGACCTCACAGACATGCCACTAGAGATGGGCACGAAATGAATTTTTTATTTGTTTCATTATTCGTTATTCATTTCATTAGCTAACAAAATGAATAACAAACCATCAAAGAAAAATGAAACAAAACGGAAATTTCCATTTTGTTCCATTTCATTTTTTTGTTCCCCGGTGTTACTTACCTTGTCCTATAGCGCCGGCCTCCTTGCCTGGAACTCCAGCAGCCAGGGTGGGAAAAAAATTAAAATTAAAGTTTTTAAAAAATGCACTGACCTGGCCAGGGGGCGCATGGTTGGTGCTGTAAAATAAACATTAAAACATTAAAAAGCACCGACCTGGCCCCTTGGGATGTGTGGTAGGCACAGTCATATTTTAAAAAATATTTTAAAAATTTAAAAATGGTGCCGGCCCAGCCGACTCTTTTTTTAAAAAAAGTCCCTCAAGCCCGCATCCAGCCTGTGGGCCAGCAGGGGGAAGGGAAATGAAAAATATAATAATAAAAAATAACTGAGGCACTAGAGCCTCCCAGTTGTAAAAATAAAAAATAAAAAAGACCCACAAGGGGAACTTTTTAAGATAATAAAAAATAAACAAAAAGTTAAAAAAAATCAAAATGAAGCAAATGAAATACAAAACAATTTTTTTGTGGATAACGAAACAAATTGCCTTTTTTTTTTTTTTTGGTTCGTGCCCGTCTCTACTTGCCACTTCTTTTTAGCATTGGTGACCTCAGTATGTTAGGTCAGGGAACTCAGTGCATAGTTGTCCGACCCCTCATTTTTTGACTTTCCTAAGAATGGAGATCGATCTCAGTGAAATTAAGATAGACAGAGACACTGATATATTGTCTTTCTAAAAAGACATTGAAGTTTCTCTAAATTATCCAAAACATACCACTGTCAGTTTTAAATCATAAATTATTTGCTAAGAAGGAAGTAGCTTTGCGGCCATTAATTTTAAAAATGGCCATGTTGAAGGTGAACTTCCAGGGGAAATATGCAATACCAGTAATATCTTCTTTAGATTAGAAAACCCCCAGCTGAAGCAGGAGTAAAAAAGTTTGTAACATGAATCCCTTGAGGAAACACTCAGCAAGGAAGGCAAGCAAGTGCTTGCTTTTTCCTTCCCATAAGCATTCAAGCTAAACAACTCCTGTCCCAGTTACTGTGCTACTGTAATAGGTTTCAGATGAGGCCCATGTGTGGTCTCTGTTCTGGCTGTGAATGTTACATTGCCAGACTGTTCTGTCTGAATACACATGGTAAAAGTCATTATCCAAGTAGATTCCCCATCTCCAATAATTATGAGGCATTCACACGTTTTATTTTATCCCTTGATAATGACAATATCAACTGATGTCTTACACATGTGAAAGGACCACCACGAATATAATAGCAAATACACTCCTTTTGTGTGACCGTGTATGTACCTTGTGCATTTTTCCCTATGGAATTCAGCACATGTAGCCAGCCTACACTTAGGGTAAAGTAACCCCCACATACACTAGGGACTGGGAGAAATATATGGACAGACATGTATACAAAACAGTTTGGTTTCTTCCGTAACTGAGCACAAGCGAAATTGTATGTGCATTGCTTTGCTTTATCTCCTATATAGCTGAGGCTACCCTACTAGGAAAGTTGCTAATAAAACATGTATTGTTCTGCCAGCAGAGCTCTGGATTTCAAGGATCTAATTATGATAACATTAACACAGACTTTGGGCCTTTTTCTAAACCACCCTCCTTGAAAAGCTGATATAGGGCCTTAATTTGGCATCCAATATAAAGCATCAAGTCTTGTACTGATCCTCCATCTCTTGAAAATTGTTCTTGTTGAAGCTAGCCCAGGATATTTTGCTTCCTGAAGGGGAAATGGCATGCTTCCATCCACTGCTACTCACCTAAGTCAAGGAACATACTAAAGCAATCCAACTTATTTTTGGAATGTACACAAACAAATAAAAATAAAAGCCTCCAAAGACTTTTCTCCTCCTATCTGACAGTAACAATGCAAAATCCTCTTGCTTAAAATAGTAAATTGCACTAAAGTAGCCCCACTAGATCAATTTTTTTTCAAATAGGCTCCTATGTGACATAAGGTGCAATTACATTGACATAAAATGCAAGAAATGCTAGAGGATTGGAACAGTCTTGACTGACATTGTTTCCTATTGACTGATAACGCACAAGCAAATGTGAATCAGCCAAGAGTCGCAATCCATCTAAATGCATTGTTTTTCCTATATCACTGGAACTGCTGCTTTTTTCACTGGATACATTTACAGTGGTTAAGGAAATGTGATCACTTGAACCAGTGTAGAAAAGTTTGATCTTGTGATGACTTTGCTCTCCCCAATCTGCTCCAGGCAGAACATTTTATTTTATTTTATTTTATTTTATACTTTTCAAAAAGTATCTTGGAGACATATCTGTTGTGCTAGGGCACTTAGACAGAAAGAAAGAAAGAAAGAAAGAAAGAAATCAGAGGAGAAAATTGCTACTCAGCACTTGTTTACAGTTTGTTAGCAGAATTCTATGGCTGTGCCTCCTGCAAATCAAGATGGATATATGAGAAATGCATTTAAAAGCTGCAAATAAGGCTATGTAGTCAATTTCTTCCTCACTTCCTCTGTGACCGCTTAACTCAGATTTACCTGAGGAAACCTGAATTCTGAGGTGCGACTTCACAGTAAGTGAATTTGCATTTTGCTTGCTATATAGTTGCAATCTTATTCTGCTGACGTAAATCAAAGTTAGAGTATGTTGTTGAATCAATTGAACTTATGAAAGAGTTGACTCTCCAAATCCCCAGTGAATAAATGGACCTACTCTATTGTAATTTACCATACTAAGCAAAAGTATTAGAGTCAATAGGAATAAATTAAGTAATTTATAGTTTGTTGGTTGGTTTCATGACTTCAAAATCTATTGCCTAATGTGGCTGCCTCCTGCTAGGGATGGCCCTGATTGTAGAAATTTTCTGAAAAGTGAAGCCAATGAATATGATTTTCTAAAGGGCACATGCAGGATAAATGTGATCCTATGGCTCTGGAGGACATTTTGACCCATCACAGCCAGATAACCATCCTATAGACCAGGCCTGTCCAAAGTCAGGCCCGGGGGACAAATGAGGCCCATTTTCAAATTTTGAGTGGCCCGCAACCTCTTCTCCCCACCAGCTCAGCCTGTCCCACATCCCCACCAGCTGGCCCCACCCCATACTAGAGACGTCAGCTTGCAGTTTTGTGGTTCGCCTGCCCTCCCTGCCTCTGTCTATCCCCCTAGCCACATACCTGGCCTCTCCTCCCCTGACTTTGTTGCTGCAGCATCCTCCCCACCTCCTTCCATGTCCTAGAAGCTTGTCCAAAGTCCAGGCCGGGGGGCCAAATGGGCTGAATGGACGGCCCCCACACATTTTCACCTCATCAAATCTGGCCCTCCTTGCAAAAAGTTTGGACACCCCTGCTATAGACATTTCAGACAGGGGAGGAGCTAGTATCTACCTGAGCAGAAATACTTTCAGACTCGAAAGAGGAGCAGAGATGGATTTGTGATCCACAAAATATGGATTCCCTTTCTTGATGATGATTTTCCTGTCTGCTCAAAAATATTTCAAATCATTATTTGTTGAGTATGACCTTCTTTTGAACTGCCTACAGCAACTATAGCAGTCGTGCCACATAGGAAATAGCTCCCTCCTTACCCCCTTTTAAACAAAGGGATCTCTGGTTGGAAAATTTGAAAAACTCGAGATATTTGGGGGGGATTACTCTCAGAGGTATGCTTTTCTTCCTTTTTTACTGCAGTCTGTAAGAATAATAAAAAAATAAGAAAAACAAATTAACCTGGCTTGTCTCTGAAGTGCAACGGGCCAAGATAAGTTACCCATTAGGAGGTGAAAATTTTCAAAGTCAGTCTTACTGGTCTGCAAGAAGGTGGACTATTTTGTAGATCCCTTGAGAAGAAAAGGAGAACTGACTGTTTTATGAATTAGGCAAAATTGTGTGAACAATGTTTTAACCAAAAATGTTGAGTGAGGCACATGAAGAGCCAGATTATCGGAGGAAGGCTAATATTGTCCCTATTTTCAAAAAGGGCAAAAAGGAGGGACCTGAGAACTACAGAACTACTTTGAGAAAAGAAGAGTGAGGGGAAATATGAGAGCACTCTTCAAATATTTTTGACTGGTAATATCTCCAATTAAACTGAAAGAGTCGACAAACTAGAGATTTATCTCCACAAGACCTCCCCCCCCCCACACACAAATGTTTACTGGAACAGGGAATTTGTGATTATAAGAAGAGTCATGGTGGATCAGGCCAAAGGCCAATCTAGTCCACTTCCTGTATCTCACAGTGGCCCCACCAAATGCGTCTGGGAGCGCACGAGACTAGATATCTGTCTCCTAATGCCACTCCCCTGCATCTGATTGATCAAGTTTTATTGAAGAGTTGTTCAAGTGTTAATCGAGAGGCTTCATCGCATGTGTTACTTGACAAGCCTTAATAGTTTATCTGAACAGAACATTTTACAGATTTGCAGTAGCTAATGCTATGCTGTTTCTACCATAGCATCAGAAGTAATTGAAAGCTATTCAATAATAAATCAAACTCTATAATGAATTACATATAGTGTTTAATGGATTTGAATTGATCTCTAATTAACTCTCAGTAGGCTTGGAGATAGAGGCACCCAGTGTAGTGCAATGAATAGAGGGGCAGATTTGGACTCAGGAGGCCTTCCTCTGAATCTCCCACTCAGCCATGGAAGCTCACTGGGGGTGTGGAACTGGTAACACTTTAAATATCTCACTTGAAAGCCCTTATTAGAATTGCTGTAAGTCAGTTCTGATTTGACAGCATATGACTAATCAACTGAAGAGAATGTGATGAAATATTGTAAATAAAATTACTCTACTAAATTTAACTTCCCTTGGGTGTTGCAATCTATGAACAACTAAACAATCTGAAATGTGTCCTCCCCCATCTCCACAGACTTTAGTCTTTAAAACAAAGTTTGATGAGACAAAAATCAAGTAGATCTTAGCTCATTTCTTCAGATAGCTGCAACCGGAAAAGTAGACTAAGTTCTTTAAAAGCCTACATTGAATAAACCTAGTTGATCTTTAAGATGCCAGCAGACACTTGGTTGGTTTTGCAGCAACACATTAACACAGTGAACCCTCTGAAAAGTACTACATCTGGGCATGATATACTGTGATCAGGAAGAGGGGAATTAACAAAAATCCAGTGGGGGTCTACTAAGAAGAACAGCTTTTTCTCCTGTGCAAGATATGCTAGTGCCACATGATATAAATCAGCACATGCCAAACAAGTAACTGCAGTTCTTAATGAATCATGCTATGCTGTTTATTACTGATTTTTTCAAACCTTCCCCCATCGAAAAAGTATATTATTTGGTTGGCATTGCCCCTCCAGAGGTAGACTGAGAAGTGCTAGGAAATAATGGATGATATAAGGTGATACAACACCAAACCCATCAACTTCATGGCCACCAACCAATGATGGCTAAAACTGGGGGAAAGTTTTCTGCACACATCTCAAGCTCTAAATATAAAACCAGAAGAGGTTGGCAAAATCCATGAAGAACAAAAAGAGCACACGATGCTGAATGGATGAATACTGAAGAGTGTCTCCCACCAGAAGAAGACTCTAGCTGGATTATCTAAAAGCTGCTTAATAGAATGTGAAGTGTAGTGGGAAAAGCAAAGAATAATCAAGTATACTGTACTTGGATACAGAACGAATTGCCTGTGACTGTGCGGAAACTCGATCAGTGCAGCACTTATATGCGTACCCATTATGCCCCACTACCAGGGCCGGCGCTAGGTTTTTTTGCACCCTAGGTGAGGGACGGGGGGTGGGGCGGTGTTGGGGGGCAGGGGGCAGGGGGTGGGGGATGACGGGAGTGGCAATGGGCGTGGGGGCGGACGGCGACAGGCACGGGGGGGGTGGACGGCGATGGGGGCAGCGGGCGGCGGGTGGACGGCGATGGACGGCGGGCGGGCGGATGGTGGTGGCCAGCGGTGGGGGGCGGCAGGGGGCAGCAGGCTGTCCAGCGCCCCCTCTCCATTTTGGCACCCTAGGCAACTGCCTAGTTTGCCTTAATGGAAGCGCCAGCCCTGCTGACTACACAGACAAAAGAAAATCTAGCAAATGCCCAAGAAAATACTATTGAAGTAAACCACTTCTGGTCAAAAACAGTCCAATCATCTGAATATTTTAATTTATTTTAATTTCACCTATGTTTTATATCTGTCCATAATTATAATTTGTGCAATACAATGAATCGAATAAAGGAAGCAATTTATTACCAGAGATGATTAACATATGATAAATATCATAACTGATCAGAAAATGTTTTTTTTTTAAAAAAAAAAATTTCAAAATCCATAGCTAGAAAGGGATCTACCTATGTGGCCATCTCCTCAGTCTGGGTGAGGAGTCTGGGTGTTGTCTTGGATCCAGCACTGTCCCTGGAGTCACTGGTGGCTGCCATTTCCAAGTCAGCCTTTTACCAACACAGGCTTATCGCCCAGATTCGCCCGTATTTTGATGGTGACTCTCTGTTGTGCAAGTACTTGTCATCTTGAGGATAGATAGCTTTAATACTCTCTACATGGGCTTCCCTTGACCTTTGTCTGGTGATTGCAGCGGGTACAGAATGTGGCAGCCAATTGGTGGTTGGTGTGGGTCATTTCGACCACATCATCCCAATTCTGGCCCCTTACACTGGCTACCCATTGCCTTCCGGATAAGATTCAAGGTACTGGTTTTGATTTACAAAACCCTCCATGGTTTGGGACCTGAGTCTCTGGCAGAGTGTATTCCCCAAAGGTCAGTGTTGGCCCATCCCACCAGAACATCTTTGGCGTTCTCGCTCTGGGTGGCTAAACCCTGGGAAGCCCGCAGGGCTTCCACCTGTAATTGGGCCTTCTCGGTGGCCGGCCCGGTCATCTGGAACAAACTGCCTCGCAAGATTCACCAACTTGAGCCCCTAACTGCCTCTAAAACAGCTCTAAGGACCTGGCTTTTTAGGGAAGCATACAGTGATCTCTAATGTAATGTTGTGCTGCTCCCTTTTATGTGGTATTGTTTTCTCCACTAATTGTTCTAGCTTTTTTCTCTTGTTGGGTAGTTGTTTTTTTATCTGTTTTTATTGTCTGTTTCTTTAATTACTAATGTTTTTGGCTTTGTGTAAACTCCCCAGAGTCCTTTTTGGAAATCGGTGCGATCTAGAAATGCATAAGTAAGTAAGTAAGTAAGTAAGTAAGTAAGTAAGTAAGTAAGTAAGTAAGTAAGTAAGTAAGTAAGTAAGCAAGTAAGCAAGTAAGTAAGCAAGCAAGCAAGCAAGCAAGCAAGTAAATATCTAGACCCCAGAAATATCTTTTCCAGACTCTACATATCATTTAACATTAGGGCATGCATAAATAGTAAGAACTAAACTAAATAACTTCTGAAGGATATCACATATTCATCAATGTGTGTTTGAGAAAGCAAAAGAAACAATGTATTAGAAACACAGATTTCTAATAAAATATAGCAAATGTATGGGGGCTTTTTTGACTATGCAAGTGCTCAGCTTTTTATTAAATGTCAGATTCTGGTTCCCTTTAATGTCTACTCTCAGGAGCAGATGGAGTGAGAAGACACACTTTGGTGGGGGGGGGGGTTTGATCACATTTTAATTACAGAACAATTCCGATTATTTTCTCCCCAAAATGTCCCCTTACTCAAAAGATGCCCTGTTTTTTCCACTGAAAGCTGCATTTAAGATTGAGAAAACTTGATACAGTATTAATCTACAATTGAGTGGATCCAAGTAGAAAATCCACCCTAATACTTTTGGAATAGTTTCCAGATGATCCTCCCCATCTTTGGCTATCCAAAGCACCTGACACAACTTGGAAGAAGAGCTCGCCTTCAATCCCAACCCATGGAAATGCACACAAGGTTTCTGGTTAATGCATTTTTATCAATTTAAACCCAGCACTATTCCCCCTGATTGTTACAGCAGTTTCTCATAAACCATTGAATGCCACGTTAGTCCTTGATCACAAGGATTATATTGTTCCCAGTTTGTTCTTTGGCCGTGCTGTGCAGGTACTGATCTATTTTTCAGATTTGGCTGAATTATGTTTTTGATTTGACATTGACTATACTGCTCAGAGAAGTCCTAAAGAGGTTTTTATTAGGAAAGGAGAAAACTCTCTCTCTCTCTCTCTCTCTCTCTCTCTCTCTCTCTCTCTCTCTCATGCTTTATATCTCAGTAAAGGGTGCCTCTATCTGTATGCCCAAGGAACATACCGGCTGTATATTACATGGCAAAGCTTTGATATCTCTACTGGATAAATGTACTAGAGTATGGGTTGTGTTTTTTTTTTTTAAAGTAGAGAGTGATCTATACACTCCAACAACCTCAACAACATTTCAGGCGATACCGGGCACATCTTTTGAGTCGCACGCATCCAGCAGCAGCACAGACGTCAATATTATCTGCAGGGCTGCAAGTAATGTTGAAGTGCCCCCTTGAAGATCACATCTGACTCCTGCTTGCAAGTGACAATAATGTATCTTTCTTGGTCCAGATATCTTCTGTTGCTCTCTATTTACACTGATTATTCTTGGAAACATAAAGAAAGGAGGATCCGCAGCAACCACATAATAGAAAAGGCCCACTGAAGTGTTGTTGTTTTTAAAATATATCCTCAAACTTCTCCCAGCAACATAACAGATATTTTAGCATTGTTAGAACATAAGGACAAGAGGAGGAAGTCCATGGGTATGACATGTTAACCCCCATGGGTGGGGTAGAGGGGATTAAAATCCAGGAAACTAATGGCCTTCCAGCTGTTGGTACATTTTCATACTACTACACTGGATAGGACTTATGGGAACTGGAGTGACATTTGGTGGCAATAAGACTTTAGTAGGCTCTGAGATGTTTGTCACTTTGATTACGTCTAACCAGGTGGTCTCCCCACAAGCACCACTCACAAGGTTGTGGTTGATAGGTTAGCAGCAGTGTGATCTTCAGTGATTCACCAGGATATTTTACTATCACCAAGGAACCATTATCTCTTATCCACCGTAGTCCTCTTAGTTCTAGGGCAAAGGCAAGATAAACATCAAATTTAAAACAAAAAGTCTCCCATTTTCCATTCCTTTTGGGAGGCAGCTGTTCGACAGGTGCACCTTTTTCAAGGTATAAAGTGTCTTTTTCAAAATAGGACCAAGAGGTCATGGATGGAGTGGTTATGTTGCTGGATGGAAAAACATGGTACAATTCAAATCAGAAAGGTGATAAACAAATGCTTTAAACAAGTAAATCTATAGTAATGTAGCGAGATAAAAGTATCCTCCTGAACAGGAACAATTAAGTGGGGCCTGCGTGGACACAGCCGGCTGCACCTTGGATCTATTGCTAGGTAAACCTGAGCTCACTGCGAATGGGGATGTTCTGTACAAGAAAAATAGTTTGGATTCAAAGAATGTTCTAATGCCTTCTTTATGGTGACATTAATTTTCCACCTTTCAGAGGACAAAAACATTCTAATCAGATGGCTTCATGTCAACTTTGCACAGATGGTGCTAATTACACGAGCACCAATGGGTTGGGAGCTACTATAATAAAGTCTGAATAGCCTTGGGCTGGGAGGACTTGAGTTTAAATCACTGCTTAGCGATGAAGTTTACTGGGCAATTTGGGGCTAGTCACAATCTCTTAGTATGACTTGATTGTATGGTTAGGCTACAATACAATAAACTCCCAATCTACTCTTGTGAATGTCTTGGAGAAAGGATGATCTGTAAACAAACAGGCATGATTTTCTTTGGGTATTTGGAAGCATAAGTTGTAACTGAAGGGGTCTTCACTTCTTTTGGGCATTTCTAAATGTTTGTTGTGTTTTAATATGTCTGTGAAGATTCAGTTGTGTTTTAACTGCATCTTTTAAATATTAGTTTTATCGTTAGTCACCCTGAATGCCCCTTTTTTCCCTGTGTGAAAAAGTCAGGTTATATATGTAACAGATAAACATAAAAGAAGCAATATAACTATGGATTCCTATAGAAAAAGTTTCTAACTTTTAGCCACCTTTTTGATTAGGACAAATCTTGGGCCCCAAATCCAAAAGCTGCTTTTGTAGGACATCCTGATGTCTTCTTCTTCTTCTTCTTCTTCTTCTTCTTCTTCTTCTTCTTCTTC
>JAHTLZ010000016.1:46041940-46056335 GCA_023846285.1 Phrynocephalus versicolor | reverse complement strand
TTCTTCTTCTTCTTCTTCTTCTTCTTCTTCTTCTTCTTCTTCTTCTTTTTTGCATTATCCATCTTTGTGCAGTAAAATTATGCCACCCCTTTTTATGACTGTTCAAATGTTAACAGTTTAAACATTAAAAGATGTGCTACATCTGCAGTTCATATCCCAGGAAGAAAGCTCAGCTAATTTTCCCTAGGTGGAAAAATGTCATTTATAATGGCCTGAAAAGGCATAAACATCAGAGCTGTGGGAAGTAAATAATTACATATTTGGAAAGCACATATACAGCCTAAAGTCCTTGGAGGAAGATGAGCTATAAATAAAATTATTAACAGAACCTCTGCTTAATTTTGTCTGTTTGGAGGAGCTGTTGGCCAAATGGGCTGCCGGTCCCTGTAATGTCTTTAATACCAGGAAGGAAAATAGTAAGAAAGTTGTCGACCAATATTAAAGAATCTCCTCTGGAAGCAAAGATGTGATACCTGATCAGAAGGACACATAAATCCTTCTACTGAATTGAGTAGCGTAACACTACCCTCGCTGGGAGGAATATTTCTTCCTAGCTCCAGCTGGTGATCAGCTTATTCCCTCAATCATGGGGATTGATGGACCTTGTCATTTTACCCTAGTCTCTGGAACTGCAAATGTAATCCTGGCTCACGTGAAATGTCAGTGCCTTGTTTAAAACTTCCTGAGCACTTTGCCTCCTGCAGTATACACCTAGAACCCGGCAACCATCACTGGCAACCATCACTTGCAACCATGGTAAGAGAGACTCATCCTGGACTTGTCACCTCAGGATAAACAACTGCATGTCCAGACTTCAGCCTTCCAGATGTTTTGGACTGTAACTTCCACAGTCCTTTGCCACTGGCAATCTAAGCTTAGAATTCTGGGAGTTGTGGTCCAAAACTTCAGGAGGTCCGAAGTTTGGACATGCCTGCTTGGGAAACACTGAGCAGATCTTCCACTTTTTAGAGATACAGTAATTGGTAGGATCCCGCATAGCTGTTTTGAAAATTGGGGAACAGCCCCTGGGGCAAGAGGATGCACTGTTGTCCCCACACACACACATACACATACACAAACATCCTGGGCCCTCACTTCAATCCTTTGCAAAGAAGAACCAGACAAGTAGCTGTATGATATCTCAATGTGTTCCCTATTATATCAGCTTGGAAGGAGGAGAGAAGGTTAGCCTAGAAAAACGGTTCAAAAAAGAAGGGAGGATTAAAATCTTCTTCCTTTCACCACTTCCTAAGTTCAAAGCAATAGTAAACAGCTGCTGCTTACTCGAGAAAACTTCGAGAAATGGTGCTCACTGATCTTGGGAAGGCTGGCCCTGTCGTTAGGTAAAGAGAGGCTGTTGCTTCTGGCAACAGGGCTTGGTCAACGAAGCAAGGGATGAGCAAGCTGTTTACTCCCTGGCTAGATCTGTATCCTGTGGCTGACCCAGAAGGAGAAACCCTTCTCCCTTTGGCAGCACTGTATTGAGGAAAAATCTAATTGCCAATCCAGTGTGTTTTGTACATTCAACTTAGTTGGGATACCATCTTGCTCTTCAACTCATTAAGCAAACAGGGATACATATTGTCCTATCCAGTCCTTTGACCAGTCATGGAAAGAGGAGCATATACAGTATTGCTGTGATGGAGAGTCCCACCTCTTGCAGAGGCCCGATTGGTGGAGACTCATGAGAGGACCTTCCCTATGGCTGCTTTCAGGCTCTGGGATTCCTTGCTATGTTTGCTCTCTCTCCGACTGTCCTTCTAGTGCCAAATACATGCTTTTCATTCAAGCATGTATTTGGCAATAAGAGACTTAAGTGATATGCTTTTTAAACCCGATCTAGCTTTTTTACCTGATTTACCTGTTATTTTTACCCTATTGTATATTGTTTATTGGATGTTGAATTTCTTGTAAACTGCCCAGAGTGGCTGTTATGCCAGATGGGCAGCATATAAATCTAATATATAAATAAATGTTCTGATTCTTCTCTTCTTTATTTCCAAAAGGAAACTGGTTTATTATAATCAAGGAATTTTAACAGTATCATAATTTTAATTTCATTTTAGTAAAATAATGGTTTGTATTTTAATGTTTGTAATTTATTGTGTTTCAGTTTGATATTCTTCTTCAACTGTTTTGTAAGCGGAATTCCTAAATCTCAGATAAAGATAACATATTAAAGAATACAGAGAGAGAGAGAGAGAGAGAGAGAGAGAGAGAGTAGGATCCCCTATTCATGGGATGAGTATCCTCTGATGCATTTATCTGCTGGATATAAATGCTAAATAAAAAAATAAAATAAAAACCAGAATGGGTTTATCAGAACTGGCCACTCAAGGGAGACCATGAAATATATAACAACCCAACCCAAGGTTTTGGTTCTAGATTCAGCAATGGTCGAAGTAAGAGCAAACAAACTGAAGCTTAATCCTGACAAGACAGATGTGCTTCTAGTCATCTGAAGAGCAGATCAAAGAATAGGAATTCAACTGGCTGGGAATATACTCCCCCTGAAAAGTCAGGTACTGTAAACAGCTTGAGAATGCTCCTGGATTTGTTCCTGAGTATAAATGCCAAGGTTTCAGCAGCGGCCAGGAGTGCTCCATGCCAGGAGTGTATTTACAACAGTTAAAACTAAAACAAAAAACCTAATGTGCCAGGTATGCCTATTCCTATTCCTGGCATACCAGGAATAGGCATACTCCTACCTGTGCCACAGTGACACATGCCTTAATCACGCCCCTATGGAATTATTATGCTCTGTGTGGAGGATAGTTCCAATATCCACCCCAGCCAGCCGGTCCAGTAGGTTACCATGGTCGACGGTATCAAAGGCAGCTGACAGATCAAGAAGAACCAACAGGGAGGAACACCCCCTGTCAGCCTCCCTGAGGAGGTCATCCTGCAGAGTGACCAGGGCAGTTTCGGTTCCTCGAAACGGCCTGAAACCAGACTGGAAAGGATCAAGGATATGGGCTCTACATTGGAGGAAGTGCTTGGGGGCGATCAGGTCAACAGCCCAAGCGGCACCCACAAACCACCTTTCCACCTGGGCTTCAACTGGATCGTCAGCCAGTTCACCTGTGAGCTCCCCGAAGGCCTCCATGAACCGAGCAGGGTCCAGAAGCCTACGGGGGCGGGCCCAAACATAGAGCCGATGCTCCCCGTGGGGCGGGGTGGCGATCAACAGGGAAAATTTTAGCAGATAGTGATCTGACCATGGCACGGGATGGGATATAATACCCCCAACCATCAGAACGGAATCCGACAGCATGAAGGAAAAAAACAGATCCAGGGTTTGGCCAGCACTATAGGTGGGGCATACAACATGCTGAGATAGGT
The DNA here is from genome assembly GCA_023846285.1 of Phrynocephalus versicolor. Taxonomy (NCBI): domain Eukaryota; kingdom Metazoa; phylum Chordata; class Lepidosauria; order Squamata; family Agamidae; genus Phrynocephalus; species Phrynocephalus versicolor. The sequence goes on along the minus strand of JAHTLZ010000016.1, from coordinate 46,052,993 downwards.
TCATAGAGGCCATGGACTCAATGAATTCCAGAGCAGCACCTGAAAATTCTGTCTCAGCATGCACGTTGAAGTCCCCAACCACCAGAAGGCGGGGGAACCTCTACAGGGCAGCCGAGACGAACTCAGTGATCTCTAGAAAGGATTGGGCTGGGTTGCGGGGAGCACGGTACACCAGCACAATGCCAAGCCTATCTTGCTGACCGACCGATAGGTGGAGGCACTCTAACCCGGGACACACCAATGCCGCAGATCTGCTAATATAACAGGATTCCCTGTAAACAATGGCTCCCAGATCCGGAGCTTTAAATTGTTTCCCCACCAGCTCTGGAGTTTACAAAAAATTAAGTGCGACCACGCCCACCTAAGCGCATCCCAGCGCACTTTTCAAGTACCTGCTCTCCGGGAGTGAAAAATTCCTGATGCGGATGTAACGTAGTGAGTGCCGGGCTCTCCTCGCTTCTGTTTGTTGTCTTTTTGCCTCCCGCCCCTTTAAGAGATACTATGCTGCTGGGAGTAGAGCGAGACGGCAGAACGGAGGTGAGCCCCATTTTTTTCTTCCTTTTTTCCTCCCTCCCCTCACACAGACAGCAGCCAGGAGTGCGGAGGGGGTGGGAACACAGGAACAGCGACAAATCCCCAAGATCTCTGGTCCGAATTTAAGTGGCCAGCGGATCTTAGGGGTCATGTGAAAAGGCTCTTAGAGCTTGGTTTCCAGCCCTCTGATCAACCTTTTCTCCCTCCTCTGAACTTGTTCCAATTTGTCAGCATCTTTCCTGAAGTGTGGTGTCCAGAACTAGACACAATACTCAAGGGGAGGCTTTACCAGTGCTGAATAGAGGGGGACAAGTACCTCACAAGAAATGGAAATTATGCTTCTGTTAATGCATCCTAAACTATCCACGTAATGGTTAGTTGCATGGGCTACATTGAAAAAATAAAATAAATCGGGCTTCTGCTTCTTATACAGAGACAAGAGACACTCTCTCTTCAGATGTCACCTGATAAAAGAAATCATACGCAGAAGACACACACTTCAAGAATAACCGAAAAGGCTATATTGTTTGTACACAGCAGCAGGAATAGCTCTCAGAAGAAGACAGTTCAGAAATGTCTTATCATCTCTGTTTGTATGCCAGGAGACGGAGGAGGCCCCCTTTCCTGCTTGGTCTTTAGTACAGGTTCATGGTATTTTCTGACCTGAAGGATCACTTTTTCAGTGATTCCTTAAAGGGGAGGGAGCTCAAAATCTTTTTTGTTATTGTTTATAACCCTGAAGAAGAAAAAACATTCCCAAGTACAAAGAGAGAAATCTGAAGCTGAGGTGTAAGCATTTCATGCCTGCTAGGCTTCCTTGGAGCTTTGCTAGAAAGCCCAGGTTTGCTCCCAGCCCATTGTAACTTTTCTTACATAAAGTGTTCTCTGGAGTTCTTGGTTTGTTGGTTATCTTAAAGAATGAATTGATACTGGCCAGTTTCATATGATGAAGTGCCCTAATTAAATGTTTCAGTCTGCTGATTGATCAAGCAAGACTTGAGGCATAGGATGAAAGCTTATTTTTAGCACAACCTTCGTCCACCCATGTGTCATTCATTTTTTCACAACATGAAAATTATTTTGACATACGACATGGTGGTCACAAAAGTAATCACTCACCAACCTAGTCATGTGAGATACAGCTTTTTGTTGTCTTTGTATGCACACGGTGGCTTCACTGGGCCGAGAAAAATAAAAATAAAACTAAGCCAATGGAGACAATGGCTAGTAGATTTAATGTATCACAATTGATCTTCTGCAAAGGATGGGGCGCTCTTCTTCTTATGCAGAGCTGTGAAAATCTCCTTATGTAGACACAGTGGCTACAGTCCTGTTGCTTAACATGATAAATTACACTAGAACAAGCCCACTGAACCAATGGGGAATTAGGGAGTCAACTCTTCCATGGGTTTCACTAATTCAAATGGACCTCCTCTAACTGCAACTTTAGTGTAATAATAATAATAATTGTGTGCTGTCAAGTCAATTATGATTTGTGGCAACCCTTTTCAGGATTTTCCAAGTAGAAAATACTTGGAAGTAGAGATGGGCACGAAATGCCAAAATGATGTTTCATTCCATTATTTGTGCCCTGGTCCCCCCGTTTCATTTCATTTAATACAAAACTATTTTTTTAAAAATAATTTGTTTCATATTTGTTTCGGAGCAGTCCCGCAGCTGTGGAGAGCCCTCCCAGGGCCGGGCGCCAAGGGAGCCAGTGGCAAGCCTGCCAGGAGAGCAGTCCCGCAGCCACAGGAGTGCTCTCCTGGCTGGCTTTCCAGCGCCAGGGTGCCCCAGGAGGGCTGGGGGGAGATTTTAAAAGCCTGCTCTTCCCCCACCCCATCAGGTGGGAGGAGAGAGCGGGCGTTTTAAATCTTCTCCCCTCCCGAAGCTAGCACTGTGTGGCTACTGGGCGCTGACTCCAGGAGAGGGGAACGTGGTGGGGAGAGCATGCTCTTCTTCCCTCCACCCCGTGTGAATCATTTACTTCCTGTTCATGAACAAGTATGGTTGACAGCTTTCTATCTCTGGTATGGGCCATATAGAGTAGCTACTACTACACCATAGATGAGGAAAAAAAATGTTGTAGGTTATTTTTTCGGGGGAGGGGTCCTCAGACAGCATGATCACAGGCTTGGTGATGGTCCACCCCCACAGGCTACTGGATCCAATGGGTTTCCAGGATGCCATGAGGGGGTTATCCACCGAACTGGTTGGTGCTCCTGTCGACACCCTGATGGAGAGGTGGTATACAGCAGCCAACAGAGCAGCTGACATAATCACACCCAAATGCCCCCTCCATACCTGGGCTCGCCAAACTTCCTGGTTTAACCAGTATTTATGAGCTCTGAAGTGAAACCAGACAAGGCTAGAGAGAATCAGGAAGCAGACCCCAAGAGAAACTAATCTACAAGCCGTCAAGATTGCATCTTCCATTTACTCAGCTAAGATCAAGGCCACAAGAAGAGCATACTTCACTAACTGGATAAGCAAAGCCCAAAATCATCAAGACAAATTGTTCTGTATAGTGTGTGATTAGAGATGGGTGTTTTATTTCGGAAGGGGTCTGGTTTGGAAAACAAAACATGGCAGCCCAGCTGCAGTTTGGAACGGGGATCCAGCCTCCAGAATGAAATCAGCCACTGACTTAACTTTGTTTGGGTCACATGGGCTAAACTCCAATCAGGAAGAAGCCTTCTTCCTGGTGCTGGCCAATCAGGAGCTGCGCAAGGACATGCATCATCCCACCTCCCTGTATGATTGGCCAGCTCCAGGGAGAAGGAAAGATGACACATTGGTGGCTGCTTCCTGGTTGAAGTTTCGCCCATATGACTCAAATGAAGGTAAATCAGTGGCTAATTTCATTCCGGAGGCTGGACCCTGGTTCCGAACCGCAGCTGTGCTACTGTGTTTCATTTTCAGAACCAGACCCCTTCTGAAATGAAACACCCATCTCCTACGCACGAGGGTTGGTCACAGTGATAGGCCTCCCTGTAGCATTTCCTGTGACCAACTTGCAGCATTTTTTTAAAAAGTAGAGGCCATCCGCCAGGGCCTGAATCACCATTTGGAAACAATAAATTGAGCCAAGATGTCCAGTGCACCCTCTTGCCCAGAAAGTTTCTCCAGCTTTTAGCCTGTGATGTCATATGAGGTTGACAGAGATCCTTGCCTTGCCTGGCTAAGGCCAATTACTAATGAATGTGCTTCAAAGGGACACTCATTAGGCCCATTCGAAAAAATCTTAATGTGGCAGCAGACCAAATGGGCAATTATAGGCCTGTCGCCAATATTCCTTTTATGAGCAAGGTCTTGGAGAGGGTGGTGTCTGATCAACTTCAGGGTCTTTGACACCAGTGCCTTCAATCCATTTCAGTCCAACTTTAGGCCGCACCATAGTACAGAAACGGCACTGGTGACCCTGCACAATGACCTGCTAGTAAGTATGGTGGAGAACGTGGGGCTAAATCAGTTTATTATTCCCAACTAGAGTAGACTTATTGAATCAATTACTGAACAGTGAGTTAATGTTTATGTACTTCCTGCTGATTCAATGGCTGCCAGCTACACCCAGACCATAATGCCATCCCTAGTACTGAAATACAATTTGACCGATCATCTGGACAACATCTATATGTGGGATGTAGCACCTGCTCTTTTGTCCTTCTCCTCAGGCCGCAAAATATTTACAGAAACTTATACTGTAGAAACTCTTTGACTTCACTGTATGATGACTGGTCAAGTCTGAACTGTAATTCAACCTATAACCCGTCGTCATCATACAGTGAAGTCAAAGAGTAAAGTAAGAGTGCAGCCAGCTCTGTAGTGTGGCCTCCACTTTTCCACTTTTCTTCACTTGACACACAAGCAATTGCAAAATATCTCTGAAAGCATAAACCTCTCTTTCCATCTGGCTAAGTAACCATAGGAAGGAAGCTGGGCCATTTCCCTGGGCCTTGGATGACAACAGAGCTCTTCAATTTATTTTGCTTATACAATATTTGATTTGCTATCCAGCCCTTGCTTGACATTTATTCATGCTTTCTTCCACTTGTGCCGTCTTGCCAGCTTTAGGTGAGTGTTTCTTTTCAGTGCATTCAATTTATTTTTGTGCACAAAGTTTCTATTAAACATAACCTTTCTAACAGCAGGAGGGATTACGGCGTAATAGGATCCTGTAATAGCATAAACAGTCACAGAGACGAGAGTAGGAAAACTGGCTTAGGAACACTGCTTCCTAGGATCTGACTTCCAAACCACAGCCAAACTTGGGTCCAGGAGGAAGTCTATAAATTCCCAAGGCTTTAATGTCAATGCCCATAATGCCAAGTCAAGTCAGAGCAAGGAGCAAATGCAATACATAATTGCCTGCTGAAAAGACCATGTTGCAGATTACATAAAAATTCAGATACAGAGTGGTTCTGCAGAGATTTTTGTTCCCTCTGCATTTATTGGGACTTGTACACTTGGGTGTAAGGAGCAGAGAGACCTATACAAATGAGGTAGTGACAGGTGCTTTGAGTTGTCAATGATAAAACTGATGAATTGCCTAGAATTATGGGATTTTGCTTTCCAAGGCAATCTGAGCAATTCAAAATGTCCTTGACGCAAAGGCATTGGAAATTCATGGTGTATCTGCAACATCATTTTATCAACCATCATTAGGCTAGGGGAAGTAAGCATCTTCCCACACATCCCCGCATGTTCGACTTTTAGTTGGAAGAGGTCCATTTGATACCCACAACCCTTCCCCGTCTTCTGGGCAACTATTATTACATGTGTAGGTTTCCCAGACCATGCTTGTATGATCTGGCCACTCTAGGCCTAGATATTTTCTTCAGATAATACAGGCATGTCCAATGTCAGGCCCGAAGGCCAAATTTCGAGTGGCCCACGGCCTCTTCTCCCTCCTGGCTCAGCCTGTCATGCATCCCCACCAGCTGGCCCTTCCCCATACCGGATGGAGGCATCAGCTTGCAGTTTTTTGTTTTGCCTGCCCTCTGTGCCTCCGTCCACCACCACCCAGCCACGTTCCCAGCATACCTGCCCCTGGCTCCGTTGCTGCAGCATCCTCCCTATCTCCTTGCATGTTTAGAGACTTGTCCAATGTCTCGCTTGGCCAGGGGGGGGGGGGCAAATGTGGCTGAATGGTCGGCCCCCACACATTTTCACCTTGCCAAATCTGGCCTTCCTTGCAAAAAGTTTGGACATGGACACTCCAGAGATAATATATCAACACTGCCAAGCTCTCAGGCATCCTTGGGAAAGGTTTGACAAAGTGGTTCTGATGTAACAGACTGAGCATACTAAAGGCTTGGCTAGATGGCTAAATTGGACTGGGCTGAACAGGGCTAAATAGGGTTGTTTAAAGTTCGCATAGAGGAACAATAGGCCTTTTTGGAGCAGTCCTTTCATTTAGATGGCATTCTCACCAAATGATCCTATTCAGTCTGTCTCCCTTTAAAGGGGCAGAAAGAAAGAAAAAACAGCCACAAACAAATGTCCCTCTTTTGGCCCTCCTTTTTTTTTTTTTTTTGGCTTGGTTTAATTTGCTTTCATTTTTCCCTAAAATGCTGCCCAAACAGGCTAAAAATAACACAACACTTTTGCTTCCTTCCTCCTACTCTCCACAGAGGAGCAAAGGTAGTGGGTAATTTGCCAATGTTGTGATTGTGCCAAGCTGCATGCTTAAGCCGTTTGATGATGTTGGGCAATTGAAACCAGTTGCCAAGTTAAAAGCACCAAGCCGTCAGCTTTGGTTGGGTCCTAACAACTACTGGTGCTGAAAATGAAGCCCCTGATAATACACCCTACCCCCAAAAGTGTGGATAGGAATGCTCTGGGGATGAGCTGGGTCTCAGTGGCCCTTACATTGTGTGATTGCCAGCAAACTAGCCTGTAGCCAGAGCAGACCAAGCAGCAGAAAAATAATTCCCCTGTAGTTGCACCTTAAGCAACATAACAGCACTTGAATGCCTATTTTATTAGACTAATTTAGAGCAAAATGCTGTGGTTACTATGTCTCCACCACAATGCCCAGTAAACACTGTCCTGTGACATTAATTTCCATTCAAACATTAGTGTTTATTACAATTATATGTGGCAGGCTTGTTCCACCTCACCTGCAACTAGGATTATCAGGCTATAACCCATAATGTCCTTAAATTCCAAGCGAAAGTGGAAATCCAGACAGCCATGGCTCCAGCCCATTCCTCTTGTTTGTCCTTTCTCCCCCTTAATCACCATGCATGAGGAACAAAATAATTGCATTGAATGACCTGGAAGACATTTTCTGACCTAGTGGGAATTCTAATGTATAGAGAGAGTTCCAAATAGCATAGTCCTGAATCGAGCTGGAATCCCTAGCATATACACTTTATTGAAACTGCGACGCCTACGCTGGCTTGGACACGTTGTGAGAATGGATGACGGTCGGATCCCAAAAGATCTTCTATATGGAGAATTAATGCAGGGAAAGCGCCCCAGAGGGAGACCACAGCTGCGGTATAAGGATATCTGAAAGAGGGACCTGAAGGCCAGATGCAGGAGAGTGGTATCAGGAGACAGATATCTAGTCTCATGCGCTCCCAAACACATCTGGTGGGGCCGCTGTGAGATACAGGAAGATGGACTAGATGGGCCTTTGGCCTGATCCAGCATGGCTCTTCTTATGTTCTTATGTTCTAAGGCCTTGGGAATGGACCTCAACAGTTGGGAAACCCTGACCTCCGATCGCACTGTCTGGAGGCAAGAGATACAGCATGGTCTACATAAATTTGAAGAGGCATTTGTCCAACAGGCAGAGGAAAAGAGGCAGGCACGGAAAGAACGAAACTCGAGGATCGGGCAAGAAACAGAATACATCTGTCCCCAGTGCGGTAGAGACTGCCATTCCCGAATTGGTCTATTTAGTCACACTAGGTGTTGTTTTTAGGATCTCTCTACTCCAGGCATGATACCATAGTCTTTTGAGACTGAAGGATGCCAAAGATGATGATAATGATGATGATGAATCCTTGTGCACAATGAGAATTCAAGTGACACCTCTGACCCCCCACAATAGTGATCCTTTACTGGCATCTACCCCTCTTTTGCTTGTCTGAATCATGGTTCACCAATACAAGACGGGGGGGGGCTGTCCCTCCCCAACACTTTATATTTCTTGGGACAAAAAAGTAGGTTAAAGGAGAAAAAGGACAAACATTACAGCCAGTGGGTGAAGCTGGGTGACAGAGTTTGCAATTGCTTGGATAACAGTGCTGTATAGACATGGGCACGACTTGGCGAAATTCTCGTTTCCGTTTCCGTTCCTCGTTTCCGTTACGTAACAGAAACGGAAACGACAATTACTCCGCTCCAACTCAAACCCGAACCGATAAAAGAAAAATTGGGTCTGATTTGTCGTTGTCGTTCATGGCATTGAGGCGATCGCGCGATGCCAAGCGGCACAGAAAAAAAAGTTTTTTTTAAAAAAAAAAACCCGATTCCCGGCCAAAAAAGCAGGCGGAAATATGCCTGCCTGAGGACCCCTACCAGAGGGGTGGTTTCTGGGGGGTGGGTCCCCGGCCTTCCCCCCCTCTCCTGTCTTGGGCTGCTGGTACCAGGAGGGGGGGAGCATCCTCGTCATCTCCATTTGCCATGCAGTGCGGGGGGATCCAAAATGGCAACCGCAATATTTATTTTGAAATCATGGTCCAAAAACACACCAAAGCACCACAGAAACATGCGAAAATTAGGTATTTTAACTGCCTGAATTTTTACAGTAGCAGCAGTGGGTTTTTCATAACAATAAAACGTCGTATTGATTTTATTTTATTTTATTTTTATTTTTATTTTTTTACACCTGCGCAGTGTGCAATGATGGGCTGGCCATGGGATGGGACCATGCAAATTTTTGGAGCCATTCCACCAATCGCATGGCCAAGTTTTGACTGAGACTTCTGGATGTGCCAGTCGGGCATAAAAAGCCCACTAACCCTAGCCCGAACTCCAACCCTAACCCTAACCCTAACCCATACGCCAGTACACTGTCCTTCTTACTGGGTCAGAGGCACCCAGAGGTGCAGCCCACTAACCCACCCTAACTTTAACGGTAACCCTAAGCCTAGCCCTTGCCCTTACCCCAAGCCCAACCCTAAGCCAGATCTGTACTACGCATTACGCAAGTACACTTCCCTTTTTAGTGAGTCACAGGCCAGAGGGATTCCTCTCTCACCTCGCTCACCTGCCGTAAGCCGGCTGTAACCTGTATGCAAGTACACCAGTACGCTGTCCTTCTTAGTGAGTCAGACAGAGGCACCCAGAAGAGAGGTGCCTCTGTCACTTCGGTACGCGATGGCTATGCGTTACCCTTCCTAGCGGGCCAGAGGAGGCACCCACCCCAGAGAGGTGCCTCCAGGAGCCCGCTAACCCAACCCCCCCAAAACCAGTACAAACGACAGACGACAAACGAAATGACAAATTTTTGAAAAATTTCGCGACAAAAGGAAACGAGCCGAAACGGGCCGGCTCCGACACCCGACAACTCGAAATGTCATTTTTCCTGGTCGTGCCCATCTCTAGTGCTATAGGAGCCCTCTGCTTTAAGATGAGGAATAAAATGTAACTTTGGAGACTAAAATGTCCCCTTGACACGTGCAGCTGAAGGCAGTATGAAACCCTGTATGTCTCATTGCATGAAGAATGTTTAGGTCAAGGCTAGGAGCCCTTTATCAGGGAAGTTGTTTTCTGTATTACAGCTTGGAAACATTACTTTTTGGACTACATTTCCTCAAATCTCCCACCCATTACGGCCAGTGATTATGCTGGCTGAAGAATTCTGGAGACTGTGTTGTTAAAAAGTGCACCTTTTCTAGTTGCAAACAGTATTCTTCCATGTATAAGACTATATTTTTGTCTAAAATCATTAGACTTAAAATTGAGGGTCACCTTATACATGGAAGTAAGCCAGGGTTGTGTGGTGGCTCAGTGGGCCGGAGCGCTGAAACTGTCGGCTCCAAAGTCAGCAGCTCGGCAGTTCAAATCCCGGGTGCCACATAGCAGAGCAAGCTCCCGCTGTTAACCCCAGCTCCTGCCAACCTAGCAGTTTGAAAAGCATGTAAATGCAAGTAGATAAATAGGCACTGCTGTAAAAAGTGGGAAGGCAAACAGTGTTCCGTGCACATATTGTATATGCGTTCAGTCATGGTGGCCACATGGCCACGGACTTGCACAACACTGACTCTTTGGCTTGGAAACGGAGATGAGCCCCACCTCTAGAGATGGACACAACTAGCATGCATGTGTGGTGGGGGAACCTTTACCTTTACCTTTAAGCCAAGGAGAGAACCATGCAGTTGTCAAACTGTAATTTTGGGTTGGAAAAGTGGGGGTCAATTTATACATGGAGGGGCCTTATAGACGGGAAAAATACAGTAGTTATCCTCTGGGATACAGCTTTCACTCCATAGAGCATCAACTCCTATCTGAGCCCATGTTCAGAATTATGCGATTAATCCCTATGATTACTTCTCTTCCTGTGAAGAATCAAAAATCCACATTCCTGATACATCCTTGGAGCCAGCCAGTCAGCCTTTAGCAATTGTGGTGTAGTTTATTATTGTCCCAAGGGTTAAAAGTCAAGTTTGGGTGGTTTTTTTTTTTAAAGTGTCTGGAGTGCTCTGGAATGCAGTCTGGGGCCATCTCAGGCAAAATAAAATCTCAGACCAGGTGCTTAATGCCTGTGGGTGGGGTTAGGCACTTGCATGCTACTGCCACGCACGCCCACAGCACTCTGAGCCACAGGCATGAAAATAATTCAGCCGAGCCCCTGGAAACAGAAGTACAGGGAGGAGGGGGAAATGGCATTATAATCTAAATACAATTGGCTTTCACTGACAAGCATAAGATCCCATCCGGATCTTATGAAAAAGCAAGAAGAGGAAAAGACTGAGGGAAAATATGGTATCACTTTTCAAATACTTGAAAGGCTGTCATACAGAGGAGGGGCAAGATCTGTTCTCAATTATCCCCAAGTGGTATGAACTAAAGTTAACAGAAGCCAAATTTAGGCTGAATATGGTGTGTGTGTGTGGGGGGGATTCTTGACAGTTTGATTAGTACAATAATGGAACCAATTAACTCCCGAGAAGCCCCCCAAGAGGCTTCCAAGAGAAAATTGGACAGCCCTCAGTCAATTTCAGTTTTTAAAAGACCCAAACACAACACTTCTGATTTCTAAAAAGCCTGGATATGTCTTACAATATTTCTTATACCATATTTCTTGCAATATTTTGTTTCTTAAAACTGTTAAATTAGTTTATTGGCTTTTGATCTCATTTAAAGATTAATTTAATTTAATTTTACTGGTTTTATTTTGTCTACAGATTTGTTGTTCTTATTGTGGTTTTATTGTATTAATTTCATCATGTTATATATCTAATTGTATTTTGTATAGTGTTATAAGCCACCCTGAGTGGCCATATGGGTGGGGTATAAATAAATAAATAAATAAATAAATAAATAAATAAATAAATAAATA
>JAHTLZ010000016.1:46013445-46041930 GCA_023846285.1 Phrynocephalus versicolor | reverse complement strand
ATAAATAAATAAATAAATAAATAAATAAATAAATAAATAAATAAATAAATAAATAAATAAAATATTTCTTTAAATACAGAGGATAGGAATAGCACAGTTTGTTTAATCCAGAAAAGGGAGGAAATAAACATTTTTTCTCACCCCCCACCCCTGTGGGGTACAAAAAAGGGCCCTAGACCATGTAACTGCATAAACATCTTGTCTTGAACTAATGGCCCAGAAGATCAATTCAACCAGCCAAATATCTCTGAAATGCCAAGGCTTTGATGAGGAGAGCATGAACTGCTGCACTTCTGCCTGTGGACCAAAAAGGCCGAGCAGGCTTGTCAGGCCTGAGACAACCCTTGATTCTGCTGCTCTTTCTCCAGCACTCAAATACTGTACTGTAGATGTCTGTTCGTCCTTTCAAAACCAGTGTGTTGTGTTGATCATAGTGCTGACCTACAGCTTTGCAGGGCTTGGCTTTATTCCTCCATAAAGTTCACTGGCCAACCTCAGTTGGTTCATTATTTTTCATACTAGCCTACCTTAGATGATTGCATTAAAATAGTGTGTCATTTATGCTGCTTATATATTCTCTTTGGAAATAAGATGCAACAAAGAATAAATGATGACAGTTCAGAAAGCTTATGCAGGAACAATTCCTCACCCAAGATTAGGCAGCCCCCTTCACTGGAGGCATTCAAAAAGCTATTAAAAGAAGGGTTTTTAGGCAGGCATATCCAGAGTCAACTTAAAATAAGAACATATGTTTAGCCTGAAAGATTTATCTGTCACTGTATGTATTGATATATTGCTGCTTCTTAATGTTTTATTGTTATTTTAATATTGTTAATGTATTTGTAAATTCTATGTAATGTTAATTGGCCTATTTATGCTTTCATTTGTTTTTGTTTTTGTTATTTTTGAACGTGCTATGTCTTGGTTTTGTTTTTGGTTCAATGGATTGTTAGCTACCCAGTAGCCTTCACCCAGACGGGCATGATAAAAATATAAGAAACAGAATGGATGGATGGATGGATGGATGGATGGATGGATGGATGGATGGGTGGAGTGGAGTGGAGTGGGAGGGGACCCTGATTTGTGGCCATTTCCTTTTATATGTTTTTAAGACATCTAAACCAGCCTGCCTGTTTCAGTATTGGGCAACACATTGGAAGACTCATTATTTTACTGATCCATCGCATACCTTAATTAAGGAGAGCCTAATTTTATGCATAGATGAAAAACAGTGATCATGCTATTTCCCTTCTTTAACTGCCTCACTCTCCTCCTTTTTGGTAGAGGAAACCACCCACAAAGCACTTCAGAAGGAGAGGCAAACCTTTGGGGAGCAAAGACAGGGGAGATAAGGAAATGTAAACAACATTCCTTCCCAATGAGGTTTGAAATCTCAGCTTGAGAAACAGCCCTGTGGGCTGGGCAGAGCCTGTTCCTTTTCTTTTGTGGGCCTAGGAAATGAATGGTGGGTAATATGAGTTTCAATATATATTTCCATATAAGCAAGATAAAGCCTTGCCGATGATGCACTTTTGACAACTGCAGGACATGCAGCCATCCAGCAGCTGTTAGGAAAGGAACACACCTTCTTTTATATCAGCCCATCCAGCTGTTGTTAAAAATGCAAAAAACAGATCAGCAAAAGAACGCAGGCCCACACTCCGTAAGACAAGACCTATTTTGTTCCTCCACCTTTCAGCTAAATGAGAAGCTTTGGATTGAATGGGATATTTTATGATGATGTGGACTCAAAAGGGAACAACGTTGCTCAGAATCATCTCTGTACCTTGGTGATATATATGTAATTAAATGCTGAAGCAAAGAAGCTGCATAGAAGTGCCTCCCAAGGCAGATATATAAAACAAAAGCTCACCATCAACTTTTGCAATTAATGATCACCCACTTATAAAACCAGTTTCCGATCGACACTATAGTTTCTGTTAAATTCTTCAGAAGTGGATAAATTGTTAGTTGAACATCCTAACCCAGTTATCAAAGTTCTATATCTTGTTGTTGTGTTTTAAACCACCTCATTAATACGAAGAGACACCCGACTGTGGACAGGACCTTGTTCCTCTTGCTCTCCTCTGACAGAAACAACAGCTTCTGTCACGGTCAGCTGCTTCTTAACGGTTACCACGTCAAAGGCCAAGGCACAAAGCCGCCACCCTCCTTTCATACTTGAGCGGGCATTAGCATTCTGCAGCAGCGGTTCCGTTTGCAGCCGTGAGCTCTGCCCCAGCCAATCGCAGCCCAGCTCACTGGCACCATCTGTGGCATGTCTTCATCCCCACGACTACAGCAAAAAGGGACTGTCGTTCTGTCAGCAGTAAATGGAACACAAGCTTAACAGTGGGACACGGCTTTGCTGATTAGTGTCACAAAGCTTGAGTCTCCTGTGCCGTTGTTTCCCCTGCGCTGGGGAGGCCATGCCCCTGAAGTAGTTTGCTAAAGTTCTGAACCAACAACAGCTCTTTGTGGCAACTGTGTAGCTTGCCTATACGAAATGACAACCATGATTAGTAGTGTCACCAGTTAAAATGGCCCTGTAGAAGCTTGGTCCTTTATGGCCATCAACACATAGCATGGTTGAAGGTTGTGTGGCAGTTGTATCTCAGAACATTGGTTGGGAGGGGATGTCAAAGTTTCCACAATACTGAATGAGAGGGTCTCATTATGCCTCCCAGGAAAAGACATCTGCCTCTAAACAAACTAGATCTGGGTGTCAGATCTACTGCTGCCCTTCAGTACACCCAGTTCTTTGATGTTCAAATAGAATCTCTTTTTCTGTAGTTTGAAACCATTGCCCTGAGACCTAGTCTCTGAAGCCATGGAAAACAAACCAGACCCTTCTTCAATAGGACATCCTTTCAAATATTTAAACATGGCTATCATGTCCCGAATCAAACTTCTTTTTGTAAGACTAAACATTCCCAGATCCCTGAGCCGCTCCTCATAAGACATAATGTTCCAGACGTTTAACCATCCTGGTTGCCCTCTTCTAGACCCATTCAAGGTTGTCAACATCCTTTTTAAATTGAGGTGCACAGAACTATACACAGTATTCCAGGTGGGGTCTGACCAGAGCAGAATAGAGTGGTACTGTCACCGCCCCCTTGCTCTAGAAACTATGTTTCTGTTGATGCAACCAAGAATAGCATTGGCTTTCTTTGCTGCTGTGTGACACTGCTAATTGATGTTCAATTTGTTCAAACAGAAGTGAAAGGGGGGAAATGGGAGCAGAATCCAAATGCAGCTTTTCAGCAAGTTGCTCTAAAGTGAATGACAACTATTATACTAATATTTGCAAAGAAATAGAAGAGGACAATACAACACCAAAATATATACGAGTATTTTAATAACAAAATGCTGATTTTATATCTTGAAACAGTGCACCCTTACAAGGAAAACATGATCAGTTTATTTTGATACAAATTGCTCTCAAGACTGCCCCTCTGACTGGCTGAAAATTCACCGCCAGAGACAGCCATCTTACTCAGTCTTATGTGAATTGCCCATAAGTGAACTGAAAACCAGTGAGGTTGGGGAAGTTCAGATGTAATATAATTAAATTTATAACACCTGGTTAACAGCTTTGGTTTGCGGTTATATTTTAGACTGATTGTAGTTTTCACACTGTAGCTGCCCGCTGAACTTCGTAATATGTTTTCCTAGGTCCCTTTTCCTTGAGATGTGTAATCCTTCAGTTGAAATACACAGTTCAAAAATAGGTAATTTTCACAACGAAGACAACTTTCCGTTAGTGGCAGGTGTGAATGATGCATACAGTCTTTCACAGAGAGTTAATTATCTAAGTGCCTGTCAGCTGTCAGAGAGGAAGGGGCTTTTGAAGGATGTAGGCAGCTTACAATTGAATCTACTCTTTGCTCTAAGAAGAAAAATCTTCGGTATAATAATACTTTTTTATCCCTTATTACTGGAACAATCCAGAACCTGTGATTGTAACTCCAGCGGATAAAATGTGTACTCTCTAATTAAAGTTAGCCTACTGACTAATCAAGTAAAACTGTGACAGGCAATTCAAGAGATCTGGAGGGGAGGGGCATGGCAGAAATTTGTGGCCTGTTTGCAATTGCTGATGACATGGGGGGGTAACATCATAGAAGAGTGAAGTTGGAAGGGGACTAGAAGGCCATCAAGTCCAACCCCCTGCTCCATGCAGGAATAAAAATCCAATTATATCTGCCAGGTAGTTGTCTAAATTTCTCTTTAATGCCTCCAGCATTGGAGCACTCGCCACCTCTTGAGGTAATTATTTGGTTCCATTGCCGTTCTGCTCTAACAGTTAGGAAGTTCTTTCTGATATTCAGCCGAAAGCTGGGTTCTCTTAAACCGGGGGTCTGCAACCTGCGGCTCCGGAGCCGCATGCGGCTCTTTGGAACATTTGCCGCGGCTCCGGGAGGGTTCAGAAATTTCAATACAAAGGTGCCGAATCTCGCGAGGACAGCCCGTCCCACAAGGCGACGCGAAGTCAAGCGCGGCCACACTCTCACGCTCTACCTTCCCGCAGGCTCCCTCTTCTTCAGAGCAAGAGAGAGAAGGAGGCGTGGTGGAAAGTGCCCCCTGCACAGCAGCCTTTTTTCTTTTCTTTTTTTTAACTTCAAGAAAACCTCCCAGATCTGGATTGTTGCCTCCCCCCCCAGAGAAAAAAAGACGGGAGGAGAAAACCCTCCTTCCTTCCTTCCCCCCTTCCCCTTCCTTTCTTGCTTGGGTGTTTTCTGGGAGGGGGAAGAAGCGACGTGTGTGTGTGTGTGTGTGTGTGTGTGTGTGTGTGTTGTGTGTGTGTAGAACGTGGAGGAAAAGAAAACCCTCCTTCCTTCCTTTCCCCCTTCCCCTTCCTTTCTTGTTTGGGTGTTTGGAGGGAGGGGGAAGAAGCGAAGTGTGTTTGTGTGTGTGTGTGTGTGTGTGTTGTGTGTGTGTGGTGGTGGGGGCAGCGTTTCCCCCCTTTCCCTTCCAAGCATTGCACATGTGCAGTTGGCATCTCTCTCTCTCTCTCTCTCTCCTTTTGCTTCGCTACAGCCCCCCCCCCAAAAAAAACTACGGCTTTGCACTAACTTGCCGGGATGAAGCTCCAAAAACGCTGGGGAGCGGGCGCGCGCACGGCGTGTCTCCGCGAAACAGAGAGAGAGAGAGAGAGAGATTAGAAATTCCCCTCCTCTCCCTCCTGTACTATTTTTGGAAGATTTTTAAAAACTGCCCCCCCCCAAAAGTGGAAGTGGTGTGGGCACGACGCACTCCGGCTGCGCTTCCCTCCTCCATGGAGGGTGGGGGCGAGAGGAGGAGGAGGAGGAGGGAGAGATGGAGTGTGTGTGTGTGGGGGGGAGAGATTCAGACCATGGCTGCAGGATCCGGGCAGAAGGCAGCGAGGGCGGAATGGGAACCTCAAGAAAGGCGGCGTGGGGAGGGGGCCACGGCTAGTCTTCTCTCTCCCCACCCCACCCCCCGCCGCCACCGCCGACGCCCTGCTTCCTTGCCCGGTACTGTCAGTTCTGGCCCAACAAGCAAGGGGTTGGTGGCGGCGGGAGCGGGGAGGGGGGGAGCGGCGGCGGCGGCGGAGAGGCGAGAAGCAACGGAGGAAGTCGGCTTTTCTTTTTCCTGCGCGAGATCAACTTGGCAGTCAAGGGACGAGGGACACGGCGTGACAGCTAGTTCGAGCCCGCCCCCCGGCCCGAGGAGGGGTCTCTCTTATTAGACTTCCAGCGGCTCCCTCCTGGAGTCAGCCGGTTTCGGTGGCGGGGTGGGGGCGCCGGGCTCAAGTTGTTCAGGGGCCCCTGGCCGCCCGGGGAGGCCAACGCTGAGCCAAGCCGAGTGGAGCGCCTGTGCGCCTACCTGCTTGTCTCGCTCGCTCTCGCTCTCTCCGAAAGCCCGCCAGCAGCTGCCTTCTGCTCCATTCCAACACACAGAATGTGCCTCCTGCGCGCCCACCCACCCCCCAGCCCGGCCCTCCTCGAGACTGGCGGACACACAGCCACCCCAGTTGCGCGCGCGGGAGAACTTGAGGCAGGTGCACGCCTCGATGGAAACCCTCGGGGACAGGGTGGCGGGGTGGGGGGGAGGCGGCGGCGGCTCGGGCTCACCCGCTCGCTCGCTCTCCCGGCGCCTGAAGTGCCGAAGAAGCAACTTTCATTGGCTTCCTTCTCAGAAGCCCTTCGGGGGTGCCCGGAGGAGCCGCAGCCGCCGGCGCTCCTTCCCACCCCACCCGAGCCGGGCGCCGGGACGCAGCGTGTCCGAGGAGCGCACGAGGGAGTGTGTTGCTTGCGAGCGCCCAAAAAGCCAGGAGCGAGGGGAGGGGAAAATATATTTGCAGTGTTATATTTGTTTTAAATGTCGCAATGATTTTGCGGCTCCCAGGTTTTTTTTTCCATCAGAAACGGGTCCAAGTGGCTCTTTATGTCTTAAAGGTTGCAGACCCCTGTCTTAAACCATGCCCATTGTTGCTCGTCCTGCACTCTGAGATTATCAAGAACAGATCCATGTCATAGAAAAGCAGTGTTCTGCTGTTGAAAGCATTTTGCCTTTAAAACGATGTTGGTATGGTCCAAATCCCAAGTCTGAGTCTTTGTTACCAAGTCCCAACCCAAGTTCAAGTCCCTGTTAAAATCCAGCTCCCCCCTCCAAGAAAACAAGGAGAGGTGGGTGGGTTCTAAGTCGCAGGTCCAGTCTGAATCACTGGGGAAAAAACCAACAAACCCTAAATCGACTCACCAGTGTGCCTTAAGTCTGATTTAACAGCAAGTCTCATAACTTGAGCCCCCATCCCTGCCAGATAGACATTCTCGGTTTGCCTTGTTTACAAGTTGACTCTTTTTGCGGGTTTCAGTGGCAAGGATCTTTTGGGTGATTTTGGGGAGCCACCAGAATGATCACTGTTTCAAACTTTAACAAAAGATTTAAAAAGATAATTGTTTTTTTTGTCATGTCTGTCCGTATCTTTCCCCAATTTATCTACTTCCAGAAGAATACAGCTGAAGTTAGTGAGGCTTTTCTATACGATCATCTGTAGGTGGTAGCCTGAAGACGATATTAAATATATCAGGGAATTTTTGGTTCATTCATGGTAACCATTATTACAGAAGGCATTTCAAAACTCATGAAGGAAGAAGAAATGCTCTTATGGAAAACAACCTGGGTGTGCTTCAGGATATCAAATGTGTGAAGAAGACTGCATGTTCCTGAGAACCAAAACTGAAAGTCCTCCCACCTGCATATGAGTCTTAGCCATTAGCATATCCATCCCTATTATTAGGCAAAATGAGGTTGGTGGCTCTGGCCACAGATATGCCTTGTAATTAAAAGGCCACAAGTTGGCTGAAATCCTCTAGTACAGTGATGGTGAACCTTTTAGAGACTGAGTGCCCAAACTGCGATTCAAACTCCATTATTTTTTCGCAAAGGGCCAATCCAGCAATTTAACCTGAATACACATGGCAGTGAAGGGGTGATGTCGGGTGCCCACAGAAAGAGCTCCAAGTAACACCTTTGGCACCCATGCCATCCATTTGCCAACCTTAAGATGCCTTCAAGAAGAGGCCCTTGAATTACTGAGACCTTGCTGAGTCAATTCCTGTGTAAGCTGCATTGGTTCAATAAGCCCATTGTTGCTACCGCTTACTGATGGATTTCAACAGTTATTAGCTATTTGACTTTTTAAAAATAATTATTTTATTTTTTTTTCTTGCCATCAAGGTTGGGTGAGTACTTGTAGTTTTTTTCTGCCTCTCTTGCCAAAATAACATGCCTCGTTTTTGGTGCCATAACACTTTTGATCTATGCACCAGTTGCCACTCTCCCTTAAGCAGAAAAATGTCTTGAGATGCCCTTTTGTTATTCATCTCCAAATTTCAGACGATGTCAAAGAGACCCAAAGTCCCTGCTGGTGATTTGCTGCTTTTGCTACTCTCTCAGGTCACAATTACTTCAGTTTTCCCAGGGTCGGCAGAGAACCAGAATAAAGGAGAAGAGGCTCAGGGGTCAACTAAAGAGAAGAGACAAATCCTTTGGGGAATAAACAGCCACCAGCTATTGAAGTGCAAATCCAAACCGAAGCGTGCTGGTAGGGTGGTGAATAGCTAGGCACTCATTAACAGTAAGAGCTTCACTTTACAAGCATGATAACCAGAGTCCATCCTTCTGAATAAGTAACAAGGAGTGTGGCTTGATAAAGTGAAGTAATTGATTGGGAAGCAGGGATTGGGGTAGGGGGATTTATTCATCTCCTACATTTAGTAGGGACAGAAGGGCATTTCAAGGTCACACATACTCATTAATGTCCTGGACATATATCTATGAATGTGCATCTAGTCATGTAAAAGTACTAAAAGGGGGAAAGACTTCCTCAGCCTCCTAAACTGAAAAGGGAACTCTGTGGTGCAATCAGTGGATACGAAGTACAACATTAAAACAGTCCAACTCCTCAGATGATTTGTAATATTGCAAATTTCTCAGGAAATGTGATGATAATCCATTAATTTTTTATGTACAATTCAAACACCAATGACAATGAAGAAGACAGAGACCACATGCCCAAAACAGAGCCTATCTTTGTAGGGAGTGAAACAGAAGAATTAAGCCAGATAGAAATAACCAGGAAGGAGGCCCTTGCATATCTTATTAAACTAAATGCTAACAAATCACCAGGACCAGATGGCATCCATCCACGAGCTCTTAAGGAACTTAAAGATGAAACTGCTGAGGTCCTAGCCAAAATATATAATCTTTCCCTCAGATCTCGCATTGTGCCTGATGACTGGAAGATAGTGAATGTAACACCAATCTTCACAAAAGGATCCAGAGGTGATCCAGGAAATTATCAGCTGGTCAGTTTGACATGTGTCCCAGGTAAAATGATGAAAACCATCCTAAAGGATAAAAATAATAGGCACATAGAAGAGAAGGCGCTGCTGAAGGAGAGCCAACATGGGTTTTGCAAGGGTAAATCATGCCTCACAAATCAGTTGGAATTCTTTGACAGTGTCAACAAGCATATGGATAAGGGAGATCCTGTTGACATTGTTTATTTGGACTTTCAGAAGGCTTTTGACAAGGTCTGTACCAATGGCTCTTGAATAAACTTGCCAGTCATGGAATCAAGGGACAGGTCTTGCCCTGGATCAGAAATTGGCTAAGGGACAGGAAACAGAGAGTAGCACTAAATGGATATTTCTCCAAGTGAAGGGGGGTAAAGAGTGGGGTCTCCAAGTACTGGGACCCCTGCTTTTCAACCTCTTCATAAATGATCTAGAAGTAGGAGTAAATAGCAAAGTAGCCAAATTTGCCAGCGACGCTGCCAATGCGTGGCAGCAGTGAAGAAGGACAATTCCATGCTAAGGATCATAAAAAGGGGGATTGAAAATAAAACAGCCAACGTTATAATGCCATTATACAAAACGATAGTAAGGCCACACCTGGAGTATCGTGTACAAATCTGGTCACCGCATCTCGAACCAAGACATAGTGGAACTGGAAAAGGTACAGAAGAGAGCAAATAAAATGATTACTGACTTCCCTTATGAGGAAAGACTAAAATATTTGGGGCTCTTTAGTCTGGAAAAAAGGCGCCTGAGGGGGGATATGATTGAGATGTACAAAATAATGCAGGGCATGAGTAAAGTGGATAGAGGGAAGCTCTTCTCCCTCTCACAAAATATCAGAACTAGGGGACATTCACTCAAATTGAAGGCTGGGAGAGTAAGAACAGACAAAAGAAAATATGTTTTTACCCAGCATGTGGTTAGTCTGTGGAACTCCCTGCCACAGGATGTGGTGATGGCATCTGGCCTGGATGCCTTCAAAAGGGGATTGGACAGATTCCTGGAGGAATAGTCCATCACAGGTTACAAACCATGATGGATATGTGTAATCTCCAGGCTTAAAACCAGGATACTTCAAGGGCCAGATGCAGGGGAGTGATATCAGGAGACAGATATTTTGTCTCGTGTACTCCCAGACGCATCTGGGGGGGGCCACTGTGAGATACAGGAAACTGGACTAGATGGGCCGTTGGCCTGATCCAGCATGGCTCTTCTTATGTTCTTATGTTCTTATGTTACCCAGTTATCTGGGTGATTTGGGGCTAGACTGAAGTTCCATCCAAGCTAAGAGATGAGCAACTCTTTCTTTTCTTTCATATTATACTCCTTGAATTCTCTTCTGTTTCTTCAAGATGCAGAGATATTCTTTAAAAGAATTCCTCAATTTTAATCTGGCAGGTATGGATGGCCAATTGATGTAGATGCTTTGGGGTTTTTCAATATCTGCTGCTGTATGAAGGTGCTCTTTATGAAGGTGGGTATACAGTACTGTCCTTTAGATTGTTCTTATGTTCTTATGTTCTTATACAGGGTAGTAAAAACTGAGAGAGATTGTGAGGAGTTCCAGAAAGATCACTTGAGACTGGGGGACTGGGCAAACCACTGGCAAATGACTTTCAACATTAGTAAGTGCAGAGTGATTCCCCTTTGGGCAAAAAAACCCAATTACATTTATAAACTGATGGGATAAGAACTCTCTGCAACAAACCAGGAAAGGGACCTTGGTGTCTTGGTAGACATCTCAATGAAGGTGTCAACCCAGTGTGCCGCAACAATGAAAAAAGCAAACTCAATGCTAGGGATCATTAGGAAGTGTATAGAAAATAAGTCAGCAAGTGTCATTTTGCCTCTTTATACATCTATGGTGAGGCCCCATCTGGAGTATTGTGTACAGTTCTGGTCGCCATACCTCCAGAAGGATATTATGGAAATGGCAACCAGAATGATTAGGGGACTGGAACACTTTCTTTACCATCTGAGGCTGCAACCACTGGGCCTCTTCACTCTTGAACGACGGCGCCTAAGAGGTGACCTAATTGAAGTTTATAAAATCATACACAGTGTGGACAAAGCAAATAAGGAAAAGCTGTTTTCCCTATCGCACAACACTAGAACTAGGGAACACTCCATGAAACTTTGGGGTGCTAGATCTCAAACAAATAAGAGAAAGTACTTTTTCACCCAGAGGATCACTGCTGTCAGCCAGGAGAGCTTTAAGAAAGGATTAGACAAGTTCATGGAGAATGGCTATCATTATGGATGCCTAATAGACAACCTCTGGGTTGGAGAGATAGGCAGGATATCTCTCAGTGCTGTTTGTGGGGAATCGTAAGCAGATGAAGATATCTGCTTTGGAATATCCTGAAGCAAATGGTGAGCCGCTGTGTGAGATAGAATGCTGGACTCAATGAGCTGTGTCTGTTCCAGCAAGGCTATTCTTATGTGCTTATGACATAATTAGATTGCACTGAAACACTCTGAAACGCTGTGCCTCTTCCTGGAAGCTTGAACCCCATTCGATCACTTTCCAAAGCCTTTGTACATTTTAAGCACCAGCCTCTCTCAAGTGAATTCAGTCTAAACATTACATGTCGTAATTAATATCCACTCAGTTCATGCTGATTGAGAAGGTCGAAGAGAAACTTGGAAGAAAAAAAAAACTCTTGCATTCGACAACCCTGACCACGGTCAGTATGTATAGAACTGCAGCCTTAGTCCTGTACAAGGGAAGGGTTCTTGCACCCACGTCACTAAACTTGATGGAGAAAAGGGGCAAAGAGAGAAGGCGGCAATTCATTTATCTTTCATTTTGGTTCTAGTCTCATTGGACAAAAATACAAACTGACTAAACGCTTATTTATTATTGATTCAAGACGTGCTTATTCTGTAGCAAACTCTTATTTTCTTTCAAGCCTTATTTAGGTATTACCCACTTGAGGAGACATGAAACCACAAAGTAACCTGTGTCATGAAACTCTTTCCTGCTTCCTTGGTTGTTCAGGACAAACAGTAAGAGCACTGAGTCTGGTGTATATTCATGAAGGCCAGAGGCTCCAAACTGTGGATCTGCAGAGGGTGCTGGATGGCAGGTTCCACCATCTTGAGATCCCAATGATGGGAGCTGTAGTTGGGCACTCCATGTGCTGTTTAGAAACTTAATTTGCCATAGGAAAGTGCTTCCCAACCTTGGGTAACCCAGGTGTTTTCAGACTGCAACTCCCAGAAACTCTGGCCAGCACATCTAGTAGTGAAGGCTTCTGGGAATTACAGCCCAAGAACATCTGGGTTACCCATAAGAACACAAGAGCATAAGAAGAGCCATGCTGGATCAGACCAAAGGCCCATCTAGTCCAGCTTCCTGTATCTCACAGTGACCCCACCAAATGGGTCTGGGAGTGCACGAGACTAGATATCTGTCTCCTGATACCACTCCCCTGCATCTGGCCCTTGAAGTACCCCAGTTTTAAACCTGGAGATTACACATCTCCATCCTGGTTTTTAACCTGTGATGGACTTCTCCTCCAGGAATCTGTCCAATCTCCTTTTGAAGGCATCCAGGCCAAATGCCATCACCACATCCTGTGGCAGGTAGTTCCACAGATTAACAACACTCTGGGTGAAAAAAAATTATTTTGTCTGTTCTCACTCTCTCAACAACCCTCAATTTAAGTGGATGTCCCCTAGTTCTGCGATAGTGGTGCCCAATGTTAGGAACCACTATCGCAGGAAAAAGAGCAGAATCCCTGCTATGCAAGTCTGCTCCAAATGCACCAGAAGCCAGAAACAGCTGCATGGGAACAGAAGGGTTTAGAAAATTCAAACATTTGGACTACCATTCGACTGTATTCAGGACCCACAGCTGGTGGCAATAAGTCAAGGGAGACACAAGTCGAAAGAGTTTGGAAACCACTGCAATAAAGAATTGTAGAGCCCAAAGTGTCACTGAGATTGTCATTACCCAAGAGATGTCTGAATGAATTCATATTCTTCAGGGAGGCTCCTTTCATGTCCAGAAATCTATAAGAAATCCTGCCAAAATATAAAGCAAAAGGAACAACTGGAAATGCTAACAGCCCTGCCCCTTCTGCTATTGTGCAGATGAGTGGGCCAGCCAAGGGTAGCATAGATCAGTCTATGCAAAAGAAGTACTGTAGATGTAAGACTCAGTGACATCTACCAAACCATTACTCCTTGCTTGAAGTGAAAGCCCCCTGATAAACCAACAATCTAAAGGACAGTACTGTATACCCACCTTCATACAGAGCACCTTCATACAGCAGCAGATATTGAAAAACCCCAAAGCATCTACATCAATTGGCCATCCATACCTGCCAGATTAAAACTGAGGAATTCTTTTAAAGAATATCTCTGCATCTTGAAGAAACAGAAGAGAATTCAAGGAGTATAATATGAAAGAAAAGAAAGAGTTGCTCATCTCTTAGCTTGGATGGAACTTCAGTCTAGCCCCAAATCACCCAGATAACTGGGTAACATAAGAACATAAGAACATAAGAAGAGCCATGCTGGATCAGGCCAATGGCCCATCTAGTCCAGCTTCCTGTATCTCACAGTGGCCCCACCAGATGCACCTGGGAGTGCATGAGACTAGATATCTGTTTTGTGATATCACTCCCCGGCATCTGGCCCTTGAATTACCCCGGTTTTAAGCCTGGAGATTACACATCTCCATCATGGTTTGTAACCTGTGTTGGATTTTTCCTCCAGGAATCTGTCCAATCCCCTTTTGAAGGCATCCAGGCCAGATGCCATCACCACATCCTGTGGCAGGGAGTTCCACAGACTAACAACACGCTGAGTGAAAAAATATTTTCTTTTGTCTGTTCTTACTCTCCCAGCCCTCAATTTGAGTGGATGTCCCCTGGTTCTGGTATTTTGGGAGAGGGAGAAGAGCTTCCCTCTATCAACTTTACTCATGCCCTGCATTATTTTGTACATCTCAATCATATCCCCCCTCAGGTGCCTTTTTCCCAGACTAAAGAGCCCCAAATGTTTTAGCCTTTCTTCATAAGGGAGGTGCCCCAGCCCAGTAATCATTTTAGTCGCTCTCTTCTGCACCTTTTCCAGTTCTACTATGTCTTTCTTGAGATGCGGTGACCAGAATTGTACACAATACTCCAGGTGGGGCCTTACTATTGTTTTGTATAATGGCATTATAATGTTGGCTGTTTTATTTTCAATCCCCCTTTTGATAATCCCTAGCATGGAATTGGCCTTCTTCACCGCTGCCACACATTGGGTAGACACCTTCATGGAGCTGTCCACCAACACACCAAGATCTCTTTCCTGATCCGTCACGGATAACTCAGAGCCCATGAGTTGGTAGATAAAGTTTTGATTTTTTGCCCCAATATGCATTGCTTTACATTTGGCTTGAAAGTCACTTACCTATCCCATGTTCCTTTAAATGCAGATTAAATTTGTAGATAAACCATGTCCAAAAATGCAGTCCCCACAGCCACCAAGCTTTTTTGGGGGAGAAAGAGAAGAAAACCCAGTAACACCCCCTTAAGTGAGGTTTCCAATACTTACCAGAGATGTAGGGAATTTGTTGCCTCGCTTAAAAAAATCCACCTTTTAAGGAGGCGCCCAGATGATCCGTGTTTCTTCTTCTTTTTTTCTCATAGTGCCGATGGGCTGTTCCTGCGGCCGATCGGGTGCTGTTTTTTTTCCTTTTCACTTCCCCCATCCCTAGTGCCAGTCAGCTGGTCCTCTGGCTCGTCTGGCGTTTTATTTATTTGTTTTTTTTAATTTCCCCCCACTCTTCTAGCGTCAAGCAGCTAGCCAATCGGGTGCTGTTTTTTTTAACTTAAACAAAGGTTTTTTTAAAAAAAACCTTTGTATGTGAGAACTGCTATCCCACATCTTCAGTCACATGATGGAAGAGGAAAAGCTGGACTTTCCAAAGATCAGGATCTTTGAAGATATACCAGATTCATGGAAATCATCTCATACAACATTGATTCCAAAAGAAGGGAAACCCAGATACCTGATACAGAACTACAGGCCAATTGCTCTCCTAAATGTGGATTATAAAATATTTGCAACTATCTTGGCAAACAGATGGTAAATGATTCTACCGTCTCTGATATCCCCCGATCAAAACGGTTTTCTTCCAAAAAGACGCCTCCAATCCAACATCAGAACTTTCCTAGACGCGTTGGAGTACTATGAATGTCACCCTGAGAAGCAAGTAGCCTTTGCATTTATTGACGCCGAGAAGGCATTGGACAATGTATCTTGGTCTTTACTCAAAACCCAGTTGGATTATTTACAGTGTGGCCACAGAATGCTATGAGCTATAGAACAAATTTACTCCGCCCAAAACACTAGGATCGTAGTTAATGGCTACCTTACAGACACAGTCAAGATACATAAAGGTACCAGGGAAGGATGCCCTCTTTCTCCCTTGCTGTTTATTTTAACTTTAGAATTACTACTTCATGTTATAAGAAATACCCCAGGTATTCAAGGTCTACAAAGCAAAGGAGAAGTCTATAAGGTGCAAGCCTTCGCGGACGACTTGCTGGTTATTATGGAGGACCCACAGACCTCCCTTCCAGAACTACTAAAGATCTTGGAGGCCTACTCTTGTGATTAGAAAATTGGTTAACCAGTCAGGTTTCCAACATGCTAGTAAGGCATACCTGGGTATTACTGTGTCCAACTGTTGTAACACTTTACTTAAAGATAACTATGTTAATGGTATAAAAGCAATCAAAGCTGACCTGGAAACCTGGTCAAGACTTCAGTTATCTTTAATGGGCAGAATTGCTGCAGTTAAAATGACTGTTTTACCTAAATTGCTCTTTTTATTTCAATGTTTACCTATATTACCTAACTTTAAGATTATTTCAGACTTGGAAAAAAGTATATGTGTGTTTATATGGCAAAAGAAAAAAATCAAGGATTAGAAATGTCTATTTACAGGACAGAACTAAAACTGGTGGTTTTGCCCTGCCCAACTTGGTGCTGTACTATAAAGCTGCTGCTACGACTTGGATCAAAGACTGGATTTTGATGACAAATAATAGAATACTGCAGCTTGAGATTCACGATTTGGACAGAGGTTGGCATCATTACGTATGGTATAAAGGTAATATACCTACCCTTTTCAAAAAGCATTGGATAAGGAATGCCTTTGTTAAAATATGGTTATCCATAAAAAAACAGTTTTACCCTAAAGCACCAACGTGGTTGTCTCCGTTAGGAGTGATTACCAATTCTCATACAAGTGCAAGCCTTAAATCTCTAACCTACAGACAACTTCTGAATGCTGATTTCTCTTTGAAGTCACTAGAAAAATTAGTATCAGAAGGTTACAAGTTAGACTGGTGGAAATACCAACAAATATACTCACACTTTAAAAATCTCACTAAAGAGGGGGGATTCATGACTAATGACACTCCACTTGACAAAATATTATCTTCTGGTGATTCAAAGCTTCTCAGTAAATTCTATAGTAATTTGTTAAATGAAAAAATGATCGACACACTGGTCAAAGATACTATGATAAGATGGGCAGAAAATTTTGGTTATTCTATCCATTTAAACAAATGGGACTCTTTGTGGAATACAGTTAAACTCTTTAAATCTATAGCCTTTAAGGAAAATTGTTACAAGATGTTTTATAGATGGCATTCCCCCCCCACCGTTTATCTAAGATGTATAATTGTTCACCCAAATGTTGGAAATGTAAACATGACAGTGGTACCTTTTATCATATGTGGTGGACATGTAAAGAGGCAAAGGCATATTGGATAATGGTAAAATTATTTTTAGAAAGATATTTGAAGATTAAGTTAGAGCTTAGACCAGATTTTTTTTCTATTAAATATAGTAGATGTTAATATCTCACATGACCAGAAATATGTACTTCATCATGTAATAGTTGCTGCAAGGATACTGTATGCGAAATTTTGGAAACAACCAGAAGTGCCAACAGAGAGAAACTTCCATGAAAAGATAAGAGAATGTATTGAAATCGACAGACTCTCCGGTTTTCTAAAGGGAGACTACGATGAGATTTCCCGGAAAAGATGGCAAGAAGTAACAAACTTATTAGTATTGTGATATTATTTGGTGATTTGTGAACATGTTAAACCGTTATTTTTGGCTTGATATACTAAATGTAATTTTTATAGTGTATTTCCTCCCCCTCCCCCACACCCTCCCTCCTCTGCCCCCCCCCAAAAACCCCAATAAAATTACTTAAATGCAAAGATCAGGATCTTCCCCAGGTAAGATGGCAGCTTTAATAGACTACAGACTGGAGTTGGTAAAAACACAGTGAACCTAAGAAAGTTGGTTCAGTTCTCTGCAAGTGTGGAGAACAATAGGCAACCAGTGTACACTATGGTCATCCACATAAACATTTGGCATTCACTGCCCCAAATATTCTTGATGTTGTTTGCTATTGGTAAAGAACCATTTGCTATATTCATACAAGCTTTAAAATTATTTGTTCCTACATGCAGCAGGGGGTCGGACTTGATAGCCTTGTAGGCCCCATCCAACTTCACTATCCTATGAAAATTTCACTTTATAAATCATTTGGTATTTTCTGTCCATATACGGCCTATT
Organism: Phrynocephalus versicolor; assembly: GCA_023846285.1. Lineage (NCBI taxonomy): Eukaryota > Metazoa > Chordata > Lepidosauria > Squamata > Agamidae > Phrynocephalus > Phrynocephalus versicolor. Next base: position 46,024,498 of record JAHTLZ010000016.1, on the reverse strand, counting down.
GCTTAATGTTATGTTCCCTTTTGTTAACTGCTGTGTGCTCTTTCTGGTACATAATCAGAAAGAAAAGCTCACACTTGTTTTTCGAGATTAGAGGTTGCCTGTTTTCTATACACCTTTTTGTCAGCACCTCTGCGAGAACAAGCATTTTCACAACTGCAGTTCATTCATTGCCTAACCTCAAGCTTGCTTCTTCTTGCAAAACAATCGGCCGAAAAAGTGACAATATGCTTGACCTTTTACTTATGATACCGTAAGGGCTAGAAACTTACTTTATTTTAAAAGAACAAGAAAAGGGAAAGCTTAGACTCCAGGGCAGTTAGATCAGGGAGATAGGAAAGGACAACTAACACCGGTTATGATGCCTATTGTGGTTACATTTCAGGTTTTCTTTTTGGGGGGTGTCACAAAATCTAATTTGCAGTTGACATAACATAAAGTATGCCTGATAGATTTTGTATCTGAAAAAACCCTTCAGTTTTTTAAAAAGTGAAGTCAGTGAGGCCTTTAGCTGTAGGGTCCACCCCACCCCCACAGGTTCAGCTTCAGTAAATTTCAATATTTACTTTGCAGCTGTTAAAGACAGAGAGGCCTTCTCAGAAACATAGCAAATGCAAACCCAACTTAGACAAAACTACTCTGCCACAAAATAAATGCTCTGTGGGTTATTCTGATTTGCTACTCTAGTTCTCAGCCATTCCAGCAGGGGGGCTGATAGCTTCATTCTTTCATGGGGAAAAAAACTCAAATACCAACTCACAACCACACAGGAAAAATACAGACAGAGCTCTCTTATGGAAAGACAGCAGGAGTAAATCAGATGTGGCAGTGAAAATTCAATATCCTCTTTGACTACTGAGGGGTGTAAACAATAGCCACATTGTCCTTTGCATGAAGAAAACATAAATCAAGAGTGATTTCTCCTCCTTTCAGAGACGACCCTGTACTCTACTAATCAACTCTCCCTCCTCTTCTTCCCCATCCTCCTCTCCCCCTCCCCTATCCCCCCACCAACTGTATATCTTACAGCCAATGAATAACTAGTATGAAATGTATATCCCATCACATATTATATTGCACACCTCATTCTGCTGCTTTATGTCTGAAGAAGTGGGTGTGTCCACGAAATGTTACATTAAAACATGAAAGTTAGTCTTTAGGCTACCACATGTTTTGTGTCTTTTGTTCTGTTTTGTTTTATTTTTCTTGGAGTTTTGCCTGAGACTCTGTAAACATAACTTAAGAGTTATAGCAGGAAAGGAAGATCATTCTAGTGCAATAGTGAGCAGCTGGTCTTGAACACTGCTCCTAGTTTGCTATTCTCCAGTGTACCATGTGTTTTGATAGTGGGCCTTTTCACACAGCCCTTGAAAATAATGTGTGAAAATCAACTTAACGTTACTTTTGTCTTACCTTTCTGAAATAATACCAACAAAACCTCCTCAGAAAATGATGTTTAAAAATAATGTTTAACATTATTTGTATTTATTAAAAAGGTTAGTTGTAGGCTGCTCTAAGGAGGAGGCTGTCTTGGTCTACATTAATCTTCTGGAGGTCTATAGTTTTCTTTAAAAGTGGGGTTTATAGTACATGAACCAAGCGAAGCCCCATAATAACCCTTTCCAGGGTTTTTCACATAGCGAATACTCACAAGTGGTTTAACATTCCCTTCTTTCGGGACCCCCTGGCACTGTGCAACTTGACCAAGACAACACAGGCTGGTTCAATACACAGTGGGGAATTGAATGCCCAGCTTTTGGCTCCACAGCCAGATAGCTAAACCATCGAGCTATCCATCCAGCTAACAGCCCCATTAATGGATTTAGACTATAAATACCACAACATTTTTGTTAACAGGTAAGCGCCTGTGGCATTTTTGTGAACAAGACCAAACTAGTCATACCCAATAAAGATAACACTTTAAGAGTAAAAAAGATTGGGTAGATTTGAACTGGTCTTTGCATTGTGCATTCATGGTACTAATCATGCTGGTGACCGCCAGTGTTCTAGGAGGCCATGGCAGTTGAAGAAGAAAAAGAATTGTGTGTTCCGTAAAAATAACAGTAATATTTAAGGGAACTCATCCATTTCACACCCAAAGTAAATCCACCAGTCTTTGACTGTGTAGTCACAGCCTATCTCTATCACCCTGATCAGAAATAGACATGGGCACGACTTAGCGAAATTCCCATTTCCGTTTCCGTTCCTCGTTTCCGTTACGTAACGGAAAAGGAAACGACAATTACTCTGCCAGAACTCGAACTTGAACTCGAACCGACGAACGAATAATTGGGTCTGATTTGTCGTTCTCGTTCCTGGCATCACGGCGATCGTGCGATGCCAAGCGGCACAGAAAAAAAGTTTTAAAAATAAAAAAAACCGATTCCCGGCCAAAAAAGCAGGCGGAAATATGCCTGCCTGAGTGAGGGCACCTACCAGAGGGGTGGTTTCGGGGGGGGGGGTCCCCAGCCTCCCCCCCTCTCCTCCTGTCCTTCCTGGGCAGCTCTGGCGGAGTGGCGGCCTCACCGGCTCACTGCCGCCATTCAAGCGGCACAGAAAAAAAGTTTTAAAACCCCCGAATTCCCGGCCAAAAAGGCAGGCGGAAATATGCCTGGCTGCCTGCCTGAGAGTGCACCTACCAGAGGGGTGGTAGCCTTCCCCCCCTCCTGTCCTGGGCTGCTCTGGTGGTGGGGCATCCTCGTCATCTCGCCAACTCGCCTCACCTGCCATGCGGTGCGGGCGGGGGATCCAAAATGGGGTGGGCGACCGCAATCTTTTTTTTGAAATCGTGGTCCAAAAACACACCAAAGCACCACAGAAACATGCAAAAATTGATATTTTAAAACTGCCAGATTTTTTACAGTAGCAGTTGGTTTTTCTTGCAACAAAATGTCTCCTGTCCTCCTCTCCATTGATTTTTTTATTTTATTTTATTTTATTTACACCTGCGCAATGATGGGCTGGCCATGGGAGTGGACCACGCAAATTTTTGGAGCCATTCCACCAATCGCATGGCCACTTGGCCAGGTCTTGACCACAGAGACTTCTGGGATGTGCTAATCGGGCATAAAAAGCCCACTAACCCTAGCCTGAACCCTAACCCTAAGTCTAACCCTAACCCATACGCCAGTACACTGTCCTTCTAAGTGGGTCAGAGAGGCACCCAGAGGTGCACCCCAATACTCACCCTAACCTTACCTGTAACCCTAAGCCTAGCCCTTGTGCTAACCCCAACCCTAAAGCCAGATCTGTGTACTTAGTGAGACACAGTGAGAGCCCGCATCTCTCTGACTGAATGATGCAGGGAAGGCACCCCCAAGAGGGGTGCCTCTGCCAGTTGAGTCCACTAAGCAAGTCTGCAACTGGTATGCATATCCAATTGGCTATGCATGCTATTTTGTAGCAGGTGAGGAGAGGAGGCACCCACCCCACAGAGGTGCCTCCAGGAGCCCGCTACCCCCCTAAACCAGTACTAACCACAGACGAAGAAACGACGAACGAAACGACAAATTTATGAAAAATTTCATGAAAAACGGAAACGAGCCGAAACGGACCTGTCCCGAAAAACGACAACTCGGGGAAAATTTTTTCCTGGTCGTGCCCATCTCTAATCAGAAATAAAGTCTCAGCAGTCAAAAAGAGAGAAAAGGAGGTTTTGTTATGTTATGTTTGTTTATTTTTGTTTTCATGTTTGCTCCCATTTTCTGTTTCATTTAAAGAAGCAAATCTTCAACAGCAGGGTGAACATTTAATGTGACCAGGTGACCGGAGCTCGGAAATGTTAGTGTTAAAGCTAATGCACTGGTGTTACAATGTCGGAGAAGTTAATATGTTAACATTAAAATAACATTAAAAATACAATTTACAAATCATATTTTTATGATACTATATAAAATTTTTAAAGCATATGAAATTATGAAAAGTGGTTAGTGATAAATCATGTACTGTAATATTACATCTTTTTCATAAAATAATGTTTGGGTCTTTAACTTTAAACATTAAATTGAAAAAATTGCCATCAACAAGTTTAAGAGTTAAGGGTAAGTTATTTATTTTTAATGAATTATTTTCAAGTTGGAGTCAACTAAGAGCTGTCCTCTGTGATCATTTTAGTGGTTGGCATTATTCATATCTTAGCAGTCAGTCCTTGGGATGCTAATGTCACCAGAATATTTACAACAAAGGAAGTTGAGAATCCCACTGTTATCTGTGATCAGACATCAAACATAGTTGGATTTCTCTGTATGGCTCCTGCCTTTCTCAATAGGAGTTTCAGGAGGCCATCAAAAGTGCAATATTTTCTCAGATGTTTGAACCAAACAGTTGTGGTTTAAGCTGTACTTTAAATGGTATGAAAGTTCAAAACATTCATCAAGCTCTACCACCACTCAAAACATGAGCACATTGATTTTTAGACCTTAATTTCATCCTCAAGTGAAACCAAGAAGTGACCTCCATGCTTCATGCTCTAAAGCAAAAAGGTATCTGCTAAGGCCAGTAAACATAATGCTGCTTTGGTCCCTTAAATGTGACTGGGCTAAGAAAGCTTATAGAATTATAGGGGCATCTAAGGCCATCAAGTCCAACTCCTGCTCAAGGCAGGAATAAGAACCAAAGGATATCTGCCAGGTAGTTGTCTAAATTTATTGTGAATGGAGCACTTACCACAACTCAAAGTAATTTGTTCCACTGACCTACTGCTGGAACAGTCAGGAAGTGTTTCCTGATAAAAACTAAAATTTGGCTTCCTTTAACTTCTGCCCATGTTGCATGTTCTGAACTCACTGATGACTGAGAACGGATCCTGCCTTTTGTTTATATGGCAGCCCTTCAAGTATTTGAAATGTGCTATCACATCTTCTCTCAGGCTTCTTTTCTCAAGGCTAAACATGCTCCATTCAGTCTTTCCTCATAAGGGCTTGGTTTCCAGTTCCTGATCATCCTTGTTGCCTTCATCTGAACTTGATCCAGTTTGTCAGCATCCTTCTTGAACTGCAGTATCCACAACTGGACACAATACTCCATATGAGGCTTAACCAGTGTTGAAGGGGAGGGGGGAAATCACATCTGGAGACAACTATTAATGGCAGCCTGAAATAGCATTTGTCTTTTTTGTAGCCACATCACACTGGCTCATATTCCCCCTTTGATCTATGATGATTCCAATACTTCCTTTCTCTTAAATATGTACTGTGCTAATAAACTTCTCAGTGGTTTAGCATCTTGTAACTGTGTTTGGTTTCTTTTTCCTAGGTGCAGTACTTTGCATTTATCCTTGTTGCATTTCATTCTGTTGTTTCTATTAGGGATGGGCACCATACAAAAAAACAACACACTGTTTTGTCATTTCATTGGCTAACAAAACAAAATAAAACAGGGAAGCAGCATTTCATTACAAAAAAAAACACAAAACAGAATGAAACAATTTGTACTAGAGGAAATGGCAAGGAAGCTTACTCAAGCTCTTCCCTGAAAGCCCCTGAAATTTGGAAAGATTTGAGGGTCATGGAGCCGAATTATGAAGTTCTAAAGGGGGTGCCCCTATGGAAAAAAGCTTCTAATAGAAATTGGAAGCTGATTGGACCAGCAATAGTGCAGCCACTGCTTCCCATATGATTGCAATTAGAAGGTTTTTTCCTAGGGGCACCCTCTTTGGAGCATCATAACTCAAATGTTTCCAAATTTCAGGGTTACTTTCAGAAAGTGATTTTAGAGAACCTCAAATTTATTTATTTATTTATTTATTTATTTATTTATTCATTCATTCATTCATTTGATTTATATACCGCAACCATCTAGCAAAAAAGCTACTCTGGGTGGTTTACAAACATATACAAAATATAAAACCAGATTAATCAACTTAAAATAAAAACTAAAAACTAATCAATCAAACCAAATAATCAAATCATAACAATAAAAGGAACAAATAAAAAATAACCACAAATACAAAAAATCAGAATGCTTTAACAAATCAAAATAAGAACAAATGGAAAAAATAACTAATAGGAAATTTTCATAAGGTGGGGAAAATGACAGCGTCCTATTTATATAAGTTGGTTGAATCAGAATATTCAGGGAAGGCCAACCTATAAAGCCAGGTTTCCAGCTGTTTCTTGAAGGCTTGTAGTGAGGGCGCCAGGCGAATCTCTTGGGGAACTTCGTTCCACAGATGAGGTGCGACCACCGAGAAGGCTCTTTTCCTTGTTGATGTTTTCCGGGCGTCCCTCGGGGTCTGTAACTGCAGGTAGCCCACCTGGCTTGACCGAGTGATTCTGGCAGTTCTTTTTGGGGGAGCCATTCTGTCAAATACTGAGGACCCAAACCGTTCAGGGCTTTGTATGTTAGTACCAAAACCTTGTAGTCAATGCCGTAGCGAATAGGCAGCCAGTGCAGAACGGCCAAGACTGGGGTAATATGCCAAATGTTTCCAAATTTCAGGGGGTTCTCTAAAGTCACTTTCTGAAACCCTGCTACTTTGGTTCCCCAAGGTACGTAATTTTTGAGTGCATTTTTTTTAAAAAAATATGCACTCAAAATTATTTTTTAAAAATATGCAATCAAAATTTACTTATCTTAGGGCTCGAAAGTAGCAGGGGTACCTTCCCAAAGTGATTTTAGGGAACCCCCTGAAATCTGGAAAGATTTGGGGCTAAGGGGACTTAGCTATGAAGCTCTAAAGGGGCTGGGGGTAGTTGATTGGCAAAGTGTGCTGGGAACGTGGAGACAATCAGGGAGTTTATGGTATTAAGTTACTCCCTAATTGCCTCCATACTCCCAGCACAGGAGCAGGGAGGGGGAAAATACTCCTTTTTGCATTTCTCCCCCTCCTCCCACCTCCCAACTGGGCTTTTTGACAGGCTGGGGTTTAGAGGGGGCACACCTTCCCCACCCCCAACCTGTCAAAAAGCCCCAGCTGGTAGGCGGGGTTGAAAGACAGAAAGAAGCAGGTTTTCCCCCCTTGCTGCTCCTTTTTACATTCCCCCTGCTTCCCAGCTGTGACTTTTTGACAGATTGAGGTGGGGGGTGCCCCCTCTCCAAAGCCCTACCTGTCAAATGTCCCAACTGAGAGGCAGGGAGAGGAGTGAAAGGCAGAATGGAGCAAGGGGGCAACCTGCCCTGTTCAGCCTTTCCCCCCTCCCATGCCTTCCAGCTGGGACTTTTTGACAGGCTGGAGTGTGTGGGGGAGAGGGGTGCCCCCTATAACCCCCAACCTGTCAAAAATCCCCATCTGGGAGGCAGGGATGGCAAGGGAGAAGGAAGGAAGCAGCAGTAAATTGGAGCTGTGTTTGAATTTACCACTGTCTCCTTCTTTCTCCCCTGCCCCCTCCTCCCAGGGTGGTTTTCTGGACAGGGAGGGCTGTGGGGCCATCCCAAAGCACTCCCTTTCCAAAACACACACACACAGGCATATGGCCAGAGAACTGGTGTACTACCCTGACATTTTAAGGTGAGATGACAACTCTGCCATCAGCTCATCAGCTTTCTCTTATGGAAGGATCTGAGGGGACCTTACTATTTAAGAGTTTTGGTTGTTATCTCTGGAGCTGACATTTCCAGGTTTCAAAAACAATTCCAGTTCCTGTGGATTCTCATTCAGAAATGAAAATTAAATTCTTCTTCCGCTCAATTTATACAAGGCATGAGACCACCCAGAGAACATCAAAGGATCCTTGCTGGATCCAAGCAGAAGTTTATCCAAATTACAGAGCTGGCTGAGATTTTGATGCACAAGGAAAAGAATGAAATGGCAGCCCCAGACTAATTCCATGTATAGAACCCAACTGGACTGGCGATAAAGCTTGTTCCACTATTGATGACAGGATAACATTTATTTATTTTATTATTTATTTATTCATTTGATTTCCATACCACAACCATCTAGCAGAAAGCTACCCACGATGGTTTACAGCATAACATTCACTGCCATACCTGAGACAATATCAGGTCAGGCTGTGTTACGCACAGTTTTGTCCTTCAGTAGAGAAGGAATGATTGGGCCATGATGAGCACAGAGGGACAGCCAATGGCCTCCTGTAACTGTCAGTCACATCATTTCCTGTACTGGTGGGGCCAGTTCTCCAATGGCAGCATTCTATCATACAGTGGTATGCCAGTTGCCCATGGGAAGTCCCAAGGCAGGACACGAGTATGATAGGTCCAACTCTTTTCCCTCAGCAACTGTTATTTAAAACAAATGCTGCCTCTGGTGCTGGAAATAATACGTAACCAGTAGATATTATGTGTAATAGCCATTAATAGTTCTATCCTTCATGAATGCATCCACTGCCCTTACAAAGCCATCCATGTCAGTCCCCATCACTGTTTCTTGTAGTAGGGGAGTCCCTAGTTTGACTTTGCACCATCCTTCTATCCATCATTTTCCAATGAGTTTGTCCTGAGCTACAGAGAAACTAGGCCTAAGCTTAAAAGAAACAAACAACAAAACAAAACAAAAACCACCCATATGGATGTGGCAATCTTACCTGTGCATGTGTCTTGTTATGAACCTGTTTGGATGTTAAGATCATCATAAAAAGCACTCTAGAGCTGCAGAGGCCCACTTGGTAAGGATGCAGGAATGGGCTTTCTCTTGCATGGCGCCTGGAGTTGTGAATGCACTTCTCTAAAGGCTGTGATCACTTTTCACTCTCGGGGTCTTAGGAAGGCGTGAAGACATGTTTATTTTAGAAATCAGCTAATTTACTGTGATATAACTGTTTTATAGGCTTAAGTGATTTTAATGATTTATTGGTCATGTTTGGGTTTACGTATTTGATTTTAATGCTTATACATTTAAATTTGTGTTTTACTTGTTTACTTGTGTTTTATGAGGATTTAAACCAGCTGTGAGCATTACTAACTACTGTAACAGTGAGATAGAAAAGTACTGTAAATTATGATGATGACAGGTTTTCACTTTTCCATTCTTCCAACTTCATTAATTCTGTTTTTCCACAGAGTCTGAGATTGCCTAATTGTCCCCGGTGTACTTCTAATTTATAATCTATTGCCATAAGGGGAACAAACCTGGAATGAATTTACTTTTGAATGTTTGCCAATTTAAAAAAATGGTCATTATATGGAGATTTGCCAGCTGTTAATCTCTTCTGCAAATAGTAAAGAATGTTTTAGGTTTTGTTGAGAATTCCTTCCCTTTAAATTAATTGGACTGTTATCTTTCAAGCAAGCCCTTAAAATGATGCAACATTCTGGCTTGACAAAATCTTTCAATGTCTGGATAGGCAAATCCGCCCTAAATGTAGTTAGATGCAAGATTTTAAAAATAAATAGTCATTTCTTCTGTTTCCATAGAAAATGCCAGAGGAGTGTAGCCATTTCACAATTCATACTTCAAAAACTTGTGATTGAATACTGGTGGACAGTATTTTAAAGTATTGGGCAAACACGTTCCCTTTGATGGCTTTGATAAAATGATATCCATTTTATTAAATGTTTTTCACTTTCTTGATACGATATAGCTTGTCAAAATACTATTTCACTAAATCCTACAGATGATAGGTTGTCAAATTTCCAAATATCCTACTGGGTTACCATGTAAGGAGTTTCATGTTTTGCACTTCATGGATCCCACCACTACTGTAACCAACCCATGTGTTATAATAGGGGTCCTCAACGTTTTCAAACAGCGGGCCAGTCCATCACCCCCCAGAGACCACTGGAGGCCAGACCACGGTCTTCCCCCCCCCCATCAGTCCATGATCAGTGCATTTCTGGGGCCCCAGCAAAGCCTGCTGCTCTGGATCACTGCCCTGAGGTGCTGCTCCTGGGATCCCTATGCTGCACCTCTTCCTCCTCCTCCTCCTCCTCCTCCTCTTCCTGCTCCTCCTCCAGCGGCAGTGGCTGGAGAGGCTCTCCTTCCTTCCTTCCTTCCTTCCTTGCGTCGGGAAGGAGGCGGCAGTCCAGGCAAACTCAGGCCTCTCATCAGCTTCTGGGTAGCCACTCATGATGGGGAGCAGGAGCCACAGCAAGGGCGGCAAGACTGGCACCACTGCACGTGGATCCAGCCATGCACCCTGGTCATCACATCCTCTCTGTGCCCCAGAAAGAAAGTTGCCTCCTTTCTTGGCCTGGCCCAGCCCGGCCCGACTTGGTGCGCTGCAAGTAAGGGAGGGAGGGAGCAAGGGCTGGGAAAGAGGGAGGGGAGGCAGGAAGGCCTGCCCAAAGCCACCTGCAGCCTGCTCACTGGCCGAGCCCAGCCAGGTTCCAGTGCTCTCTTGGTTCGCCAGCCCGCCCATCACCAACCAGGGACAAATGCAGCCCCACTAGCCTCCAAAGAACCAGGCCCAGGCCACCGTTGGCCTTCTCTTCCCTTCTCTTATTTCTCCGCCACCTCCTCACTGGTCTCTAACCTGGTGGTGGTGTTGGCCCTAGCCATGGCTGGGCTCCCTCTTCTTCTCCCTCGCTCCACGGAGCAAGGCAGCAGCTCAGAGGGGGCTGGTTGGGCAGAAAGTAGCTCTGTTTCCCAATCAGTTGCCCGCTGTACATCCCTCAGTCGGTCCACTCCCATGGCTGCTCTGTCTCGGAAGGCTGGCTGGTGCTGCCTCCACCTGCCCCCTTCCACCCTCACAACCACAATAACACAGGCAGCAGCCACACAAGGAAGGCAGGTGGGCAGGGTGGAGGAGGAGCAGGGGTGGGGCCTCAGGGCCATGGAGGGAGTGGGAGACCTTGCTGCAGCCCTGCCATTTTAAATTGCCCCGCTCGGCTGCAGCCAGTGCCCCGACCATCTTGGTGGTGGGTGGGGGGAATGGGGGACCTTGCCGTGGCCTCCTACTTTGAATGTCCCACTAGCCAGCATGCCGATCATCTGGGCAGTAGTTGGGGGGAGTGGGAGAAGCAACATAGCTCACCGCTTTGAACTGCCTCAGCAATAGAAGCAGCTGTGGAGGCTGGCTTGCTCGCAAAGCAGGGGGTAGGTGGGGGGTTGCAATTGGTCCCGGGGGCCGGATTCAGGACCATGGGAGCCACATCCAGCCCCCGGGCCTTAGTGTGACAAACCCTGCAGACAAGAGTGATGAATATGCAAATCATCAGC
>JAHTLZ010000016.1:46002669-46013435 GCA_023846285.1 Phrynocephalus versicolor | reverse complement strand
TTACCATTCCCATCACAATCCAGCCTCTGGAAAGGGGGATCGTCACACTTAGGTTGAGGACCCCTGTGTTATAACATTAATTAGAGATGGGCACGACTAGGGAAAATGACGTTTTCGAGTTGTCGTGTGTCGGAGGCAGCCCGTTTCGGCTCGTTTCCGTTTTTCGCGAAAAATCGCAAAAATTAGTCGGTTCGTTTTTTCGTTTTTTCGTTGTCGTTAGTACTGGGTTTTTTGGGGGGGTTGCGGGCTCCTGGAGGCACCTCTGTGGGGTGGGTGCCTCCTCTGGCCCACTATAAAGGGAAAGCGGGCTCCTGGAGGCACCCGTGGGTGCCTCCTATCCTCACCCACTAGGAAGGGGCAGCAGCAGGCTCCAAGAGACCCCTCAACATGGGGGTCTCCCCTCCTTACCTGCTGCTGCAAAATGGCATGCATAACCATATATGGATATGCATACCATTTGCAGACAGTGAGACCAGTCCACTGGTACGACCCTCTGTCAGGACTGGGTCGCACCTGCCATGTCTCACAAAGAAGGGAATCGTACTTGCGTGTAGTGCAATGCAAGTAGATCTGGCTTAGGGTTAAGGTGGGTTAGTGCAAGGACTAGGGTTAGGCTAGTGACGGGTAAGGTTACGGTGGGCTAGTGGGTTGCACCTCTGGGTGCCTCTCTGACCCACTAAGAAGACAGTCTGTGACGTATGGGTAAGGAGTCAAGGATTAGGGTTAGGGGGTTAGGGGGCTAGGGCAGGTTTTAGGGGGCTTTTTGGCACATCCCAGAAGTCTCCATGGCCAAGTGGCCATGCGATTGGTGGGATGGCTCCAAAAATTTGCATGGTCGTCCACTCCCACATGGCTGGCCAGGCCACTGGGCCAGCCCATCATTGCGCACTGCGCAGGTGTAAATAAAATAAAATAAAATAAAATAAAATAAAATAAAATCAGTGGAGGACAGAGGAGGAGAGGAGAGACATTTTGTTGCAAGAAAAAACCCACTGCTACTGTGAAAAATCTGGCAGTTTATAAATTTCCGCGTGTTTCTGTTGTGCTTGTGTGTTTTTGGACCACGATTTCAAAAACAATATTGCGTTCGCCGCCCCATTTTGGATCCCCCGCCCGCACTGCATGGCATGGAGTCCGGCTGCCCAGGACGGGGGGGAGGCGGGACCCCCCTCCAGAAACCACCCCTCCGGTAGGTGCCCTGCACCCTTAGTCAAGCAGGCATTTTTCCGCCTGCTTTTTGGCCCGGGAATGGGTGGGGGGAGAGTTTAAAAGTTTTTTCCTGTGCCGTCCGTGCCGCTTGAGCCGGCGGCGAGACTTGTGCCGTGCGGCTTGTTGCTGCTGCGAGCCTGCGGCGAGTCCCACGCCACGCCAGAGCAGCCCAGGACGGAGGAGGGGGGTAGGCCGGAGACCTCCAGAAACCACCCCTCTGGTAGGTGCCCTGAGGCACGGCAGGCATTTTCCGCCTGCTTTTTGGCCGGGAACTGGGTTTTTTAACTTTTAAAAACTTTTTTTCTGTGCCGCGTGGCATCGCGCGATTGCACGATGCAAGTAACGAGCACGACAAATCAGACCAAAATTGTTCGTTCGTCGGTTCGAGCTCGAATTCTGGTGGAGTAATTCCCGTTACCGTTTCCGTAGAGTAACGGAACCGAGTAACGGAAACGGAAACGGAAACGGGAATACCGCTAAGTCGTGCCCATCTCTATCATTAATATTATGACCTGAAACTTTTCCAAACTTGGATAATACATTCAAGACATCCACAAACAATTCGAGGAGAGTCACTTTGTGCATTATCTACATAAAACAATTTGTTGGAAAGTGAGACATCTGTATATGTTGCCAAGGCAAATAATATTATAGTTCTAGACCCTCTGTTGTAGAGCTTTTAATAGAAAGGGGTAGTATAACATTAGAGTAAATCAATTCAACCATTACATTAATTTACCATTTAATACAAATCTTATTGTCAAAAGTCCTTGCAGCCTCTAAATAAAAGTAATAACCCCAGTCGCCATCCTTGTTTCTTGATTGTGTCGCTCACATGTAGATTTTAAATATATATTAATTGAAAAAATGTATTAATTGAAAATCTAGCTGAATTGAAATTGAGTTTTTTCAATAAATCCTGATTGATCATCCTTGATATATCTGCATGTTTTCATTCATTTTGGTTGCCCAAATAATATTTTAAAGTGGATTTAATATTATGCTTACATAACCCCGATAGAATATTGGTTGACCCAAAGGGTTGGAACTAAGATAGAGCAGGATGTGAGGAAGAGAAAGAGCATGAGAACTGAAGAGGCTGCTGTTGTGTCTTGATCTGCTGAAGCCCTGGCCAGCTTGGGTTAAATACATATTGCCTATATTTTTGTGTTGGATTGGTGCATCTACATCATGAGCTCATGAATTGCATAAAATTGTATTTATATTTTATTTTAGGGTTTTAAGATTCTCCCGCATTATGGATTCCCCACGCAATTGAAAAAAAATAGTTTGGTATTTTGTCTGACTTTGAAATCAAACAAAAACTTAATAAAACAAGTTATCACCCCCTTTGGAGCTTCATAACTCAGCTCCCTAACCCCCAAACCTTTCCAAATTTCAGGGGCTTACCTAGAATCGCTTTAGACTGGTATCCCTGCCACTTTGTCCTTTATGACCCAGGAGAGTATAGCATTCTGTTTTGTTTTGTTTTGTTTTGCATGAGATTACTTTAAAATTTCATTGCAAATGAAACAAAACAAAATTACTCCAGAAACAAAATGAAACACTATTTTTCCATTTTGTGCCCATCTCTAGTCACGAGTAATTCACCAGATTTATTATCGCTTTCATCAAAAAAAAGTTTCAGAAAAGCTATTTACCTAATTTACTATAATTAGAATGTCTGTTTCCCTACTGTTTCTAATTTTTATAAATCATTGCAGAGCTGTTGCTTTTCATGTTTTTCCCCTTACTGTTCTATTTCTACCTTCAGTTTTCATTGCTCTTCCCTTGGGTTTTTCATAATGGCTAGTTTTCTGCAATGAAAAAAAAAGGATGCATTCTCCCTGTTAATAACCTTGCAAAATGTGGACATTCTTATGATGAATCCATATGCACATTAATAATCATGAGTTGTCATGCAGATAAATAATCATGTGCTGTCAAGTTGATACAGACTCCTAGTGACTCTTCTTTGGGTTTTCTAGGTGAAAGTGTTGAGTACTCAGACGCTGGTAACAAATCCTCCCTGCTGGTGGTGCTCTGGAGCCCTGCAGCTTGCCCAACACTACACAGGCTGTTCTTCTGTAGGAAATATTGTGCAAATCAAACTCCGGATCATTGTGCTGCAACCATAGAACCAGCTATTACAAAAGTATTACATTAAAAACAAATTAAAGCTTTTGATTACTGCCTACATTCCCTCCCCACAATCTATAAGTTAATTTTCCTTACTCCTTTATTTTATATTTTCCTTTCTTCCGTTTTATTACTTTCTTCAAGTCTGATAATTATTGCTACATTTATTTGCTGGACATCTTCAACCATATGGATCACAACCCATTCATGTTCAGTTAAATCAATATCATTGTGTACATAGTGTCAAAACCCCACAAATGTCATATTCTTTTTAAAAATATATATCTGGATGGACATCAGAAAATGCTTAAGTAGAAGTTCTCCAGATTTCAGTGGCTCGGCTCCTCAGATTTTACAACACTTGCCAAGTAATTTTTATAAGTTCACCTTGATCCAGTACCAATTCTTGTTAAATTCAGGTGCTGCTGCAACAGCTCCCTATTGACCACTATAGTACAGGTATTTCTGCCAGGATTAGTGTGTGATTGTATTCACTTCATTTCAGTACTACTGATAAAGCAGTGGCCTGCTGCCAGCAAATGAGAACAGGGAGATGGAAAACCAAATAACAGTGCTTGTGAATATGAACTGCAAAAAATATTATGTCTGAGATATAACTTTCTCTCTCCCTTTGATTTGTTTGAAGAGTCTATTTCATTTTAATTCCTGCCTCTTCCTTAACTGCTCTTATTACTGATCATTTGGCCCTCTTCCCAGCTTGGATGGGATCTCCCTCCAGCTGGGTGACAGAGTGAAGAACCTGGGCGTGACCCTGGATTCAGCGCTATCCTTGAAGTCCCAGGTGGCAGCTGTCTCCAGGGCAGCCTTCTTTCAACTTAGGCTCCTTGCCCGGATTCGCCCATATCTTGATGGTGACCTCCCAAGGACAGTCGTGCAAGCACTGGTTATCTCGAGGGTAGATTACTGTAATGCACTCTACATGGGGCTTCCCTTGACCCTTATCCGGCAATTGCAGCAGGTGCAGAATGCGACTAATGGTAGTTGATCACCTTTTCCTCTCTCCTTTTCTTTTCACCGCCATCTTATATCCCATGTTTTTTCATTGATTTTAATGCTGTTATCGATTGGTTTTGTTTTATATATGTTTGTATAATTGATTTGTATGGATTCTCTTGTTGTGAACCACCCAGAGTTCCTTGGAAAATTGGGTGGTAGATAAAAATAAATAAATAAATAAATAAATATTGAAAAGTTTTCATGGGTTTAATTATGATTGTTTTATCTTTGCCATTTTGTATTTTCTAGTTTATGTTATCTATGTTTCCCTATATTCTTACTCTTTATTACTCTTTATTCTATACTCTTTATAGCAGTTTTGTTAAATGGTGCAGCATAGAAGTTTATTAAATAAATAAACAAATAATTCATTTGTTCTCCACAGCACCACTCCATCTTCCTTCTGCTTCTTTCTTGAGAGCACTTCTTCAGGGAAAGAGATACAATAAAGTCCAGAGCTTACAGAGAAGAGAGGATTTCAGCAGAGCTGTGTGAGTTGTCTTTGTGGGCTATGACAACCAGAAACCTCCAGCCAGAATGCCTAGCTCTGGATTTCAGTTTGGCTGTAGTTTGATGATTGTAAACTGGTTTGAGTCAATAGATGAGCGCTCAGCTCTTTTGAAAATGAGAACAAGGGACCTGAAAGCTGTTCAGATGCCATGAAATGCAAAGCTCTGTACCAGGCATACAGAGAAGGAAACATCAGCCAGTGCTGGTTGCCATTTCATAATGCAGGACAGAGAAAATGTACATTCCGTAACACCGAAGTTCTGCATCACATCTAGCTGTCTGCATCTCTCAACTTTAGCCTTATGTGAACAAGCAAATCACCTTGTACCTTTCAGTTATATTGATTCTGATAGGTGCAATAATTGGTTGCCTGATCTGCATACAAATTACCAGTACTGCGCAAGCTGCGAGGCTAGTGATTGCAACCAAGCTACTGAACCGTTCCTCAGCAAGATGCCTATGTCTCTTAGTGCTTTAGCTCACTATAGATCAACAGATGGGTAGGCAGGTGGTAATTTCGTTTCTCCTCCCTGTAGGAGGACGTGGCTCGCAAAGGGAAAGAACAATACTGGAGGTGAACAACTGGTTTCAAGAGATGGTGCCAGGAAGAACAATTTGGATTATTGGACCATGGTTTGCTATTTCATTCAGCTGGGCTATTGGGGGAGGATGTGGTGCACCTCACCACTGCTGTGAGGAATCTTTTGCCAAGAGGCTTGCAGATTCAATAAGGAGAGCTTTCAACTGAGTTCACAAGGGGAGGGAGAAAATTTTCTTAAAGGTAGAGATCCAGAAGGGGTTGTGGGGTATAGCCCAAATGTTGCAATAGGAGCAGGAGAGTACAGACCATCAGTGCAAGGAAAAACAGATGTAAGAAGCACACACAGCCTCAAATGTCTCTACACCAAGGCACAGAGCATGGTGAACAAACAAGAGGAGCTGGAACTCCTAATACAGCAAAATAAATATGACATAATTAGCATCACTGAAACTTGGTGGGATGAGACTTATGATTGGAATGCAGTTATTAGAGAGTATAACCTGTTTCAAAGGAACAGACCTAGTATGAAGCTTTATATATTAATGACATTTATACTGCTGAAGAAATACAAGATATACAGCAGGGAAAGCACGTTGATAGTATTTGGGTGAAAATCAGGGGTGAGAAAATTGGGAAGGATGTCACTGTGGTGGTATACTATAGACCCCCAAGCCAGCCAGAGTAGTGGGATCATGCCTTCTGTGAGCAGGTGGCCACACAGTCAAAAGGGAGATATATACTACTAATGGGAGATTTTAACTATCCTGATATATATTGGCAGTCCAACTCAGCTAAGAATGCAATGTCTAACACATTCCTTACTGCAGGCAATTTCATGGTTCAGAAGGCAGAGGAGGCAACAAGAGGAACAACAATTTGGTCTTATCCAATAAGGAGTATATTATAATTGGGGTCAAAGTGGTGGGTCTTTAGATAAAAGTGACCATGCCCTCTTAGAATTTGTTATGCAGTTGGAAGGTGAAGCTAAGCATAGTCAGGCAAGAATCCTGGACTTTAAGAAAGCCATTTTTTGTATACTAAGGGAATTATTGGCTGTGATTCCATGGACCGAAATACTGAAAGAGAAGGGAGTCCAAGATGGATGGGAGTTTCTTAAGAGCAAGATATTAAAGGCACAATCTAAAACTGTTCCAACAATAAGAAGAAATGGGAGATGTCTAAAAAAAACTGCAATGGTTTTCTAAAGAATTTTCAACTCAGCTAACTATAAAGAAAAACAAATACAGGAAATGGAAAAATAGGGAATGCACCAAAGAGGAATATAAGCAAACAGCTAATATATGCAGGGAGTGGTAAAAAAGCTAAAGCACAAAATGAACTTAGACTTGCCAGAGAGATTAAAAATAGTAAAAAGGGTTTCTTTAGTTATGTCCACAGCAAAAGGAAAAATAAGGAAATGATAGACTCTCTGTGTGGCGATGATAGCGTATTGCTAACAGGAGAGAAGGAAAGGGCAGAACAGCTCAACACTTTTTTTTGCTTCAGTTTTCTCAAAAAGGAAAAAAGAGATCCACTGGAACAAAGAGTAGATGAGGTAGGACAGAAATTTCTACATAGGATAGGTAGAGAGGTAGTACAGAAACACCTGGAAACATTAAATGAATTAAAGTCTCAAGGGCCAGATGAATTACACCCAAGGATATTAAAAAAACTGGCAGAATAACAGTAACCTCAGAACCATTGGCAATAATATTTAAGAAGTCCTGGAGAACAGGAGAAGTCCCCATAGATTGGAGGAGGGCTAAAAAGGGATGAGAAAGAGGACCCAAATAATTACCGCCCAGACAGCTTGACTTCAATTCCTGGCAAGATCCTAGAACAGATTATTAATCAGGCAGTCTGTAATTATTTAACAAGCAATGCTGTCATTACAAGAAGACAACATGGGTTTCTTAAAAACAAGTCATGCCAGACTAATTTGATTCTTTGGTATAATTATAAGCCTGGTGGATGAGGGGAATGCTGTGAACATTGCTTATCTGGACTACAGTGAGGCCTTCAATAAGGTTCCCCATGGTATTCTTGGAAAGACGTTAGTAGAAAGTGGGATAGATATGCTACTTTTGGATGGATTTTTAATTGGTTGACTGATCTCACCGAAACTGGTGGCTCCCAATTTGATTTCTTCCCACCTCAATTTTAAAAAGATGTTGACAGCCTCAAGCAGGTATAGAGGTGGGCAACCAGGATGGTTGAAGGTCTGGAAGAAATGTCTTACAAGGAACAGCTTAGGGAGCTGGGAATGTTTAGCCTTTCAAAAAGAAGGCTGAGAGGGGATATGATAACTATGTTTAAATATTTGAAAGGATTTCATATTGAAGAGGGAACAGGTTTGTTTTCCATGGCTTCAGAGACTAGGACTCGGGGCAATGGTTTCAAACGACAGGAAAAGAGATTCCATTTGAACATTAGAAAGAAGTTCAAGTCGATTAGAGCTGTTCAGCAGTGGAATATGCTGCCACGGAGAGTGGTGGAGTCTCCTTCTTTGGGGGTTTTTAAGTAGAGGCTGGATGGCCATCTGTCAGAAATACTGTGACGGGGGTCTTGCATGGAAGTGGGTTGGAATGGATGGCCCTTGAGATTTCTTCCAACTATGATTCTATGATTTTATGATTCTATGAAAGAAATTAGCTTCTTTTTCATCTCTGTGCAAATGATATTCTATTCATATCCCTGCCTTGCAGTCCTTTTCACTGGAAATTCTAATTTGAGATGTGTTGTGCTCAGTGTAAAAACACAACAACATTTCTCCAGGGTGGAAAGTCACATTAGGGAGCTGCAGCAAAAGAATAACAGATCGGTGAAACTTGTGGAACCTTGGAGGCTAATACCTTTCTTGACTAAAATTGCATTGTGCTATTACACCAAAGGGTGACCTTTAGAAGAAAATGGCCATTAAGTTAAGAAATCTCTGTTGCACACTAAGTCATGCACCTCAGCATGCAATCGATAATGCCCATGGAGATTGCTTAATGTATAGAAATTTGCCTCAAATATTTATGCCATTAGAGTATTTTCATAACAGGGTTTCAGCCATTATAGCACCAACTTCTTTTGAGGACTACGGTACATCCTTATCTCTCTTGAAGTGCTTTTGAAAATTGTTCAATAACCAATGCATCCTGCCTGATCTCATCTGAAGTAACAGAAGAAAAGTAGAATGGATCCAAATGAAGGCTCCTTTTGTCCATCCCTCAGTCCACACAGCTAACAACCCACCATCAGGACATGGATGCAACTGCACCATCCTTTCAATGTTCCCCAGGCAATGATACACAGCGATACTGTAATACCGGAGGGAATATGTAGCCATCCCTACATCTAGCCTGGGATAGCTAGGGATTATCCTCCATGAGTAGATCTAATCCTGAGCTGAAATGGAGAAGTAGAGCTGGGTGTCATCAGCATACTGACCGAAATTCTCAACCTTGGAATTTTGAATGACCTCTCCCAGCAGCTGCATATAGATATTGAAATAGTATGGGGTTTGGGGGAACAAAATGGATCCCCATGATGCCCACAGCTCAGTTACCATGGGGCTAAAGAGTAGTCACCCAGTGCCGTTCTCTAGAAACAATCTGGTAAGTAGGAACCGAAGTAGAGCAAAACAAAGCTGCCTATTCTCATTCCATGGAGACGGTCCAAGGTGATGCCTTGGTCTCAAAAGCTGCCAACAGATCAATAGGGCTGGCCTCTCAGTGCCTATACTTTTTAAGAGGTCATTGGTCCAGACAAGCAATGCCATTTAATTCTCAACCTTAGCCTGACACCAGATTGGAATGGGTCCTGATATCTTTTGTTTCTTCCAAGAACATGTGAGGCTGCCCAGTCACCACATGCTCAAGTGCCTTGACCAAAAAGAGATTATTTGTGATAAGGCAGTAGTTCTCACATACCTCAGGGATGAGAGAGGTCTTCTTTGAGAGAGGGTGCACTTCTCCTTCAAAGCAAGAGACACTACCCCCTGATATAAGGAGGCATTTATCACCTCCTGGACAGCATTCACATCTCCTAGATCATGTTAAAGCTAGCTGGATAGCCTGGTGAGCTCAGTATCTGACTGCAGAGCCAGGGGTTGAGAATTCATTTCCCTGCCTTGCATCCCATTCTGCATTTCCATAAAGACTAGGGCCTAATTTTGGGGTGTCTTTTTTTTTTAAGTTTAGAATCGAGGGCAGCAGATGGGCTGAATGGGCAAATATTTGTCATACCTAAAATCATAATAAAACCCAGACAAATGGGTGATGTTGCACAGTTAATGGCCGCAGATCACACTCAGTTGGTGAGAGTTCACTTTAGATTCTAGAAGGATGTTATTAGAGTAACTAAACTAAAAGGGGTAAAGATAGGAAGAGGAGATATCCCTTACATTGTCTGTTCTTCCTTCCTCTGGAACAGTGATGGGATGGTGTGCACTGGGTAGTAGAGATGGGCACGACTTGGAATTTTTTTTTTCGAGTTGTCGTTTTTCGGGACGGGTCCGTTTCGGCTCGTTTCCGTTTTTCGCGAAATTTTTCAAAAATTTGTCGTTTCGTTTTTCGTTTTTTGTTTGTCGTTACCGCCGTGATTTAGCGCGACTTGACTTCCCAGAACATGGGGTAGGGGGTAAGGGCTAGGCTTAGGGTAACGGTTAAGGTTAGGGTGGGTTAGTGGGCTGTACCTCTGGGTGCCTCTGGCCCACTAAGAACACAGTGTACTGGCGTATGGGTTCGGGTTCGGGTTCGGGTTCGGGTTTAGGGTCCGGGTTTGTGGGCTTTTAATGCCCTCTCTGGCACATCCCAGAAGTCTCAGTCAAAACCTGGCCAAGTGGCCATGCGATTGGTGGAATGGCTCCAAAAATTTGCATGGTCCCATCCCATGGCCAGCCCGTCATTGCGCATGTGCAGGTGTAAAAAAATAAAAATAAAATAAAATAAAATAAAATCAACAGAGACGTTTTGTTGCAAGAAAAACCCACTGCTGCTACTGTAAAAATTCAAGCATTTAAAATAGCTGATTTTCGCATCTTTCTGTGGTGCTTTGGTGGTTTTTTGGACCACGATTTCAAAAAAAAATATTGCGGTCGCCATTTTAGATCCCCCCGCGCTGCATGGCAAATGGAGACGCCGAGGATGCGCCCTCCCAGTCTGGTACAGTCTCAGCAAAACCTGGCCATGCGATTGGTGGAATGGCTCCAAAAATTTGCATGGTCCCATCCCATGGCCAGCCCATCATTGCGCGTGCGCAGGTGTAAAAAAATAAAAATAAAATAAATAAAATAAAATCGACAGAGATGTATTTTGGCAAGACAAACCCACTGCTGCTACTGTAAAAATTCAAGCATTTAAAA
>JAHTLZ010000016.1:45973227-45995231 GCA_023846285.1 Phrynocephalus versicolor | reverse complement strand
CATGACTCAACTTCCAAATAAACTCACCTGGATGACTGAGAATCTTCACAGAAGCCGTTCAATATGACATCCTTTCAAACATTTAAACACTGCTATCAAATCCCCTCTCAACCTTCTTTTTGTAAGACTAAATAGTCCCAGATCCACAAGACATATGTTCCAGATCTTTAACCATCGTCTGGACCTGCTCGAGGTTGTCAACATCCTTTTTAAATTGAGGGGTGCAGGACTGGACACAGTACCCCCACAGGTGGGGTCTGATCAGAGCAGAATAGAATAGAATGGCACTATCACCTCCCTTGCTCTAGAAACTATGCATTTGTTGACGCAAGCAAGAATAGCATTGGCTTTCTTAGCTGCCGCATCACACTGCTGACTCATTTTCAATTTGTGGTCCACCTAGACTCCCAGATCCCTTTCACAGGTACTATTCTCCAGCCAGGTGTCTCCCATCCTATATCTATGCAATTCATTTTTCTGCCTAGATGTAGGACCCTACATTTCTCTCTGTCGAAACACATTCTGTTTGCTTTGCCCCAGCACTCTAATCTGTCAAGGTCATTTTGGATTTTTATCCTCTCCTCTAGGGAATTAGCCACCCCTCCTCCTCTAGGGAATTAGCCACCCCTCATCTGCAAATTTGATCAGCTTACTCTCTATTCCTTCATCCAAGTCATTAAGATGTTGAATAGCACTGAACCCAGAACAGAACCTTGGGGCACCCCACTCGTCACACCTCTCCATGCTAAGGAGAACCTGTTTATGATTACCTCTTGCATACGATCAGTCAACCAATTACCAATCCGCCTAACAGTAGCATTATCTATCCCACATTCAACTAACTTCTTTGCAAGTATGTCATGGGGAATCTTATCAAAGGCCTTACTGAAATCAAGATAAAGAACGTCCACAGCATTCCCCCTCATCCACCAGGCCTGTAACTGTACCAAAGAAAGAGATCAAATTAGTCTAGCATGACTTGTTTTTGAGAATCCCATGTTGTCTTCTAGTAGTGACAACATTGCTTGTTAGATAATTACAGACTGTCTGCTTGATAATCTGTTCTAGAATCTTTCCAGGAGTAGATGTCAAGTTGCCTGGGCAATAATTATTTGGGTCCCCCCCCCCTTTTGAAGATGGGGACAATATTCACCCTCCTCCAATCTATGGGGATCTTCCCCTGTTCTCCAGGTCTTCTCAAAGATTTTTGCTAATGGTTCTGAAATCACTTCTGCTAGTTCTTTTAATATCCTTGGGTGTAATTCATCTGACCCTGGAGACTTAAATTCATTTAGGTTTTCCAGGTATTCATGTACTACCTTCCTACCTATTGTATGCTGCAATTTCTACCCTACCTCACTTTCTCATTGTAAATGAACTCTTTTTTTCCTTTCTGGAGAAAACTGAGGCAAAGAAGGTGCTGAGTAGTTCTGTCTTGACTCTGTGTCCTATTAGTAATTGGGTAATCTTTGCCACACAGAGACCCTATCATTTTCTTATTTTTCTTTCTGCAGCAGACATAACTAAAAAAGCTCTTTTTACTATCTTTAATCTCTCTGGCAAGTCTAAATTCATTCTGTGCTTTAGCTTTTCTTAACACCCCCTGCATATACTGCCTGTTTGCTAATATATATATAAAACATGTACGGGAAATGGGAAAATGGGGAATACACCAAAGAGGAATATTGTGTGTGTGTGTGTGTGTGTGTGTGTGTGTAGCTGACTTGAAAGTTCTTTAGTCAACCATTGCAGTTTCCCATTTTTCCTCCTGTTGGAATCATTTTAGATTGCACCTTTAATATCTCACTTTTAACGAATTCCCATCCATCTTGGACTCCCTTTTCTTTCAGTGCCTCGGTACATGTAATTACAGCCAATAATTCCCAGTCTAGCATGTCATTTGGATGGCGTTGCACAATACGGTTGAGCGGACCTATATCATGTTTAGTTTGCTTGCACCAGCCCACTCCAGATGAGCCTGTGTAGGCAATCCCTAACATCTTTCTCTTCTTGGAATTATTTTCTGATCTCCTTTTATCATCCTCCTATAAATAGAGTTAATGTAGCAAAAAGAAGACCAGCACAACTCAACAAACGTATGGGGTGGTTCATGGACCAGGAGAAGGGGGATTGCCTCACCCCAGGATTTCTGGATGGGGCACTCCTCTGCCATGATCACAAGGCACCACTATTGAGTGCTCACAGCCAGCTATGTACCCACTACTGCTGCCCCCTTGAGGTCAATAGGATAGGAAAAAAAGGTTTTCCTCCCTCAAGCTGATGTTAGATTTTAACCCCATGCTATCCCAGGGGTTAAGAGAAGTACAGTGGACCCTTGTATAACAAACAGCTTGTATAACATAAAATTTGTACAACATAAAAAATTCCAGAGATAGGGGAAATTTGCTTAACATAATCACCTATGGGGAGAATCCGTACAACATAAAATGGGATTACTCCATTTTCAATGTGTTCCTATGGGGATTTGTATAAAGGAAAATTTGCATAACATAATTTCATTTGGAACGAATTAATTCCTTTATACAAGGTACCACTATACCATGTATAGTTTAACATGTCTGGGGGCTGGGGGTGGGACCAGAAAAGGCTACACAGAGTTCTATATCCTGACATCTGAGACATCCCTGAGAGCTCAAAAGATAAGTAACTGCTGGTGGAGGTGATGACTTTGATGCAATGGGAAAGGCAGCCTAATTAAGGAAAGTTCTGTTGATAAATGACATTTCCGTTTCATTTTGTTTCATTTTTCTTAGAGGGGGCAGTTCATTATTTGTTTCGTTAGGTAATGAAATGAATAATGAATAATGAAACAAGCCAAAAGTTCGTTTCGTGCCCATCTCTAGTCCAAGGCATAAACCAGCCAGCGACGATGATGGAAAAATCCTCTCTCCTTCTCTCTTCTTCCCCTAGCGTAGATCAGACAGTTCACAGCTTGGGAAAAGGCAGTCACATGCATTCTTAAACCAATCAGAGTTTACTTGCTGGCTTTGCTCTCCATGTTTAAATTCTTTTAAGATAATGGATCTACTACAGAAGTTTTCCTGCATTCTAAGAAGCAGTTTTGTTTAAGCTTAGAAAAAATGCTTCACTATGAATTTAGGTTACAGGCCACTAATAAAAATATATATTTTTAAAAATAATTGCAAGCTTTCATGGACAAATCCCACTTCTTCAAGGCAAGTACCAAAAGTCCAAACACGGCAAGTTGTGGTTTGCCAGGAGGTCAATCTTAAAGGTAGATGTAAAGTTATTGGCAAGGTGATTTTCATCTATAGCCTAATCTTGCATTTGTATTTTGTAATGGGCACATGGCTCCCCATTTTTATTTCAATGGAATGATGAGATTATTAATTAATTAATTAATTCAATTTCTATTCTGCCCATCTGGGAGCATGGCCGCTCTGGGTGGTGTACAACATTCAAACAATAAGGACAAGTAAGCATCATAAATTGAAATTAACTCAACAAACATAATCAACATTGGAATTATATAATTATGTAAAACTGAATTCTATAAAATAAAGTTAGACATTACACATTGAAATGAGATGGTGGGGCTTGTGGTTTTAGCTGAACATCTGCTATGTTATGTTGGTACCAGTTCTAGAAATGGCTGTCTTACATGCACCCTTCAGAATGTCACCTTGTATATATAACACTACCTGGATATGCAGGGCATGTCTGTCATCATGCATAATCATCTCCTCCTTCCCATATAGCATGGTGAATAGACTTGTAGCAGTAAAGTAATTTTTTTTAAAAAAAAAGTAATGTACCTGCAACATCCACTCTGACAGGCTTCCAGAAATCCCACTGACACTCTCAATCAGAATGATGATACCCAAGCAGTACCCATATATCAAAATATGATCCATGTGCAAAACCTTGAATGTTGCTGTGAAGTCATGGACTGAACAGATAGGAGCCTTCTTTTCCCATTGAAGGCTCAGGAGTTCAGCAATGAGGGTGTTTAAACATAGAATCAAGAATGGGAGAAGAGCAATCTTTGGCTCACAGTGGACCGGAGTACCATCTGTAGAAGTTTCTTCCTGAAGCCCAGCAGAAACTTAACTAATCACAACGGGCAAAAGGAAAAATAAATATATGTATAATGTGTTATTTAGGAAGTTCTTTTGGGATAGTACAGGTGGAAACTTCTAGACATAATTACACCATCCCTGGTGGAGGCTTCCCTCACTGCAGGTCCCTTGCTGCTCAGATAAAAGGACAGGATAGTAACAAAGGTTCCCCCCACCCACCCACCCCACCCTGCTCCTTGGATTTGTTTTTCAATAAATGTTATTTATTGGAAAGACTTGTTTGTAATTTTATCTTTAATAAAAAATAAAGTAAAAAGGCAGGATTAGAAGAAGTAGAAAGCAACCTCAGACAAAGGAGGAAGGAAGAGAGCCTACAAGTAGCAAGATAATGTAGACCAAGAATAGACAACGGAAGCAACTTCCTGGTGTATCCGTTTATTCCCACCACTCAGAGTTTAAATCACTTGCAAATTGCAATAGGTATTGGTGTTCTAGAAGGAGGAGGAGGAGGAGGAGGAGGAGGCCATTTTCTTCAAAGCTAAAGAGGTGGTAGCATGAGGTGCAGTGGCGGCTCTTCAGTACAGGTAAGAACTGGAAAGAAGATTGTTTGTATTTTGTTAATGACATGTTAAGAAACTCCCTTGGTAGATGTGCTGAGTGACAGCTGCATCTTTGAAATGCAGGAAGGATTAAATCAGTGAATGATTGTCTCGGATTTTCCACACTTATGAGTACTTTGTTGAAGAGCAGAGCCTCAGGAGCTCCCCTGGGTGATTAGCATAAAGTAGCTTAGAGCATTTAGGTTTCTTTTCGATGCTGATTCCATTAAAGCACTGAAAGCTGTGTGAGTTCTTTGATACCTTTTACTTTCTTGGTCCTTATTAAAATTATGACAGTTTTCTTCAATCTCTTTTCTTTGGGTAGTTATTAGGTTTACTGCATTTTGCAAGACAGCTACTGAGGCATATCTTAGGTTTCACACTGCTATTTGATGATTGACTAGTAGTGGTAGTGCTTTATACAGTCTCTGTCTTATATTGTATATTATTTATGTATTTCCTAGAAGTGGAATAGGTGGCCTCAAACTAAAGTCCTCTCTAGAGGTGTGACTATGAAGCAGTGTTCCCTCAGGTAGAAACAGTGCTCTCTCTGGTAGTGAAAGATGTCTGTTTATCATGGCACTGTTTCCTTTCATCTGCACACCTTACCTACAGTATGTTATGGGACTGAGCATTGTAAGGTAAACAATTGCTATTAATGATTACATACCAAAATGAAGGTTCTGTTTTTGTTGTTGTTTTTCCATGGGGAAGATTTGGTGGCCATGGAAAGGCACACTAAGGGCCCTGAAGAGTAACAGAGGCTGTATTGAGTCTGCAGCAGGCTATTCCTGCTGTATGCTGCTGGGCCTCAGAATTATTCCCAAAAAAAAAAAAAGAGTCCAGCAGGAGAGAGATCCAAGAAAAATACTGGTTTTATTGAGCTCAATAAAAGACAGCAGGCGAACACCCCACCAAGACAGTGCGAGAATGTTCGGCCCTGAAGACAAAGATGGATACCATTTTATACCTTTCCCTCTCCCTCCCCAAGGTGTGCGCCTCCCCAGGGTGGGCAAAGGGGATGGTCTTCAGGAATGTCCAATGGAAACAGTCTGGGGGCTTGCCCAAGGGAGGTCCTAGGTGTTCCTGTTGTCCTGGAACCAGATACCTGCACAGGTGTGGTTAAGCCATAACTGTCCTTTAATGGGCCATCAGGGGTGTGACAATGGAAAGAAGGAAACTGGGTATTGTCTGAGAGTCTGGATAAACCTGGGGAAATCAGTGAATCAATGGAGGGGCCAGAAAGTCAATAAGATAAGCCCTGTGGCTGTCAGACAGTTCCTGGTAGGTGTGAAGTTGGAACAATGGGAAGCTTCTGGCTGGAGATAATCCAGGGTGCAGCTGTGGTGCGACATGCTGAAATCTGCAATGACCAATGGAGTCCACTCTGGAAGATGCAGCTTTGTTTGGAGTCGCCATGATGCCTTTTCCCTGCCATGAGTCCCTGCCCAAGATGGTGTAGGTCCAGGAGACATAGGATAGTGCAGGAACACATTTTAAGCACACCCAGGAAGAGTGGGTTAAGGGGAGGAGAGGAGGAGGAGGAAGAGAGAGAGAGAGAGAGAAGAGAGAGGGGGGGCAGAAAGGGGGAGAGGGGGAGAAATCTAGTGGAGGGGGAAAAGGAGAATCCAGGTGTGTATGGAGTTTTGTCAGTAGCTTAGGCTCTTCAGGGTCTATGGTGAATGATGTTGTTGTATTTCAATTAATCAAAGCCTCCTGGTTCAGCAACAGAGCCGCTCAGTCTGGGAAAAGACCGCAGAGCAGCTTGCCTATTATTTCTATGGGAAAGTTCCAATTTGTTTGGGGTTTCCGTGTAGTGCTTGTGCATGGTATGGGGCGCGGTTTGGGGTGTTGGGAACCCCCAAAGCATCTCGTAAAATATTTCATTTTATTTTTTTCTTAGTGACTCTACAGGGGCATTGTCCACCCCCAGGACAATAGCCAAACTGAAATGTAACAGGCTGGTCTTTTCTTTGTACCTTTCTTCAAAATATCATCAGATTTCCATTTTGGCTATCAGCCAAGTGACACGCGACCATCCCAATTTTGGGCTAATGTGACTGTTCCAGTAACAAATATGACAGTTGTTTAGTCAGCTTTGTTTTCTTGCCTTTTGAAAGTCAGTTTGATGGTCTCTGTGTTTCAATTATGCTATATTTGCCAGAATTGTAATGGCAATTTATGCGTGAACTAGAGAAATAACATAAGTTCCAGCAATAAATTGCCACTCATTAATGAGGTGGCTGTTTGCATTCCCGAGTGCATGCAAAATTGGGCACACACCCAGGAATGCAAATGCCATCTCGTCAATAAGCTGCAATTTGCTGCTACTGTTTGTGCAGTTTCCTTTATGTAAGCAGAAATCACCAACAAGATTCTGTGTATTAACTAATGAGTAAGTTCAAGCAAGGCATGGTCTGGCCTGGCTGATAAAAGCTGCCAGGCTTTTAACAACGGAATGGGCTACATCTGTGATTAATGAGTCTATCTTTGAGGGCAGCATGCCCTAGCCTTTCAAGGAGACAATAGTTAGACCCATCCTGAAAAAAACAAATGTGGCCATGAATGACATCAGTAATTACCTGTATAGGCCAGCTACCAATATCTCATTCCTGGGCAACCTGTTGGAGAGGGTGGTGGTGGGACAGCTCCAGGCAATACTGGAGAAGACCAATGTCTTCATCCATCCCATCCCAGTCCAGGTTCATGCTGCGCCATGGAATGGAGACAACATTGGTTGCTCTGCAAAATTACCTTCTGAGGGAGACAGATGGGGGTAAGATTGGTCCTTTTCTATACCCTGGCAGCTTTCTTCTTCCTGGGGTAGCTCTCTGGGTTAGGGATTGGGGGCCAGGCTTTGGCCTGGTTCTGATCCTTCCTGGATGACTGTCCCCAGAGAGTTCAGCTTGGTGAGATTGTGTCCACCCCATGGTCTCTCAACTGTGGAGTCCCACAGGGGTTGGCTATCTCACCCATCCTATTTAACATCTACATGAAACTACTAGGGAAGGTCACCCATAGACTGGAGTTCCGTGCCATCAATATGCTGATGACATGCAACTCTCTCTCTCCTTTCACCCATCTGCAGATGATACTGTCCCTACCGTGGAGAGCTCCTTGAATGTGGTACTTGGATAGATGGGGGAACGTAGACTGATGCTGAACCAGGACAAGATGGGGATCCTTTGTGTGGCCCCTCCCGCTGTTTACAGAATGAAAAAATCCCTCTTGTTGGAGGAGGGGTGACTCTTTCTGTGAAGCATGAGGTTGGCAGCCTGGGCACCCTACTGAATCCATCACTATCCATGGAATCTCAGGTGGCATCTGTGGTCCGGTCAGCCTTTTTTTCATCTTAGGTGGATTGCCAGACTGTGCCCCTACCTTGACACTGGGAGTCTCACCATTCCGGTTCATGCACTGGAAGAATGAATGGGGTGTGGTGGCTCAGTGGGCTAGAGTGCTGAAACTGTTGGCTGCAAAGTTGGCAGCTCAGCAGTTTGGATCCCGGGTGCCACGCACTGAAGTGAACTCCTGCTGTTAACCCCACCTCCTGCCAACCTAGCAGTTCGAAAGTATGCAAATGCAAGTAGATAAATAGATACCGCCATAAAAAGCAGGAAGGTAAACAGAAATGCATTTAGCCACGCCAGCCACATGACCACAGACTTGTACAACACTGGCTCTTTGGCTTGGAAATGGGGATGCACACCGCCCCTAAAGTCAGACACGACTAGCACGCATGTGTGGTGGGAACTTTTACCTTTACGTTACTTAGTAGATCAAAGCAAAACAAAGCAAAGCAGAGTGTTCTGCTTATATACCGCCCCATACCACTTCAAGTAATCTCTGGGTGGTTTACAATGTTTTTAATTACATTATTCAGGCTACACATTGCCCCCACCCCCCACAAGCTGGGTACTCATCACTCACCACCTGTGTGATGGTCATTCAATTCAGAAAGATTTCTCCCAGCCACATCTACCAGGGGCAGCATTCCAAGTTGTAAAAATTCCAACACACCATATGGAATTGTGTGTTCAGGCAAATACTGAGAGATAGATCAGCAATCTTGTGTTTTAGACGTAATCTAGATCCCTGTAAGTTTGGCAACAGCTTCTTTTCCTTTCTAGGGATATCCTTGGAAACTCTTTTGTCATCACTAAGATTCATCCTGCCCTGCTCTCGGACAAAGATCTCTGTCTGTGTAGCACGTGGAGTTTGTAAATAATCTCTTACTCCTCTTCAGGGAGGGGGAGGGATAATGGATGCTCTAAAAAAAACTTAGAAATGGCAGAAGCTAGGAAGAGTGAGAGGATGGCTCATCAGAAATGTCCCTGGAGATGAAATTGCCCCTGGCAGCTCTTGAAAGATGACTAGCTCTTAGATTAATCTTCCATAAAATATCATTTAGGCCACAGTAGTTAAGCTAAATATGTGGTCTTAAGAATTTGCTATGTTCCCCTTTTGGTTTTACCACAGAGAAGAATAAAAAAACCCAGAATTGGATATAATGGGTTTTTTATTTTTTTATTTATTGATTGTTGCATATGGCTCAAAGAAGGAGGACAACCTCAACAGCGTTCTCTGCCAGCAATAGAGTTGCTCAGTTTTTTTGGTCTTTTGAAAGGTCATAACCACAGACTGGTCCAAGATTCAAACTCACATTTATTGAGCATATTGAATGAGCCATGCTTTTCTTCATTTGAGTCCAGCTGAAATCCATTGATTAGTCTGCAAAGCAGTTTGGCAAAAGGACCCCCAAGGAGCTTCCTCTACATCAAAACCAAGGCTGCTTCCTTAACTGCTCAGTCCTGTCTTCTGTACCTTTATCCCTGCCATTTGTACAGCACTCATTTATTGTCCTTTTGACATCCTTCCTCACGCCAGGCTTCAGCCAGTGCAATACAGTCATCAGACCTGGAGTGAAGGTGGATGAATTCCATGCCTAACATAAGGGCTGGGGAAATCTTACCAGTGATAGTGATGAGGCAGATCAAGTCAAGGTACTTTCATAGATCTCCCGTGTTAATTATTGGCAAAGGAGTTTCAGACTGCATGGAAGTTCCTACTTGCATTCAAGTGGAGGTAAGTTGGGGACTCTGGGATGTGATATAAAACATCTGAGGGACTCTGGGCTGAGAAGGC
Organism: Phrynocephalus versicolor; assembly: GCA_023846285.1. NCBI lineage: Eukaryota > Metazoa > Chordata > Lepidosauria > Squamata > Agamidae > Phrynocephalus > Phrynocephalus versicolor. Next base: position 45,985,426 of record JAHTLZ010000016.1, on the reverse strand, counting down.
TGGGAATATTATTCAGACATAGTACCCAATCTGCTGGACTTCATGAGATCATGCAGGAGGAAGGAAGAAACAGAAATCTGAAAGAGTTCTAGACTTGTTCTTGTCTGAGATGTAGAGGCAGAAGCTGTTCTCCCAGGATGCAAATCCTGGCAAACATCCAGACGTATGTCATGAAATCTCAAGACGAATAGCTTTCTTGTCCTGAAATGAGCTGCCCTGCCTCAAACTGTAACACTATGGTGGTGGATGTGCAGTTAAATATTTATCCACTCCACGGCCCAGCCATCTGCTTCATACAGCAGGTCACCCTTCAAATCAGTCGCATCTCTCTGCTTCTCTATCCCCCACCCCCAATACAGCAAAACTGATTTTGAACTATTGCTCATTAGACCGTTCAAATGAGTGAGAGAATTTGCAGATGAGGCTTATGTTATGGCCATTCAAAGCTTCCTATGGAGGTTTTATGTGAACTTGTTGTAACTGTTCCTTATTTCTTACCTGCCTTCTGAGATATTCCAGACCATCCCTCCTCCTCCTCCTTCTCCTCCTCTTCTTCCTCCTCCACTTTCTTATAAAGGAAACTGCATTGAAGGGCAAGGGAAAGCTGGAATCAGAGCTTTTTACTATGGAAAGAGCCCTGGAATAAATATGAGCCAGAAGTAACAAAGCTTCCAATCTGCATCTTTGTAAGAGAGAGACTGAACTGCAAAAACAGGGTGGAATTAAACCCACACATCCATGCACACAGCATAGAGGGCCCTGGACAAAGCTTCTGTTCACCAAAAGATTGTATTCAGAAAATATGCCTCTCTGGCCACCCTCCCCACACCACGGGGCACTCTGTTCACAACTGGACTTGGGGTAATGTGCAGTTATGTTTGCATGAGTTGCAAAGCACCACAAGGAGTCCACAGTTGCAGAGAAAGCTTATTTGGGTTCCCTGTTGTGTCCCTTCTTAGTTGCCCTGTTCTTCTGTATCTCCAGAATCTGTAGTGAAGTCAGGCCTTATAGCATATCAGTCAATACTTTCAGTCTTGTGTTTGGTTTTTCTGACACACCTCTTCCTCTCTGCCACTCTTAGGCAGCCAGTGTCAATACACACACACACACACACACACACTTTTCTTTCTCACTGGTATGTAATTCACCCCAATAAGTCTCTCTTTTCATCAGAGAGAAAACCTGAGCCATCTGTTTCTGATTCAAAGCATTAGGTTCCATAGAGGCTAACATGCAGCCGAGTCCCTGCAATGCTCTAATATAATATTTGCTTAATTCTTTCTTTTAAAAAAATATTTATCAACAATAAACAAATGAATGTGGCACAGAGCATGCTGCCGTTGCATGTAGATAAAGTGATAGTAATGATATAAAGTACAGCAGAACTTAGTAAACGGAGAGACAAAGCATAGATTAGAGTAAAAACTCATATATTCCATATATACATCAAATATACAAACAGCATGACACCAAGCAATATTTACAATATAACCAACAGAGTGTGGGGTACTGTCTCTCACCATAAACAGTCCCATCTAACATAAGTCAAGCTAGTGCTTATATACAGTTTAGCACCCATCAGATATGACTCATCACTAATCACAATCTGATGCAACCATGATGTTATAAACTATTCCCCCTGTGCTTCATCACGTAACATGCTGGTGATTATTACGAATCCCTTGCACCTGTAGATAACATCATGAGACTGCAGAATCTAACTGCCTCCATTTTACAATTCTCTTTCCCTATCTGTTAAATATACATTACATATATTTTGTCAACTTTTACATATTGTGACACCCTCCTATATTTAACAGATTTCAACACCTAGCCTTTTCTTAAAACATACATGTTTTTCTTTACATAAAGGCTTTGTAAATATATCAGCACAATTGTAAACACTAGTACAATATTCCAACATAATCAACTGTTGATCTGTGCAGTCTTTGATGTTCTGGTAATGGATCCCTATGTGCTTGCTTCTGGATCCGACCTTCTGATTCTGTGTCAATTGAATACACGAAAAAGAATCATTATACACTTTGACTGGTAGTTTAACATTTACATTTACATCCTTTAATAACTGCACCACCCAGGTTAACTCACAACACAAGTCACTCACACCCCCATACTCTGCCTCAGTAGTAGAACATGAAATGTACCTTTGTCTTCGGGCCTTCCATACAACTAATGAGTTACCTAAGAAAATGGCATATCCAGACATTGACCTCCTTTCTGGACTTGAACCCCAGTCAGCATCTGCATAGCTAATCAGATCAAGGTTATCACATATGGATATTTTCAACCTTTCTCGCATTGTTCCCTTAAGGTATCTTAAAACACGTTTTATACCTTTCCAGTGTTTGTTCAAAGGCTTTGCAGCATGTTGACTTAATATGTTGATAGTTGCTGCAATATCAGGCCTAGACCAGGAACATAAATACATCAATGAACCTAACACAGATTGATATAGTTCAACATTGCCAAACTCCCCATCATCAGGGTCTCTGTTGAACAAAAATACATTACATATATAAATACATTACATATATTTTGTCAACTTTTACTTTCAGTCTTGTGTTTGGTTTTTCTGACACACCTCTTCCTCTCTGCCACTCTTAGGCGGCCAGTGTCAATAGACACACACACACACACTTTTCTTTCTCACTGGTATGTAATTTACCCCAAAAAGTCTCTCTTTTCATCAGAGAGAAAACCTGAGCCATCTGTTTCTGATTCAAAGCATTAGGTTCCATAGAGGCTAACATGCAGCTGAGTCCCTGCAATGCTCTAATATAATATTTGCTTAATTCTTTCTTTTAAAAAAATATTTTAATAATTTACGGTTCCTTGATTTTAATGCTGTTTATTTACTATACTAATACTCTAAGCTGCCTTGTGCCCAAACTTCAAACTTCGTGTTCTTTGTCCATATTGGGATCCATGCCTATGCCAGAGATAATCAACCTGTCTATCACTCTCATCATCTAATTGCAGTAAATGGCATTTTCATTCATTTGCTAATGGGAAGTAGAGAGGTTTTAAAAAAAATAATATGTAGGGCCTGATTTGTTTGTTTTTTAAAAGTGGGAATACCACAGTTCATCCTTTAAACCTTCTCTTGTCATTAGTTTGAGAAGAAGCTTATGTGCCCAAGTTCTTCCATACAAACGGGAATTCTAAAGTTTCACAACTAGATGAAACGTTAGAGTAATATTTGGTAAGAAAGGACTCAGAGAGTCTTGCAATTTAAATATGTAGAATTTAGAAAAATGAAAGCAGTATATAACATAAAATATACTTCCACACAATTTTAGGAACAATTTTTAGGTACAATTCCCACATTATTGTCTCTGAGTGGGTGGGCATTGACCTGTAGGTGGGTAAACCGTAGCATCTTCCTTGCCACTTCAAGGTTCAATCCAAGGATGAATGGAAGACTATGAATAGATTCCTTCCTTGCCCACTATCTGAAAATAACTCATGTTGGGGTTTTAAAGACCATTGGGGAGGCCTTCTCTTCATGCATGTTTTCTCTTAGTGGCTGTCTGCCTAAGGGTCAATCCTTGAAATGGGGCTATTGTGCTACTGTTTTTTTTTAAATGTGTTTTAGTACTGTATTTATCTGGCAACAAATTTATTTATTTATTTATTTATTTACCAAAAATGAGCCGCCCCACTACCAAAAGGTCTCTGGAAATTTGCCATCAAATCAGTTCTAATATTTTAGGGTTTTCTAGGCAGAATGTAGTTTGAAGTGGTTTCCATTCCCTTCTTCTGGGGGGGGGGGCAGCTCTAGGACTGTGCAGCTGGCCCAAGGCCACACAGGCTGGCCGTCATCCTAGGATGCCCAGTGGAAAATAAAATGTCTAACCTCTAGCTCTGTAGCCAGGTACCTTACTCACTGAGCCACCAAACCAGCTTTCTTTATCTACCAGTTTTTAATATTAAAGTTCTTTTTAAATATTGTAATAGTTATTTAGCTCTTAATATTGTCAGCAGCCTTGCATCCTTTTTGGGAGAAAGGCGGGGTACAGGTATTTTAAATTAAAATAAAATAAAATCTTGGGGGTGGTCGGAAGAAATAAATAGGCAGAGAAGTTTGCATGTAAGACTCTTCCTGCCAAGTTGAGACTATGAAAGAGGATGTGGTTGGAGACTCAAGGGAAGACTGTGCGGTATTTGGAAAGAGATCTGAGAGAGGGGAACAGAAAGAGACTGCTGAGGACAGAGGGAGAGAAGGAGTGTTTAACAGGAGTGTTTAACCTAAGCCAGCAAGGGCCAAGTGTTTTGGTTCCTATCTGATGGCTTCAAGATGACTGCGGACCAACAGTAGAACCCTGACAACAGTCCTTGGGCAAAGACGCTGAGGACTTAAGCCACACTGACGCTGACTCAGCTGAGAAGATGGAGATGTCAATAGTGATTTAAAAGCCTGTGCCACATGGCTCAGGACTTGAAAGAAGGAATTATTATACCACAAGTTATTCCTGTTTTGTTTATGTTCGAAGTCACGTGCCACCAAGGGAGACGTGGAACTGCTCGGATGTGACTGAAAGACCAGACGTGTCCATGGGTCCAGTGGCCATCTTGTAAATAGTTCCACAATAAAGGTTTCATTAACTGGAAACGCTGTTGGGGTTTCCTTATAATGAACAGCATGCCTGGTAGTCTGGCAGTTTACAAGTGGATGGACTGAACCTCCAATGTCCCAAGCTCCCAGGAGGGCTCTGCAAATACCAACAAATTCCTCTCTCTACAAGGACACAGTTTTACCTCAGTTAGAGTGTAGGTGTTCCTTGCCAGAGATCCCAGTCATCCACACATGAAACTCCCTTCTTGGAAATCTTTGCAGGAGAGGCGCTAAGGCTGTCTGTTGGTCAAGTATTTAAAGTACATTTTAGAGTGTGCGGTCCAAGCAGAAGGATCAGATTACCACACAATGTTAATTTGTGCCAAAGTCTGACTTATAAAATTACCTGTGGAGAACTTTCTGCTCATGCTAAATACAGGCACCAACTTGCCAAGTCTCTACGCAGCTGTGTTTAGTTTCCTTTTTGACAGTGGCCCAGAAGAAAAGGAATTTGTCCAGAATTTGTGTTTATAGTGGAATTGCTCTGTGTTTTGTCTGTGGTGCTCTCAGCTTCCCTATACAGGTGTCCGGCTCCTGGACGATCGCAAAGCAGACAGCCTCCTTCTGACTTTAATTACCTTTCCTGGAAACTTGCATTTAGGGTAAGGGGGAGGCGCACCTGTTTCCTATCCCTTGGATCATTGTTTACAGGCAATTCATGGAGGCTTATCTGCAGGCACCTGTGCTTCCTGCCTGAAAAGTGGAACACACATGCACAGGCATGTATTCAGGTTGAACTCAAGTGCAGTAGACCACAGGAATCTGGCAGAGTTTCATCTTGCCTAGGGCTGAGAAAAGCTGCCATCAGGTTGCAAGCCAGACAACATTCATATACCATTAAAATGAAGAAATCCCCTGATGGAGTGTGAGACAAGACAGCTACACCTTCTTCCACTTGCTTCCTGCCAATCTTTTTATTCAATCACTGTTCCCTAAGAGTATTGTGCACAAGGAGGTGGAAAGATGTGGGGTCACCTTCTTGAACATGACCAGGAAGAGAAAAGGATGAGAGAAATCACAGCTGCCTTCCTTTCTACCCAGTCTCCAATGAATATGCCTCTTGTTAAGGTATATTAATGTACTCTAAGTTGTTTCACTCACTATCCCACCTGCTACCCAACCAAAAAAAAAAAAAAAACCCAGATATAAAGCAATGGGAGTCCTTTCTTCCTATGCATCTTGTCATACTAGCTCAGATCCACTCTAGTAGGGTTCAATCTTCCTCCCTCTGTTTCCTTTCTTCCCAAGACAAAATGGTTGAAGTGAGAGTTAGAACTTGCAACCTTTTCTGGAGCTGGTCAGGAAAAGGCTGCAAGGCCAAACTATTTTGCATAGTGCATGATCTATCTGGGGTTGGTCACAGTGACAGGCCTCCCCCTAGCATATCCTGTGACCAATTTGGGACCTTTTTAAAATTGAAAGTGGAGGCCATCCACTGGAACCAAGACCACCAGTTATTAACAGTAGATCAAGCCAAGATGTCCACTGCATCTCCTTGTCCGGTAACCTTTTCCTGCTTTCAACCTGTGACATCGACTGAAATGGACCAAGCTCCTGATCGCTGCCATGCCACTACCAATTCACTTGATTCTTGCCCAGCCTAGCTTATAAAAGTCACCAGGCTGGTGATGACTGATTGGGCCATTGCAATGATTAATGGGTCTCAAGGAGACACTCATTAGGCCCATTCAGAAGAAACCCAATTTGGTGGCAGACCAAATTGAGAACTATAGGCATGTCCCCAACATTTCATTTATAAGCAAAGTTTATAATGTTTATAAGCAAAGTTTGTTTCATTTATAAGCAAAGCTACACCCAGTGGACTTTTCAAAATTTTATCCCAATCCCCAAATGAAATGCATGGGCTTTCTGCACCAACCGCCTTCCCCATTTGCTGGCAAGGCAGGGGCCATTGGCCTTGATGAACCACATTGAGGAGAGGTGTGAATGTGTGTATGTAAGCCGTGACATGTGTTTGGAAGGACTGGGCCAATAAAATACCTCCCTCTCTTCATCTTGGATGCAGCCTAAGAACATCCAAGCTCCGAGCCTCAACTAAGAAACTGCCTGGCTTTTTCCCCTTCTTGCCAAGGACCTTACATCTAAGAAATAACTCCTGGCAACTCCATCTTTTGCCATGTTATAAACTATTGTTACTGCTCTGAGGAAGAAGGTTTCACCTCCGAAATATTAGCAATGGTTTTGTTAATTTTCTAGTAGCCTAAAGGTATCACCTGTTCCACTTTTGTATTTGGTTTTTGTGATGGCTATATGGCTCCTCAACTTGTTTTGCTTCAAGCAAAGTAGTTGAGAGGGTGGTGCCAAGCAGCTTCAAGGACTACTGGATGAAACAGATGCTCTTGATCTGTTCCAATTGGAGTTCACCCTGCACAATGACCTTCTAAGGGAGGCTGACAGAGGCAAATTTTCCCAATTGGTACTCCAAGCTGGCTCGTGCAGCTTGGGCATCCTGTTGGACCTGACACTCACCATGGAATCCCAGATGGCACCAGTAGTCTGTTCCACACATTACCAGCTGAGGTGGATTGGCCAGCTGTGCACCTACCTTGATGCCAGGGCTTTCCCCACATTGGTCCATGCACTTGTAGGCTTAAGTTTAGACTACAGTAATACTCTGTACATGGGGCTGCCTATGAGGTTAATGCAGAAGCTTCAGCTAGAGCAAGATACTGCAGCCAGATTACTAACAGACCTCTATTGGTAATCATATTACAGTACTCCCATAGTTGCTGCACTGCACTGGCTCTCAATTTGCTTCTGCACTGATTTCAAGATTTTTATTATGTCATACAAAGCCCCAAATGGTATAGGGCCTCACTTCCCACAGAGAACTGTCCATACCACTCACTTAACCCAGGCTGGGCATTTGAGGGTGCCAGCCCCAAGGGAGGCCCAGAAAACTTTAACAAGTAACCAGGCCTTCATAGTGGTTCCACTGTGTGTCCCTGGAACCAGTTGCCACCCAAAAGCAGCCTGGGCCCCACAATGCAGATATTTAAACATCAACTAAAACTTGAATGCTTAGAAAGGTCTTCTCTGAGTACTGTTGATGGTAACTAAGCCCAATAAACTGCAAATCCCCATCTACTTCCATTCTTTGGTCTAAATATTTTTACTGATTTGAACCTGATGTTGCTCTATTATGTCTTATATTAGGATGCTTTAGTTGTCCAGTTACACTACAATCAATATTTGTTATTTATGGCTATCATTTTGCACATTTTTGTATTTTATTCTAAATGTTGTTCACCTCCCAGCGTGTTCTTCAGGGTCAGATGGTTGTTGTATAGAAATCAAATCAAATCAATCAATAAATCATATCTGCATAAAGAAGATGCATGAATTGGCATGCTACAAAACAACATTGTCTTTAAAAAGCTGAAGATGTATGAATAAAATTTATTTGTTTCAGTACTCTCGCCATGTTAGTACTCTTGAGGGATGCCCATCACTCTCTTCTGCAACCCTTTCAGGCTCTTCTATTCATCTCCCACAATTAACTGTCATTCTGACTTTCCAAATTCTCTGGAGTCAGAGGTTCTCAGGGTTCTTGGGAAACCCACTTCTCTGGTTCTTAGGACCCCTGGAAAGTGTCTTTCATGTGACTGGTAACAAACAGGGATTAATGAAAGCCCTGTTGCTAGATGTGTGTGACAGTAGCTTGCATCCGAAGCTGAAAAGAGAGTAGTAAGCAGGGTTCTGAGTAATGACAGGAATCAATTTTCACGAGTGTTCTTTGTGAGTCTGAGTGTAGACCCATTGAACTGTAGGCCAGCGTTCACAAACAGCCCACAATTCAAGGTGTATCGTGTGATGGAATTAGGAAGATTGAACATAAATCAACATAACCTAATTTAGCCTGTTACTCCAGTTAGATTTTTCTGTGGCCTTTGGCTCTGACAGTCATTATATCTTGATGATTAATGGGCAGAACTCTGTGGGGGTGAAGGGGTGCCCTAAAGTGGTTCTGATTACTTCCAGCTATGACAAAGCATGATAATAGTTAATTGCTCGTTTTATCTCCATAAAGTGACAACTTGTATCTTTTCATGGTTTATGTGTTCAAGAAGCACAGCTGAAGTTAGAGCTTCTGGATCAGCAGCATCCCCAATGCAGGAGAATTCCAAGCGGCAAGATGAGACAAGGGGGTGGACCTTTGTGGTACTGCAGGGGCATCACTTTGCTGTGTCACCGAGATGGCGCAGACAGACACCTGCAAGAGCTAGATCCCCTGCATCCCTTGATTTTTTTTTAGTATAGGCTGTCATTGTAGTTATCCTAGAATATAATTTGAATTATGCTTATTAGTTCATTAGGGAATTGCCTTATGGTTGAAATCCTGTCAAACATTTCTGTAGACAGTGTAACTGTTAGGTCTGAATTGCCGTACATTGAGAAATCTCTGTAGACCAGGCATGACCAAACTTCGGCCCTCCTGATGTTTTGGACAACAACTCCCAGAATTCCAAGCCTGTATTTCCAATGGCAAAGGACTGTGGGAGCTGTGGTCCAAAACATCTGGAGGGCCAAAGTTTGGACATGCCTGCTGTAGACCATTTCTGTTGCTCACTCAATTGCACAAGTTGCTTTGCAACAGGTAATGCCCACAGAGATTTCTTAACTTCCATCAGTTCATTTCCTGTATTATACTATTTGTGTGATGGGACAACAGGCCTTCAGCCAGTCTTGTTCTATGCAGAGAAAGCAAAATTATTTCCTGCTGCCATACCCCAAAAAGTTACTTTTCCCACCACTAGTTCAATAACTAGCTTAACAATGATATTTTTTTCCTGCAAACTGCTCAGAGTGGCCTCATTGCTAGATGGTGTGGTATATGAATAAATAAATAAATATGTACCCAAGAACGATGTCTACACAAAGAAGCACAAACCACCCAGAGTGACCTATGGTCAGATGGCACGGTATATAACAGGCCTGCCCAACAGGTAGCCCGCGGGCTACTGGTAGCCCGCGAAGGGTTCAAAAATAGCCCGCCGGCCATCAATAAAAAAAGTGAGGGGATAAGTTCTCCACCCCTCCCTTCCCCACCCCAAGGATCACCACTGCCCCAGCAAAGTTCTGGGTCTGCCAGCCCACTGTCTCAGCCGAGCAGGGCAGTTCAAGGACCATGGTGCATTGAAATATGTTCCCTCCAGAACAGTTTAATTGGCTTTCAATGCATTCCTATGGGAAGCCGCTGGTCTACTTACAAAAGATTTTAGTTATGAGCACGTGCTCAGCACAGATAAAATTCATAAGTAGAGGTTTTAGTGTAGTAGTCCTCAGGCACTTTGGACCAGAAAAAGTAGACCATGGCCTGTTCAAAGTTGAACAGTCCTGGTATATAAATAAATAAATAAATAAATAAATAAATAAATAAATAAATAAATAAATAAATAAATAAATAAATAAATAAATAAGCTTATCAAATCTTGTCTGCTGTTAGAATGATTCTCAAATGATGGGGGGGCCTCTAAATTGATAGTAATTCACACCCTAAGTTTTAGCCAAAACATGCCACCCGCTTATAAAAAGACAATTGCTAAGGAAGGGCATCCAGTAAAGTCAGAAGACCAGGTACCATTTGGCCTTCCTATAATAATCTGATGGGAACCCTTCTTGGCAGCCTCTCACTTTGAATCTACAAGGAAAAGATTTCCCTACTAAAGCCATCAGCTCCCTGGGTGGCCTCAGGACAGCTCCGGTTCCAGTTTCTCATATGGGTATAATAACTTCTTTCATAACATGCTCGTAAGAAGAACAACAGAGCAAAGATCATATTCTAAATCCTATCCTTCTGGTTCAAAAGAGATTCACTGCCTGTGTAGGGGAACCACGGAGCAATGTTAAATGGTAGAAGCTTAACCAACGTTTCAGAAAAGCTGGAAAAGCCACTTCACAGGAAAGATGTTTGCAGGCCCGTATTTTAAACAAATAACAAAGACCAAAGACCATCTATGTGTTTTCTGGCTCAGTGATCTAAATGAAAGATAAGCAGCACTTTTTGATCTCTGTTGAAAAGATTAATGTCAATGCAGAATGATTAGTTCCCTCCAAGCTGGAGATTAGGTTTGCAAACTTTCCCATTACTGGTTTCCTTTACCAGTCAATTCCCACAAGCCACCGGGATTGCTCTTGGTTAACTCCTGATTTTCCATTCATTCACTGTCTCTTCTTTCTCACCCTCTGCCTCAGAAGAATCATTCAATCATCAGACTGGCTTCATTTAAAAATGAAGTACTCTTCCAGTACCAGGAGTTCTTTTTAATCAATAAAGATAAATAAATAGATATATCTGGCCACCAATATCTTGTTCTTTCCTTTTCCTCCTCATTCATAATTTTCTAGTAACTGGACAAAGAGAGATCCCCTATTTGGAAAAAAAGGTATGCCTATCTATGAAAAAGCTGTCTTGCTGCACATTTGAGGCCCTAGGCTGCCTCTGTGTTGTTCAGTTTGGTTCAGAGATCTAAGTTAAAACCTGATTGCTGCCCTTCCCCCGATCATGACATTTGCAGAGTATTCAGATAAAACACTATGGCAAATTATTTTTCTTTCTCAGCCTTCAGTGAGAAGATGAAGATTCCAAACCTGACTCAGGGTTTCTTTTCCTTAGGCTACTGTTCTGATCATTGGACAGTTGGGCAGCCACCAAGATGTCCAAAAATTGCAGAGAGAGAGAGAGAGAGAGAGAGAGAGAGAGAGACTAGAAAGTGGCTTGAAAGGTTATATTGCTCCTCTTGTGTTTTGGTGTCTGGTCTTTTGGATGGATTAGACAAGTCTCTGTCTACCAAAAAGCCTTTTGAGCTTCTCAGATACACTTATTTATTTATTTATTTATTATTGTATTTATACCCCGCTTATCTTTCGTACTTGGTTATTCCTTACATGACTTACAGACATTGAAACACGGAAGGAGCAATATAGTATATGTGGTCCAATACAGTGATGATAGTTCAGAGTTCTATACTGGAGAAACCAATCAGCCACTAAACAGGAGGATTACTCAGCCCAGGATGGGCAACAGCTCAGGACCAGAATCAACAGACTCATTCACTGATAAAGATGTACGATTTTAGACGGAGAAGATAAGCGGTTGAGAGAGGGGTCAGAGAGGGTCCTCATATGTGTATAGAAAGACCCTCTCTCAACAGGGGTGGAGAACTTAGGCACAATCTGTCTCCCATTTATCATGCTGCCCTTTCATCTGTCCCTAGAAAAATCAGGAACACTTTACACCTCCGCTAGGAAGGACACAGCTAATGACCCATGTTTAATTGGTGTTGAGAAAGGCTGCAGGGGTGTTACTTTCACACACCTCTAGCCATTGTCCATCTAACAAACCTCCTTAGGCCAGGGTGAAGAAGATGAACATGGAGTTTAAACTGAAAGCCTCCTACAAACCTTCCTCACACTGAAGGAACTGCTTGGATGAGTACCAAAACATTTCAATCAAACAAGAAAAAGGAAGGAAGGAAGGAAGGAAGGAAGGAAGGAAGAAGAAGAAGAAGAAGAAGAAGAAGAAGAAGAAGAAGAAGAAGA
>JAHTLZ010000016.1:45925588-45973217 GCA_023846285.1 Phrynocephalus versicolor | reverse complement strand
AGAAGAAGAAGAAGAAGAAGAAGAAGAAGAAGAAGAAGAAGAAGAAGCCATCTAGTTGTCATGACTCATCTTCTGAATAAACTCACCTGGATCACTAAGAATCTTCACAAACATATTGTTGTGATACATTTAAAAGGAGAATTATCTCTCACGTAGGCTTCCTGAAACTGTAGTTCATCTGTTTTTTCCTTTTTGCCAGAAAAAACAGGGCATATTTTTAAAAAGGACTGGGGGTGCCAAAATAGTGGTGAGCTTCAAGAGTGTACTTTGTCCACTTTTGTCTTAGTTGCAGGTCATTGGAAATGTAGTGTTTCTGCAAAATAAGGGCCAGAATCCTAATAATGTTTGCATGACGTTTGTGGAATTCAGCATGGCTACTTGACAAGTTGCCAGGATGTGTCTTGGTTATGCACCTGGTCACATGCAACCAAGATGTCCTCTAGCACCTCATCAAGTTATATAGTCTTACACAATTACCAGTAGGATACCAACAAAGGTTACAGGTATATGTAATACGTCCCTTTTCAGATGCAGTTCATCCTAAAAGATAGTACTGAAGAAACTGGCTTTGGGCCTAGGGCAGGCTCATATAACCTGTACCCCTGGGGCCCTGGTATCTTCTGTGCTAAGTACTATAGCATCTTTGGGATTTGTCAGGATGGAGAAAAGGCACACCTCTTTCTTCCTCCAGTGACTCTTAAGCTGAATATGTAGGCATGCAGTTTGGCATGTGAGACTGGTGTATATGAGTGTATGTGCATAGATACATGCATCTTGGCCAGGTAGCCTTGACCCAGTGCATCCACCCTGGTTCACTTGCGCCTTCCCTGACCCCCTAGGGCAAGAGAATAGTCTATCTCCCATTCAACTAATTCTCAGGATGTGTGTATGTTTGTGGTGCCATTACAGTCATGACCGACCCTTTGTGATTCCACGTCCATGGAGTTTTCTTAGCAAGAATACTGGAGTGGTTTGCCAGTTCCTACTCCAGGTGCCTACAGCACCTGGTGTTCCCTGGTGGTCGCCCATCCACATACTAACCAGGGCCGACCCTGCTTAGCTTCCAAAAACAGGCGAGATCGGATGTGCTGAGGGCATCTAGGATACATCTGAGCTAAATCTGGCCAAACCACTTTTATTGGGGATAGTGGGGAGGAGTCCCTCAGTAAAATCCTGAATCTTTTCAAAATCATGGCCCCTGGAGTCAAAGGCTTAGCCTGCACTACTGCTGCTTTCTTCTGATGGATGCTTTCCTGGTTTATACTGGTTTTAGGATATGGCTGTTCCTCCTTTCAGTACTTGTAGCAATGTATTTTAGGTACCTATGCACTGGGTTTTTCTAGGGCATCCAGGCTTAATCTAAGGATGCTGTTTCTATACCTCAGTCTATCACAATATAAAGAAATGTAGTATTGGAGGGAATCCTGCTGAGCTTACCGAATCTAGGAACCACATTATAAAAATCTCATTTTAGCCCAATAATGACTCATGCTTCTTTTGTGAATTGTGATGGCCAACAAATCATTGGAAGGGCTCTAAAATAGCTAAACGCAGCCAATATCTGATATACTGTAGTTGGCTCACACCAGTTCTGAGTTTCATATCAAGAAAGGTTTACTTTACAAAATTAGGGGACCAGGTCATGTTCCCTTCTTTTCTTCGGCACTCACAGTTCCTTCTGTGGCGGCATGGAATACTCCCAATTATGAGTGAAACTCTTGAAGCACTTGCCTTAAGTGGAAAAACGATTGTCTTGGCAGCAAGTCCTTCCAGGGGCTTTCTGTGAATCCATATATCGTTCCACAAAGCCCATGAAAGGAAGCCAAAGGTGCAAAGGGAGTTTTCTTCATACAAACAAAAGGAATGCCATGGATACAACCTGCTCTGGACCTAGGAAAAGCATCCCCAAAGTGGCTGACAAATGCAGTGCAAGCAACCAATAAGTGCACCAGATGTGGAGCAGGGAGAGATGTGAGGATGAAGAGCATGTTGACAGGCTCTGAGATCATATAGCGTTCGTTCAGGCTAGAGGGCACTGAAACAGCTGCTCTTCATATAGCCAAGATGGAGTCCAGCCCATTTCATTTAGACGTGGCTGTCCAGATAGGTGTGTTTGCATTGCTGATTTTGTATATATCACAGCTATGCTGAAAGATCTCTAAGGAGCCTATGATATGCACCATATGCAAGGTCAACAGTTTCTAGTTGCAAAGCTTAATACTTGAAAAGGAACAACAGTAATACCTTGGTTTATGAGTGCCCTGGTCTACGAGCATTTTGCAAGACGAGCAAAAATTTTGGAACAATTTTGTTCTGGTTTACAAGCTTGTCTTGCAAAATGAGCACCAGAGCACTGAGTGGACTTCCACCCACCGCAGCCACACACCCCCTTCCTGCTGCCACTGTACCCGGGAGGCCTTCCATGCCATTGCAGACACCTTGCCACGGCAAGGGAGTGACAGCGAAGGCAGCATCCGCAGCCATGGGGTGTGCCACCATGGAACGAATTAGGCACGTTTTAATTATTTCTCTCTTTTTTAATTTACAAGTTTTTGGGTTTACGAGCAAGCTTCCAGAATGGGTTATGCTCATAAACTCAAGGTACTACTGTATACAAAAGTGGACCTATGCTATAAGCAGAAGAGGGCTTCATTTCTTTTCCTTTTTAAAAAAAAAACAGGAATAAAATCAGCACTGGAGGATGGTAGTTAACAATGATATCCTAAGATTAAGCCTGGCTGCCCTAGGAAACTGCAGTACAGTAGCATCCCCATATCCGGGGGGGGGGGGATTGGTTCCCAGCCCCTCCACAGATAATGAAAAACGCAGATAAAAGCAAATGCTCTTATCTGGGGTGATGGTAGCGACAGTTGGTGGTGGGGTTCCCAGGGCGAAAGCTTGGGCAGAGCAGCGGATTGGGTACTGCACCACTCAGCCTGCTGGTTACATATCTGGCCGTTTGTACTTCCCAGGTGGCAGACTGGGGGCTTGCCTCTGCCCAGTGACCCCTGACTCCCCGGCACAGAAGCAAACCCTGCATCACCGCTGCTGCCCACCTGCTCCATCCATCTGAGATCTCCGGCTCCGAGCTGTGGCAGACCCAATCATGAACTGGGCAGAGCTCGAATGGATGGAGGAGGCAGGTGGCAGGTGGCGGTGATGCAGGGTTTGCCTCTGTGCCGGGGAGCCAGGGGCTGCTGGGTAGAGACAAGCCCCAGGTGCAGCCGCCCCCGCCGGCTAAGGATAAGGAGCTCTAGCCACAGAAGGAGTAAGAAGTGGCAACTAGAAAGAGGGTCTGGGTTTTTTTAAAAAAAAATTCCTTCTCAGACAGCAGACTGAGCAGGAAGTTCAAAACTTCTGGAGCGGCAGACTGATCTGTTTCTCTACCCAGCCACGGGGGCAGGGCCGGCGCTATGTTTTTTGCACCCTAGGCGAGGTGTTGTGTGGGGGGGCAGGGGGCAGGGCAGGGGATGGCGGGCGGACGGCGACGGGCAGTGGGGGGGGACAGACAGCATTGGCCAGAGGCAGCAGGGGGCGGGGCGGTGGACGGTGACGGGCGGCAGGGGGATGGACAGCAGTGGCCAGCAGCAGGGGGCGGGGGGCAGCGGGCTGGCCAGCACCCTCTCTCCATTTTGGCGCCCTAGGCAACTGAGTAGTTCGCCTTAATGGACGTGACGGCCCTGCATGGGGGAAAGGGGGAGTGCAACTGAGCCGAGTGGCAGATCGGGTGCTGCACTGCTCGGTTTGCCACCTGGGAAGTTCAAACGGCCAGGGGTCTACTCACCTGTTTGAACTTCCCCACAGCAGGCTGGGTGGTG
Source organism: Phrynocephalus versicolor (assembly GCA_023846285.1). NCBI lineage: Eukaryota > Metazoa > Chordata > Lepidosauria > Squamata > Agamidae > Phrynocephalus > Phrynocephalus versicolor. The sequence goes on along the minus strand of JAHTLZ010000016.1, from coordinate 45,969,399 downwards.
TAACGGATACCTGGATGCTACTGTATATAGATACTGCTAAAATGTATTGGTGCAGGCACTGAAAGAGAAGGCAGACATATCTTGAAACCAGTATAAACTAGCAAAGCAGAAATCAGAAGGAAATGGCTGCAGTCCAGGTCAAGCCTCTTAAACCTCGTTCCCATAAGCACACTTATTATTTGGAAATTGGAAATATACAGTGGCACCCCGGTTTAAGAATGCCTCGGTTAACATGATTTTCACTTGATGAAAGGAAATCCATTGAAAATAGTGCCTCTGTTTACAAGGTGTTCTCTGGAAAACCTCGGTTTATGCTTATTTCCAAAGGACTTTCTTTCCCAAGATGCATTACGCCCCCAAGTGGTTCTAGTTTATGAAATTTACAGATTACAAAGTGTACCAGACAACATATTAATTTTGTTTACCGAGGTACCACTGTATTAAAATTTTAGTTTATAAGGTTGATTAAAAATTATTAAAGGAGGTGCAAGAAAAGTTGCCATGGTTTAAAAGGACAGCAAGGATAATAGTTTACATTGGTAATAGTTTTTAGAGTATTTGTGTCTACAGTTTTCCCTGTAGCTGTAAGAAGTTTGTATTTTGCAACCATTCTGAAGTGCTTTGTGCAGACAGAACATAAAATCAAGGTAGACAAATGAAGCTTGTAGAATTAGACAAGCTGAAATTGCATCTGGAATTATTGCAAGAATGCAAAGATTTGATAGATGACTTTGATAGATGAATGTTCATATGATGTCAAAGATTTTATTGGGATAAATGTCAGCTGTGACAAACTCAGGTGTCTGATTTTTTTTGTAAGGTCTTAATATCCTATAGGACTCCAGGGGTCTGTTTGCTGAGGTGCCAGGAGGAGGTTAAAAACCTCTATTTGGAAGCCTGTTTCTCTGAAGAAGAAAAAAGTGATATACTGAGACCATAATATATGAACGGCATTGTGGCAGAGGACTACTGTACCTTGAACCTTATTTGGGAGGCAATGGGCAACCAATGCAGATGAGCCAAGATGGAGATGATGTGGTCATATCTGCCCACACCCACCACCAGCCTGGCCACCACATTCTGCACACGCTGCAATTGCCGAACAAGGGTCAAGGGGAGTCCCATGTAGAGAGTGTTGCAGTAGTCTATCCTCAAGATCACCAGCGCTTGCCTGACTGTCTGTAGGGAGTCATCATCCAGGTATGGGCGAATCTGGGAAATAAGCCTAAATTAGTAAAAGGTCGCCCTGGACATAGCTGCCACCTGAGACTCCACGGACAAAGCTGGATGCAGGATGACACCCAGACTCCTCACTCTATTGGCCAGCTGGAGGGCACTCCCCTCCCCGAAGAACAGAAGCACCAACATCCCACACCTCCAGGAGCACCAAACCCGAGGTCACCACTCTCGAAGCACCATGGACAACCAGATGGCATACCACTAAACCTCACCACAACCACGCCAGGCAGAGCCAGAGAAGAACGCCAGCCAAAAGCACCAATGAAAGCGGCTTTTGAAGACATCAAGGAGGGTACTGATGATACCAAACGAAAGCCCCTGCTGAAACCCAGGCTGGGTCACCAACCAGATCCACCCAACAGGATGCCACTACCACTGCCACTCTCGCCACTTTCGCCACTCTTGCCCCACTGCACACAACCATGCAGGGACCAGGCTTAGCCACTGCCAGGACCCCGCAATTGGGAGCCAAAGAACCACCATGGCCACACGGAAGAATGCAAAAGGCAAACAGGCACGACCAACCTTGGCAGTGAGCGGGATGTTAAACAGAAGAAAAAATGGGGGGGTAGTAGAAGGATAAAGTAAACAGGGGGTGGTTTAGAGAGGAGAAAAAAGACCTTTTCCCCTCTGTCCCTTATGATGGCAATAACATAGAGGAACTGGCACACAAAAATTAAAAATAAAAATAAAAAGAAATGTAAAAAAAATAAAAGAAACTGGGACCCACGGCAGAGACAAGCAGCCCCCACTGACCACCATATTTCCAGAACTGATCTAAATAACTTCAGGATATGACTCATCAAAGTGATTTTCCAGTATTCATTACAACTTTTTGCATTTGGAATGAATCTGCCAAAATCTTGACAAGAATAGGCCAACAAGTGTGGAAAACAGCAATGGCCCACGGACTGGAAGCAGTCAATACATATTCCAATCCCCTTAGAAAGGAAATGCCAAGGGGTGCATTAGACCTTGCTCTAATTTCCCTTGCAAGAAAGTGATGCTCAAGATGTTGTAACAAAGGCTTTTATCTTATGTTTAGCCAGAAATGCCTAATGATCAAGGTGGGTTTCAAAAAAGAAGAGATACTGCAAATATCCTTTGGTTACTTCCTTCTTGAATTTCAGAAGAAGACCAGTCTATGTGTTATAGACTACAGGAAAGATTTTGAATCTGTGGATCATGAGAAACTATGGGTTGCTCTGAAAGAAAAGGATCTGCCTCATGTGTCCTGATGTGTAGCTTGTATTGTGGATCAGAGGCAATCATTAGGACTGAACATAGAAAGGCAGAATGATTTCATTCTGACAAAGGTGCCAGATACTGTATAGGTATAGTCTATCCCTGGGTCTGTTCAGTCTGTCAGCAGAACATATCATATGGAAAACTGACTAGATTCAGATAAATGAGAAGTGAAAATTGGTGGATGAAACATCAATAATTTAATATATGCAAATGACACAATCATACTGGCTAGACATGGGCACAGAGCGGCGAAATTCTCGTTTCCTTTTTCGGTTATCGTTATCGTTACGTAACGGGTAACAGTAACGAGAATTACTCCGCTCCAGCTCGAACCTGACCCGATAAAGATAAATTGGGTCTGATTTTTCGTTGTTGTTCATGGCATCGCAGCGATCGCGCGATGCCAAGCAGCACAGAAAAAAAGTTTTAAAAATAAATAAAAAACCCGATTCCCGGCTATAAAAGCAGGCGGAAATATGCCTGCCTCAGTGAGGGCACCTACCAGAGAGGGGTGGTTTCTGGGGGGGTCCCCGGCCTTCGCCCCCTCTCCTGTCCTGGACTGCTGGTACCAGGCTTGGGGGGGCATCCTCGTCGTCTGCATTTGCCATGTGGTGGTGGGGATCCAAAATGGCAACCACAATATTTATTTTTAAATCGTGGTCCAAAAACCCACCAAAGCACCACAAAAACATTTGAAAATTAGGTATTTTAAATGCCTGATTTTTATAGTAGCAGCAGTGGGTTTTCTTGCAATAAAACGTCTCCATTGATTTTATTTTATTTTATTTTTATTTTTATTTTTTTACACCTGCGCAATGATGGGCTGGCCATGGGATGGGACCATGCAATTTTTTTGACCCATTCCACCAATCGCATGGCCAGGTTTTGACTGAGACTTCTGGATGTGCCAGAGGGCATAAAAAGCCCACCAACCCTAACCCTAACCCTAACCCTAACCCTAACCCTAACCCATATGCCAGTACACTGTCCTTCTTAGTGAGTCAGAGGCACCCAGAGAGGTGCCTCTGCCACTTACCCCCCAACCCTAACATAATGTAATGTATGGTACGTGGCGGCTACGCATTACGCTTCCCTTCCCTTCTTAGTGGGTCAGAGGCACCCAGAGAGGTGCCTCCCAGAGCCCACTTACCCCAACCCCAACCCAAATGACAAACGACAAACGGAAACAACAAATTTTTGAAAATTTCCGTGACAAACAGAAACAACCCGAAACGGGCCCGTCCTGACAAACGACAACTCGAAATGTCATTTTTTCTGGTCGTGCCCATCTCTAATACTGGTTTACCTTGGTTCAATCATCAATCCAAATGGAGACTTCAGCTAAGAAATCAGAAGAAGACTGAGACTAGGAAGGACAGCAGTGAAGGAATTAGAAAACATCATTATGTAAGGATGTATCACTAGGGAACAAGACCACTCTTGTATTTTCTCTCACCATGTAAGGGTATGAAAGGTGGACAGTAAACAAGACTAGCAAGAAAAATGATCTGGTGCTGGAAGAGAACTTTGCAGATACCTTTGACAGCCAGAAATACAGACAAGTAGGTGTTAGAACAAATCTAGCCTGAATGATATCTGGAGGCAAAATGATAAAACTGGGACTGTCATACTTTGGGTCCATAAGGAAAAGGCAAGATTCTCTGGGAAAGACAATAATGTTGCGAAAGCTTGAAGGCCACAGGAAAACAGGAAGACCAAATATGAGATGGTTTGACTCCCCAGGGGAAACTATAGACTTTGGTTTACAAGAGCTGCGCTGTTGTTTTGGAGATCTCTCGTAGGGTTGCTGTAAGTCAGAGATGACTTGGCAGTACGTAAGAACAACATCAGTATTACACTTGTGGCAAAGATAGCAACCCCCTTATTAAAAAAAATAGAAGCCAGCTGGAAAAGAAAGAAAGACTGAGGTACTGTCAATGGTCACATTGTCAGATTCTGTAAACCAGCATGTTAATAATTAACAACAGTGCACTGTCTTCCTGTCTGCCTGCCTGCTTTCTTTTTGCTTTGTAACTGTTCAGTATATGGCCATGTTCTCCTCCATCATTTCGTCTGAACTGAACCACTTGCCATCTGGACTAGGAGCCCACCATTCTTCCTTTGAGCCCCAGCAGCTTTTAAATAAGTGAAACAGAGATGGGCAGGAATCGGGAAAAGGGCAATTCATTTTGATTCATGATTTTTTAAAGTTGGTAAACCACGAATAATGAATTTGTAATTTGTCCCAATGATGAATCAATTTGTCAATTCATTTTTTCATCAAAGCCCCTATAAAATGGCTTCATAGGTGCCATGACCACAAATTCACAGAGAGGCTTTCCTCGACTCTCCTATACAAGTCCTGAAAGTTTGGTGAAGTTTGGGTTTCAGAAATCCAAGTTATACATCCACAAATTGGGAGGTGGCGGTGGGCAGGAACCTCCCCCAGTACTTAGAGACACTAAAATAGCTGGGAAACTTCCGATGACTCTCCTCTACAATCCCTCCAGGCTTGGTGAAGGTTGGGTTTCACACATCTGAGTTAGACACCCAAATGGATTCCCCCCCCCCAAGGAATGTTCAGCAGCTGGCTTGGGGAAACCCAATCTTTACTAAACCTGGCGGCACTGAAGAGGGGAAGCTTCTCTGTGCATTCGGTGTCTATAAGTGCCTTGTGGGGGGAGGGGGAATTTGCTGAGGGGAGGGGAGTCAGGATGGCCAATCAACAAGGGTCCTGATATCCTGGTTATCTGTTTCAGAGGGCAGGAAGGAAGTGACTGAGGAAGTAATGAGGAAGTACCTCAATAAAGTTAAGCAATATATGTTGATGTATTGTTAATCAGTAAATGTATTTATTCATTTATAACAACATGGGTTTTTGAAAAGGTTAATAAAAGGTTAATGATGTCAAAGCAATCTGATATCTTTAACAAAAATGTTAAGCATATTATTTTAAAAAAACTAAGCACAGTGATTACAGCACTTAGCAAGGCTCTTGACCAGATGTCCTCCTTCTAAAATTTAAAAGAATGCCACATAAAACAGGGTCAAAAGCCTTGCTGAATCTAAATGACCTATACATTTGTTGAAGAACCACCCTCAAAAGTTATTAATGGAGAGATGCCAAAGCAGGGGCAGGAAATGAATGAAGTTCTACACTTGCTAGCTCTGATTATGATTATTATTTGTATTTAATGACTGGGATGAGAGCATAATGAGGATATTAAACAGATTTGCAGATGGCAGAGAACTAGGCAAGGTAAACAGCTCTATCACTAGGATTATGATTTAAATTTAGTAATGAGTTGGAGAATTCAAATACCGTAGTTGACCCCCACCCCAGCTTCCACAAGTGGAATAGGTGGAGAGGGTAGGGTTCCTCTTGAATCTCACAGTTTCTCACAAGCTCTCATAATCTGCTACAGAAGGTTAGAAATACTCTGTAGCCAGGGAGAGAATAAGATTCCACAAGAGAGAGGAGAAGAGAAAATCCTGTTGCATGAACAGACTCCACACTGCGCAGAGTTGCACAGCTGGACTTCAGAAACCAGGGCTCTGTTCAGCAAAGGCCATTATAGGATGGGACTTAAATTAAATGGAAGGGTTAAAATGAGGAGTGTAAATAAAAGAAAAAAAGTAAATAAAAAAGAATAAATAGTTTAGATATGGGCACTTCTATTCATATCTCCAGCCCAATTTCCCTTCCCCCCCTCTGAAAACCAGCCAGGCCACTCACTAGTCCCCATGTGGTGTAGTAGGGGTCCTTCTCCTGCAAAGCCCAACCAGCCCTTCAGTGCCTCCTTGCACAGACAACTTGTCAGCTGAGAGGGGAGACTCTCTGACCCACCTCTTCACCAAAGTGGCCCGGCCAGTTGAGGAGACAGGAATTGGGCCACCGTGGCACCTGTGGTGTTGAAGTTCATATTTCATATCCAAAGATACGAATACGGGGTGCCCATACCTAGTAGGAAGCAGAGAAGGAAAGAATCTAGGCAAAAAGTGGGTGAAACATGGGCTAGTTTTGAAAATCACATTTTCTGGGCTAACATTGTGAGGATACTTATGGAAGCTGGGTGTTGAGTATTCCTTGAGTTTTCATGGCCAAACCCTGAGACAAGAGGATGGATCTGTGTGATGTCACAAAGGTAGGGCAGGCAACCAGGATGAATAAGGCTCAGCTACTGTCTAGACTTACCTGCAACACTGGGAACATATGGAAGTTTGACCTAGGCCCTTGTTGGGGCTTGTGGAAGGCTCACTGTGCCAGACTGTGCGAGGAGTTCTTTCAGACCCTGTGTTGCTGGTGCCGTTGAACTTCCTGTCAAGTTCCAGATGGCATGATGGACTGAAATGCATGCTTCCACATACTTCCCTCCATTCTCCTCCCCTTGTTCTTTTTCATGGGCCACTGTTACGCCAACGTAGCACACATAAAAACATCTTTGTGCCCAGTCAATGAGTTTTGATGTCTTCTGGCTGTGGGTACCCAGGATTTAAAGTCCGCTCATGCATAAGCATCAAATGTCCTTCTCCTCCAGAGCTGCTATTCTGCCTTTCAGCTGGGAGATCCCATAAAGTCCCTGAGACTTCAGCCAGTGGCCTGAAAACCTGGCAAACCTAAGACTATAGAAGGGAGAAATATGGCATAAAGTTTTGAACTTATGCCCATGTCCCAGTCCTCTCTCAGTCCACCATCTTATGAGTTTGTGATCAGGCTGACAAATGGCATTTGGTAGAGGCTGGGCTGTCCCAAATTCTTCTTCAAGGCATGTGGCTGAAGAGAACTCATTTTTGAAGTATTTTCTCCTTCTGAGAGTCCTCTTGGGGCTCGGTCCCACGTCCCTTTAAAGAGAGTTTAAATTACTAAATAAATCGTGCTCAAAAATACCGTCCTCATGGTCACCGCACTTTTTGAAAAAAAAGGAAAAAGAAAACCCGGTAATGCTCCCTTTAGCGAGGTTTCTGTGACCCACCTTCCAGCCTGGGGAATTTTTGCCTCACTTTCGAAATCCGGCTTTTAAGGAGGCAGACGCCATGGGACCTCGCTGCATGATCCGGGTTTCTTTTTCTTTCTTTTTGCATAGCACCCACTGGCTGTTCCTGGGGCCGATCGGTGCTGATTTTTTAAATTTGCCTCCATATCGGAGTAACAGGAAATTCAATCAGGTCCGACACAGCATAAATTCCCCCAGAAAAGTCTTCCATTTTTTAAAGTGCTAGCACCACCTGCTGGCCAAGGGGGATGAACTGCACTTTAAAATTGAAAAACCAGATTTTGACGTGAGACCTCTTCTCCCACATTTAAATCACGTGATGGGAAGAAGAGGAAAAGCCAGACCTTCAGAAGATCAGGATCGAAACCCAGGTGTGACCACGGCCTTGGTCTGTCTGTGTTCTTGGCCAATAGCTCATGTGCAGCTTTCTCTCAGTTTGTGTGGGCTCCTTGATCCCCTAACTCCCACCAGCTTAATGCACATCACATCCCACCCTGCCCAGCCATTTGGTATCTCAAGTGATTTTTTTTTCCTCTGAAGAGCTTTCACTGAACAGTGGGAGCCACCAGAGAGTATGGAGAGGTACTTGAATTTATTAATTGGGAAAGCATTGAAGCAAAGGTTCCTTTTTATTATTATGACTCATAAAATACTGGAAGGGATGTCTAGGTTTAGCTTAATGGATTACTTGTACTTTAATGAGACTTCTTCAAGATGGAAAAAAAATCCTGCATTTAAAAATGACCTTATTATCCATTTATAAAATCCAGTTCCAGTTTGGTTAAGTCTGAGAACACCGTTTACAATGACCCCGCTACTTTGAATTCCGGATTTCTCTCAGCCCCCTTCAGACTGTAGCTATGAACTCTACCTAGGTGCTCCCAGAATACAACGTGATGACAAGAACGTACCTGGTTAGACATCTGGATTTGAAGTAACAGCACTGGGGATTTAATTATCTCTTGTAAATGAACTAATACCCTGGATTCTCCAGGGTTTATCCTATTTTGGATTCCATTTTGAATGTGGCTTGCCCACCCCAGTATTCTCCGTTTTCCCTGGCTGTGGGTCATACTTTCCTAAATGAATTATAGCAGCTGCTGTAAAAATACGGCCTTGAGTTTTGATTGCCACAACATGTTTAAATATTTAAAGAGGGAAGGGAGGAAAAGGAGGCAAAAAGCAAAAGATTGTGGCAGTTTCCAATTTAGTAGATTTATTTCAGTGTGAGGACACTATTATGTCATCTATTAAGCTAACCCTTTCCTCCTTTTTGTTCCTTTTTTCTCCTTTAATTTCTTTTCGCTGTTTTTCCTCTTTTTCCCCCTTTAACACATCGAGACCAACTAATATGCCCATTTCTTTCGGAATTAAATATTCCAGTTTCTACTGCTAAGCTTTACCATAGCTGCAGCTTTATTATTTTTCATACAGAATAGGAGTGTGGATGTGATTCAGACACCTGCAAAGAGAATCTTAGGAGATTAATTTGGGGCATGAGATATGGCTGCTGGGGGGAGGGAACACCACCTGCCAAGGGAAAGAGACTTGGGGAGCTTCACATTACAGCCCCTAACTACTTGTGCTACCCATTACCTTAGAAGCATTCCTTCTGTTTTTGTCATGTCCAGAGTAAAACACTTGGTAATTGGCTGCAAATGCCCTATTCTACTTCTGTTCTGTTTGCAATGTGCTGTATAGTTTGGCTTTAGTGGCACACCAAGCACTGAAGTTGTCTTTGAATCATAGAGGGGACGTAAGAGGCCATGTGGTTTCCTGAGCATCTCTTTTCACAAGATTGTATAGAATGTTTGTAGCTCAATTGTTTTAGAGAAAGTCTAAATCTTGCAGTAGATCCCAGGTTTTACAGCAAAGTGTTGAAAGATAATCTCCAGCAATTCTAATTACCAACACTTTTTTTAATGCACAGGCTGGCACCTTGTCAACAGCCCATGTGTCTGTGCTTGCACCAGGAGAGCAAAAGAATGAGTTGCCACCTGGTAGGTTTGGCCCCTGTAGCTTCTACCTCGCAGTGCTATGCTAACCTATAAATCAACAGATAATGAGTTCACTGAAGAAGATGGAGAATTTTGCTGAACACACACATGCATGCAAAAGGCACTGTGGATCTAAGAGACAAGAATAAGTAGAAACTCTGCTATAAATATCCTTGTAAAACATGACTCCCCATCTTCCATGGATTTTTTTCCAAAAAAGAAACATTGGCAAATAATGTGGAAGTTACACATTTATACTAATGAACTGAGAGCATTTAGACTAACAAGACCATGCTGGTGGAATGGTGTCTGGGAATTGTAGTCCAAAAAAACTACTTTTCCCAGTTTTGGAGAAAACATTGTTTCAGAATTAGCTTCAGCTGCTGTGATGACTGTCAACCACATCATAAGAACATAAGAACATATAAAAATATAAGAAAAGCCATGCTGGATGAGGGCAAAGGCCCATCTAGTCCAGCTTCCTGTATCCTGTTTGCTAAGCTCTTGTTTGTACCTCTAAGGGCAACGGATGGGGTAGGTCTAGTATTCTCATTCCTGTTCCCCTTATCTTGGTCTACTTTACCCACAATGGGAAAGTCTGAGTGAGGCTTTAGTCTAAGGCCAAATTAGAGGTGGCAAATGCCTGGAAGACCTAGGCATGAAGTAACATGCATTTCCCACCCAAAACAATGTTTGGCTGTTTGTAACCTTTCAACTTGCTATACTTTTTTCTCCTGTTTAGGCAAGTGTTACAATTAGTTAGGATACTGCCTTCATTTATACAGGTGTGCCTTATGATGGAACATGTCAACATGAAACCAGGCACAAGTAGGCACTCATGTGGCATGCCAAGAAATTGTTAATTGCCTTTGTTTGACAAGCCCAAGAAAATCTGGGGTCCCGTGATGCCTCTGGAGGAAGCTTTTTGGGGGGGGGCAGTCGGGTGCAGAGGTCAACATCCAACCAGAACCACTATGGAAGGATCAACTTGACCCTGATACGTGATTTCCCTGGCTGAGTGTGTGCCAGGAGGCCAAGAGAACTTCTGTGATATTCTCTGCCATGAGGTAAGAGAACATAAACGGAAGACTGGTGCATCTGGAAGTAAGGAAGAAGTAGAGGGGCGGGGCAAGGAGGGGAGCCCTGTCCTGCCTGTAGCAGCTGCGGGATTTAAAGGATGCTGTTTCTCTTGTCAGGACAACAGCACAAAGGTTCACACTCCCAGTAAATGAGGTGAAGTAACCTGAATGATAGAAAATTATATGGATACTGCCCTCAAGCCCTCTGCTCTAGAACCTTTGGAACACTGGACATATAAGAGGGATGTGAGCCCAGACCTGGGTAACAGTACCCTTGAACTGCTCCCCTTCTCCCTCCACCAGCATGGGCAGCAAATGCATCTCCCCTATAGTTGGGGATGTCCTGACCCCACGGCATTCCCAGCTGGGGCCCAAGGGAGTAGCATAGTTGGTTTTCCTGGAGGTGAGCCTGCCTCTTCTGGGCTAACTCCACCCTTTTCACAAATGTAGGGAGTGTAGGAGAGGGGTTACTAGCCCAGTGTGCCCAAAAGGAAGGATAAAGTAAATGCCCCTCCCAGTGGCAAAGTCCTACAGGAGGATCACTGACATGATGGGGACTTAGTGTGCCAGGTGGAGGAGCTGGAAAGAAAGGAAGGGAGTGTTCTGCTTGGTTCCTGAGCTCACTTGCCTGGTGTCATGAGGGGCTGGCATGCTTAATTCTGTTAGCACAGTATTTCTGTGCCAGGATCAAACAGATGGTCTTCTTGTTGTTGCCTCAGTCTGTGAAGCCATTAACCTGAGTGGGTCTGACCAGCTGGCTACCAGGTGGGCAGCAGGCAGCAGCCAAACCTGGAGGGGCAGGAAGGGAAGGGAAGGCTCTACCTGATGCCAGCTGGTCAGAGCAGTCAGTGCAGTTGGGGAACAAGGGGGTTTGGCTTTGGCTTAGCTGCAAATACCAAGGTAATTTCGAAGAGAGCAGTTGTGTTGCCACCACTGCCAGCCTACAGAGGCCTGATGAGATAGCTTCATGATAGTTTTCCTCTTCTTCATCTGTACTCCTGCCCGATGATGAAGAATCATGCCTGATGATGTGCTGCTGCTGATGGAGGTGGCGATGTGATTCTGATGAAAATTAATTAATAAAGATGCACCTGATTCCGAACATCTTACAAAATTAAATATAAAACTAAAGCACTGGACTGGTGGTGCTTCCACCCACCCACATAGGTCTGAGATGATACTGAAGATGGTGGTGGTGATTTTTCTTTTTACTTTATTATCTGTTGCCTGGCCCCTGCTTTTTGAAAGAGCTCTTTAGAGGTTTTTGAGGGAGTGCTCGATGAAAATGAATGGATATAAACAATATGAAGGGACCTGAACGAGTCAGGCTCTTCTGTGTTTGAAGAATGAAGCAGAAGAAGATTTAATCTGGAAAGGGAAAAGGCCCAACCAAAAATAAGGCAACATGAATAAAAAAACAAAGGGTTTCAATGTGCCCATCCCTAGTACTTTGCTGCTGCAGTTTGCCTTGGCTGGAATTCACTCAATATGTGTAACAGGATTTTAGTCAGTGTTGACCATAGCTTAACTTTGGCATGAAACTAATCTACTAAGCCTCTTCTTGGAGAAATTCTTCATTTTGTGTGTAACCACCTGGCTCTGTGATCCACAATCAGGTATGGAGACAGCTGCTCTGATTTCAGGGGCAGGCAAATCCACTGCAGCTTTTAGTCAAAAAACTTAAAGGCACCATATTCTAAGGCAGTGATGGCAAACCTTTTAGAGACTGAGTGCCCAAATTGCAATTCAAAACCCACTCCTTTTTTTTTTTTTTTTTGCAAATTGCCAATGCAGCAATTTAATCTAAATACTGGTGGCTGTGAAGGGGCGATGTTGGGTGCCCACAGAAAGGGCTCCAAATGCCACCTTTGGCACCCATGCCTTAGGTTCCCCAACACTGTTGTAAGGCATGCTCAACCTGTTTTAGCACCTTGGATAGTTCCTGACACAAAAACCTAGATTGACCAGCTGTGCATAATTGAAGTCACTGGCTCAGCATTGCTTCCTTGTGCAAAGGACACAGAGAATCCTGCCATACCGGCTGTTGAATGGTACTCCAGCAGTGTAAATGGGATAGCATCTCAAACCACATCTAAGGGCCTGAAGGTTTGTTGGGAGGTTCACATGGCTCACACAGGTCTTTCTTAGTCTAGCAATGCTGATGCCCAGGTGCCGGATAACTAGCATAGACAACCAACCATGGGCCCATATTTCCTCATACTGAACACTTGAGAATGAACTCTTAAATAACAGGCAAAGATATTTTTATTGAGGCAAACCTTTGGCTTTCAAGAACCTATGCTACTGATGGTGTCCAACCAGTTTTGTGATGTGTCTTTTGTTTATTTTGGAAAATGTTGGCTTGTTATGATAGTTATATTATGCTTTGTTTTTTTAAAAGATGCACTGTATTATTTTAACTCCTTGAGAGCTCTTTTCACTGGGAGAGCACATCATAAATTAACAAAAAGTGTGCAACCATTTGCAACTAATTTCCAGTCAATGTGCTGCTATTTTACAGTTCTGCAAGCCTTTTGTTATAACAGAGTAACACAGTTCCCCAACTAGAAAATTAGAGTTGAAATACTGAACAGAAGCAGAAATCTAGCTAGCAACAGATTTCTTATAGCAGAAACAAACTAATTTCCAGATGCAAGAAATATGAATAATGACAAGTATGCTGCAGTTTCAGCAAGTTAATGACAGCTCAGTCACAAGAGTGCCACTCATTTATCCTTGTTTTCTTCAAGGTCGGGTGGGAAGAAGGGGATAAGACAGAGAGAAGAAAAGAAGCACTGAAATGAAAGGAAATAATTAGATTGGATTTGGTACCCAATCAAATCAAAGCAGATATCTCCTTTCCCTGCTGGAAGACTTGGTACCAAAGGCCTAGAATAATGAGCCAGTCCCTGTGCTCCCAGAAACGTCAAAACAAATCCCTGGGTTTGGCACTAAAAAAAATAAAGGAAAGATGCCTCTGCCAAACAGAAAAGCATATTAATCTTGATGGATATCATGCCCTGTCATCGTTATAATTCTGCTAATTTCAGTTTGCATGAAATAATACAAGAAAGCTGGCTCCAGGGCAATGCTTCTCAACAAACTGCAGCTTCTGTGGATTAAATCCAAAACAAAACAGAATAAAAGGTGGTTCCCCTCTCCCACACTGCACACAGAATATTCTGGAAATGCATGCTGGGGTTTAGAGTGGTGGTTAAATGTTGATCTAAAATACTGTACAAAAGCCCTTCATTGTGTTTGCCCTTGTTACTACATTGGTCTCAGTTTTCAGTGATTTTCAGTGCTCTTCAGCTTAAATCCTGTAAGTTTTGAACTGTCTAATTTATGAATTCCTGGGGGTGTGGTGGCTCAGTGGGGTAGAACGCTGAAACTGTCAGCTGCAAAGTTGGCAGCTCAGCAGTTCGAATCCCTGGGGTCACACAGCGGAGTGAGCTCCCATTGTTAACCCCAGCTCCTGAGAACCTAGTGGTTCAAAAGTATGTAAATGCAAGTAGATAAAGAGATACTGCCATAAAAAGCAGGAAGGTAAACAGTGTTCCATGCACAGAATTGCATTTGGCCATGCCCGCCACATGGCCAGAGACTTGCACGACACTGGCTCTTTGGCGTAGAAACGCAGATGAGCACCACTCCTAAAGTTGGACACAACTAGCACACATGTGCAGGGGGGACCTTTACCTTTGCCTTTTTTTACTTTAGGAATAGGTCTCTTGGGAATGGGTCTTTAAGTAAAACAAATCTTTAAATTTGTACTTCCACACAGACAATGCAACATTCTACTCTGTATTCATTATAATGATGAGTATTGCTTTGGACAAGGTAAACAAACTTCTTGTTCCCAGATGAAGCTGATATCTAGTCTCGTGCCCTCCCAGAGGCATTTGGCGGGACTACTGTGAGAAACAGGAAGCTAGACTAGATGGGCTTTTGGCCTGATCCAGCATTGCTCTTCTTATGTGCTTAAGCTTCATAGCTTTTAAACGCTGTGCTCAATGAGCAGGAAAGGTATCAGAAACACTTTTGGGGTGTTGTTAATAGTGCACTGAATTACTGTAACTCATGAGTAGGGGGAACTGTTACCTACCCGCCATTCTCTTGTGCCTTTTTTCTGTAGAAGATCTCCACTTATACTGATTTTCTTAATCACCCTCCACTGACCTCCTTGTGCCTTTCTGAACTCATATTTACAGCATGTGAGTAGAACTCTGGAGGGGCCCTCCAGATGTTTTAAGCTACAGCTGCCAGTGTCCCTGACCACTGGCCATTCTGGCTGGGGGCTGGTGGACGTTATAGCCCAATACATCTAGAGGGATCCAGTTTAGGGAAGACACTCACATTACACACATTTTCCTTCTTCAGCATGTCAATGTCAAAAGGAGCCCCTAAAGGTAGAAGGCTGGAAACCATGGTGCTAATAATAATATAGGGGTATCAGAAACGGGTAACTGCTTTTCCAGACACACGTGGCTGAAATAGAGTCCAGGAGCCTTTGCAGCCTGGCCTCCTGTCACTGGAAGCCATATATTCTGCACCTGAACAAGCTGGATAAGATCTTTCTCGTGAAACCTAAGATTTAGCCAGTGAAGGGGTTAGTGGTGGTGTATTCCACTTCTCCCCTCTCTAGGAAAGTAACTTGTGTTTGGAGGAGAGAAAGGGCCTGACTTCAGCATGCCTAGGAAGGTATCTCCCTCTCAATTTCTTAATCTTTTCCAGCTGAGGTGACTTGTTTAAGGGACTTGCTCCAACTTGGTAAACGGAGATCCACCCCTAACCTGGCAGAAATTCATTTATCACATTCTCTATTACCGCCGAAAGAAACAGCTGCAATATTCCATCTGCCACCCTGAGCAGAAATAACCCATTGCTTGAGTGACATGTTATTAAAGGACTCGTGGAGTTTGGAGAGCACAGAGCTGGAGGCCACAGGGTTATTTTGCTTGGAAGCAGTTCCAGTAAATTACAGCATGTCAGTGTATATGCACAATACTAATGCAGCTAATGTGCCAGACTATTCACTGCCTAAAGTTGCTCAGGAATCGGTAGATTAGCAATGAACGGGGGTCCATTTTCCATCTGTACCCGCAGCCTTCCCTCCAAATCAAACAGAAATCCCATCACGTTTACTTTGGAATAACTTTGTTAAAGGTAGAAAAGAAACACATTTTCAGGAGATAACCATTCTTAACTCTTGTAGCAATTATTCTTGTGGGAACTCCTGGTAACCTCCAAAAAGGCTGCTTATGAGGAACACAGTGACTGAGGGAACTGGTATTTATTTCAGTAATATTTGGTTTTTTCCTTATTATCACATTGGCTGATATCTTGTTGTTTAGGTCACACTTGAGTAGGTCCGGTGCATCAGTGGGAATATGATCAGTCACTTCTTCCAGAAGTTCCATTTATTTTGATGAGGATGATGATGATTCAAACGGGCCTACTCTACTAGCCATTTACTACACTAAAATACACTGAGCAGCAGGTCCTTGTCTTTTGTTGACCTTCTTGTGTTTTTAGAGATGGGCACGAAACAGAAAAATAGTGCTTCATTTCATTTTGTTTCTTTAGTAGTTTCATTTCATTTGTAACAAATTTTAAAGTAGTTTCATTACAAAATAAAATGAAATTAAATGCTATGCTCCCCTGGGTCCTAAAGGGCCAAAATGGCAGGGGAGCTTCCTCAGGCTCTTCCCTGTAAACCCCCCAAATTTAGAAAGGTTTAGGGGTCATGGGGCTGAGATATTAAGCTCCAAAGGGGGGTGACCCTAGAAAATATATTTCTAATTGAATTTGGAACTTTGGAAGCCAAGCTGCAGGCAAGCACTTAGTTCCACCGTGGCTTGGCTTCTGATTCCAATTAGAAATATACTTTTTCTAGGGTAACCCCCCCTTGGAACCTCATAAGTCAGCCTCCTGAACCCCAAACCTCTCCAAATTTGGGGGGGGGGGGCTTATCTAGAGTTGCCTGAGGAAGCTAACTGCCATTTCCATGCTGAAACATGGCTGCAATCTGTATTTTTGAGTACATAATGTTTTGCTATGGAAATGGCAGGGTTAGCTTCGTCAAGTGATTCTAGGTAAGCCCCCTAAATTTGGAGAGGTTTAATTTAACTACCAGCTTAACCCCAATTAACCCCTAAATTGCTGGTACATGGCATACACACACTGACAATTACCTGTGGGGACCCCCTTTGGAGCTTAATACTCAGACCACTGACTACCAAAACTTTCCAAATTTGGGGGGTTTACGGGAAAGAGTCCAAACTTGCTCCAAAGTTATTTTAGCTGAGCAATGAGATGCCTCAATTGAGGGAAGCTACATTAGGGGATTTGGTTAAGATTAGATCTTTCCTCCCGCACTTGCTCAAATTAAGTATGTCTGTGAAATTTCCCAGTCATCCATGTGAGGTTATCTGGAAGTTGAGTCATGGCAACTGGACGTCTTTTCTAAGAAAAGAAGGCCAGTTGCCATGCCTCAGCTTCCAAATTGCTCAAATGATCTACACAAATAATAAATGATACATTTTTTTCCTTTTGCCCATTGTGATTAGTTAGGTTTCTGCTGGGCTTCAGGAAGAAGCCACTACAGAAGGAACTTTGATCCTCTGTAGATCAAAGATTGCCCTTCTCTCACTCTTGGTTCTCCTTGTTGAACTCTTCTGTACAAAGAAGACTCCTATCTGTACAATCCATGACATCACAACAAGCTGTTGAAATTGGATTAAATTTTTGATACACAGGGACTGCCTGAGTGTCATCAATGAACACATTCTTGTTGAGCATGCCAGTGGGATTTCTGGAAGCCTGCGGGAGCAGATGTTGCTGTTACGTGGGTGCCATATAGTACCATTTCAGCATCTTTTTTTATAGGGAAGTGTTCATGATGTCCCATTTGTGGAACAGTGTGCACATGGAAGCATTCAAGGCAGCCCTCCTGTTGTTTCTCTGATGCCAGGCAAGTTTTTTTTTTACTTCTTAGAGTCCCAGGCTTCTTAAGTCATTTCCCTATTTTAATGCTGCTTTCATTGGTATTATTATTGGCCTGTGGGGGAAAAAACTATAAATTTTAGTTTGTATCCGGTTGTTTTGCATATTTCTCTTAACTTCTACTACAGCATCTTTTGATGAAGGAAAGCCTAAAAATGTTGTAAACACATCATTGGAACATGGTTCCATTGGGTTATCCATTGGTTTATCCAAGACAATGGAACCATGCACCACTGGACTGATATAGTCATACAACACTACATTTTTTAACCAAAACTTTAGAAACATGAAACGTTCAGTTTACCATCCAAGCCACGTGTGACTCCTTATCTAGTGGTTAGAGTCCTAATGTAGGGCAGGACCCCCATGTTCACGAAGCACAGTGGATGACAACAACCCCCCCCCCCAAGGTTGTCCTACATTTCATGTTGTGGGGAGAAAATTGGGAGGATCAGGATGGAAGCCCTGTGTGTCACCTCAAGATTGTGAGAAGAAAAGACAACTATAAATATAGCTAATACATAAATGGGAAGAAAGGCCAGATATAACTGAAGCCACAGCTTGGAAAATTTATTTATTATTATTTATTTAAAATATTTGTGTGCCATCTTTCTTCCCAAACAGACCCCAAGGCAGATTTTGAAAAGTGATTCAGTTTTGCTACTATTTGCATTATTTATATGGGACTGTTACAATGAAGTGTAAGTCCAGAAAGTATTACTAGCAACTAGACAGCAAGTTTGTTCTAATTCATTACATTCCAGTCCTTAAGTGGAACCTTGCTACACCCTTACTATTCTCCAAAATAAATAGTTAAGGCAACGATGTTGCCTGTAAATCACCACTTCCAAGTTCTCAATGTAACTAAAACAGAAGTAAAATACAGTACTGTCATCAAGAACCTGCTCTGTTTCTCTGCATGTTTATACTTTGTTTCATTTTCAGTATCAGTCTTTGCATTCCTTTCTCCAGCTCTCCTGCCTTCTTTTTAAATATTGCTTGTTTCATCCTGGAAGTCCCCCCCCCCCCAAATTCCTGTTCTCAGTTTCCTCCTTCCTTAATTAAGGAAGCCACAGCCCTGTGACTCCAAGAACTGTGCAGGATTGTTAATGAGAAGACATTTTGGAAGTTCCAAATTGAGAAGCTGGAAGTCACTTGGCGGCATGTAACAACAAATAACAGCACTCTCCTTCCTTCCTTACTCCCTCCCTCTTTTGTCTTGCTTTTGTACCCTGCTTTGCACATGGTTTAGGAGAGGAAGCTAATGCAAGAGAATATTCAGTATTGGCCGGAAATTTCACTGTAAAGTCTGCCCCGCCTCCACTCCCCACCCTGAAGTCCATTCACCCAGTGGGAAGGCATCTGTCCTGACTCCTGTGAGTTCAGTTCTTGTCAATGGGCTCCTTTATAAGGAATTCCATGAGACCTCTGGAATGTATCTCCCTTGTACATGTAGTCCCAGCCTTCTGGTTCTTCTTCTGAGGAGGCTTTTGCTCAGTAGGTCCCAGACCAATACACCCAGGTGTCTTCCAGTCACCTCCCTTTGGGTCCTCCTCCCTCAGCACCTCTCTCCCCAGGTCCTGCCTCTGAGTTTTTCCTCCTGGCTCTACTGGAGACCACTTCTTCTCAAGCTCCACTCCCTTCTTTAGGTCCATTTGACACCTTGACTTTTTCTATTAGAAGTCTACTCTCATCCCTTCTCCCCTAATGGCAGGGTAGCCTTTATACCTGCCATGCACAAGGTGCAAAAAACTGTACACTCTGACTTCAGGGGTGCATTCCTATCCCCTGGGCTGCCCCCATTTGAGTTCTGTTCTCATGGGAGTAAAGCATGGCAGCATCTCCTTCTTTTGGGTCCCATGGAAGGCTCGGCAGGACATCCAGTGGTGTGTGCAAGCTCTAGGTTAGAGCATAGTGGTTCACTAGCAGAAGCCTCTGTGCCCCTCTCCTCCTCACAAAGAGTTTAAAAAGCTAGCCTCTTCCACTAGAAAGAAGCAGCAGTATCTGAGAGCACAAAAGGCTCTAAATTTAAGAACACGTGTGGAAAGATGGCTTGAAGCTGCACTCAGAATCCACAAATCTGCTTGAACATTGCAAATTGGCAGGTGTGAAGGCCCGGAATCCTTGCTTCAGAACTTTCAGTGGCAGACGTCAGGCAACTCAGACAGGGTTTGTGCAATGGGAAGCCAACTGTTTACATGATCTTCTTGCAATCGAAAATATTGACAAGAAGAGGCACGAAGCAGACAGCAAGCATGCATTAAAACGACACAAGTTGGTATCTTAATTCCATCAAGTCTATCATGAGTCTGTGTCCTAATTCGACAAAATCCTTGCACAGCTAATGCAAATACAACTGTTTGCCTTTTGAAAAAAAAAATCACAAACACACAAGCTGAGCTGTTTTCACCCATATTCCCTCCAAACTGTCTTCTTCCTTAAAGTCCCCATTTCTCTTGCCTCCATAGCCTTGGTCACCTATAAGGAGAATCAAACCACTCAGCATGCTAAGGCCACAACAGATAATATATTCTGTATACGGGTTGTTGCTATGATATGCTTGGTTGGTACGGGTATAAAAATAGACTGGCACAAGGCTCAGGAAGGAAATAATGAAGGCATCCATCAGACCTGGCTTACAACCACAGGAGAAATAGATAAGTCATCCCACTATTGAAAGATTTTTTTAATTGTTTTGACTGGTGTGAAATACGGCTGCATAGCTGGCCTGGAAATCCAGATCCTGCATATCAACAGTCGGGTCTTTAAAGTTCCTTGTTGGCTCCAGGCCAGTGGAAATGACAGGGGCTTGCCTGGAACTATTTTCAGATTGCAGCTCTTCTTATATAAAGTAATGTTCTCCCTCTCTCCCTCTCTCTCTCTCTCCCCCCCCCACCACCTCTGGCTCTTCTGCAGCAGCCCAGTATTTGGAGATGGCTTTGTCAATGTTCGTGTAAATCCCTCTGTTTGCTTCTCTTGGGTGAGTCTTGAAAGTCAAGGGCATGTTCAGCCTTCTTAATACTGTTGTTGTTATTATCCAGGTGCCTTCTTTTGTAGCCTTCTGCCATGTCCCTGAGGAACATTCTTCCGCTCAAGGCTTGGAAACAGATCCATGAGGAGGTGGTTGCCAAATGCAAATCCCAGCTGCTTTGGAAACTTTTGCCGATATAGCTACCAATAGGGAGAAGGCGTTCAAATCATATAAACGGCAGCAATTAAGTGCATTCATGATGTGTGACTGCCTTATTTGAGCATCCTTTCTCCAGTATGGATTGTCTGGATGCACTGTATCATCAGAAATACAGTGGTACCTTGTATAAAGGAATTAATTCGTTCCAAATGAAATTATGTTAAGTAAATTTTCCTTTATACAAGTTTCTCATAGGAATGCATTCAAAACATAGTAATCCCTAACTGCGACCATTTTTATGTTGTACGGATTTGCCCCATAGACGATTCTGTTAAGCAAATTTCCCCTCTCCAGAATTTTTTATGTTGTACATATTTTATGTTATACAAACTGTTTGTTATACAAGGGTCCACTGTACTTTGTTCATACATGAGAACTGCTCTGATTTGCACCCTGTTGCCTAAGGCTCCACAATGACAGGGACTGTGAATGCTTAACTTGCATTTATCACTGTGATCTGGCTCCGAAGGTGGCAGGGGGGGGAGATCCAAAAATAGCAATCTTCTGGTTCCTAAGCACCAGGACCTCTGAAGCAAATCAAAACAAAATGAAAAGATATGATACCCAGAACAGTGAGTTTTATGTGCTTCAAGCTTGAATGAAACCTAGGAATCCCTTGAGGCCTTACAAGGAGATAGAAGCAATCTCAAGCTTTTTCTGGGACTTAGAGTGGATTTGTAGACAGTATCTTGTAAGGCTCATTTCCTGAACTAGACCTGACATGTGTTTTGGTTAGAATATCATACACAACCAGCAGTTATGAATAGCGAGTGCATCTGCCGTCACCCACATACTTGGGTCAAGTTCATGACCCCTCTTTAAAATACCTCTCTGAAAAGCCAACCTAAAGCCAGTCATTTCTCTTCCAACCTTGTGGGGAAATCTTTGGTGCTGCTTAGATGCAGCAGTAGCTAAGAAAATGGGCTCTTGATAAGATACATTGTGGGTAAAATGTGGTATCCCAACCAACTATTTTGGCTTAGCTACATCAGTTCAAGTGGCTTGAGTCTAGCCATTCATCTGCAGTGTCCATGACCCAATGCACAAGTGAACTATCATTGACTTTAAGCCATACAACATTTCTGCCCTAATATCTGACTTTAATAGAATGGGATTCTGTGGGGAAACATAAGATCGTCTTTGGCAGAGTTGCAGATCATGTGTTCAGAGGCCACATGTGTACCTGCTATGTATATAGGGAGCACACAAATGGTCATTTTAATGAATGCACCTACAAGTTCCTGCAGTGATACCATGTCTACCGTAGTTGTTCATTCTATATGTAGTGATTGGTAAACAATGGTCAAATGAACCTTCCCCACTTTACAACTGATCTCTTGCAAAGTTTATCTTTGCTTCTTTTTTTGCAAGCATCTATACCTATTTTTGTTTTAAATGCCAGTGACACTTTAAGACACTCTACATAAAATTGAGAAGCAAATTTATCAAGCAGAATAAGACTTGGTAGAAAATTAGGCCATCCTTGACATTAGTAATTCTACTGCCCAAATTGCTGGCAGATCTACAAAGGTACACTGTCGTAAAATTTTCATTGTTTTCTATCCAGCACCATGGAGATGAACTTTTATTCAGTTGCCACAACCTAAGGTAGCCATGTTGAGCTGAATTCACTATGTTCTCCTCTTCTGTCTCTGAAATGCACAGCATTTGTCTTTGCCAGCAATTCCATTTTATCCACAAATTGTATTTGCATCAGAGATATGCAAAAGCTTTGATAATGTTTGGCTCTTGGCATCTAAAGTTTCCATTATTTATATATGAGTGGGGTAAATCAGGTATTCCTTGTTGGTGAATACAGTATGGTACTTATTTATTTTCCATAAAAGTGAGTGGCTTCCATTGATTCCTCATCTTTGCACCATTTATTACTTAAATTGAGTCTAGCGCTGGATGAGATGCCATGCAAAAATTAAGAGAGATGGGCTTACTTGCAAGCACACAATTCAATAAAATGCAATTTGTGAGGAGAAGGAAGTGAAGGACGATGCCCCAGCTATCAATCAACAAAAGTAAGACTGATCATGTTGGAAAGAACAGTGAAGGAATGAGTTTTCAAAAGACTCTTAAATAAAGGAGAAAAGGAGGCCAATAAAATTGGTGATGGAATATGAGCCCCTAGATAAGAACAAGCTGATAAATGAATATCTGAAGTTCGAAAAAGTGTAGCATCTGAAGATATATAAGACTAATACATGTCAAGGCAAAGTTGGTCCAGTTTTGAGGGGGCTATGAGTATATAGTCCTATTTGTGGTTGGCTTTATGCATTTACACTGATGATGTCTGATGGTCCTTTTAGAGAGTGACAGCAGGTAGCAGCCACTGGGCGCAGGAGCAGTACTCTGTGTAATGTTGAGTGACAGGAGTCTAATTGCCATTTAAATTTCCCAGGCTACTTGGGAGTAATGCCATGTTATGGCCACTGTGGGAAACCTACCGTACAATTCCTGAAGTCTCCCACACAACATGGTCACCATCTTTGATAAATAGGATGCTAGATGCCAATGTGGTGTAGTGGATAGTGTACTGGGTTAGAGCTCCGACGGACTGGCTTTAAATCCATCCTTGGCCATGTAAGCACAGCTGTGTGTCAATAGTAAAACACTCCCTGAATATCTCCATTACCACAAAAAACTATAAATCGTACCATAACCTGGAAGCGATTTAATGGCACATGACAGCAACACAGCAAGATGCAACTATCAAGATTTACTCTGAGCATTAGGTTGGGGAAAAAATAGGACAGCATGATACAGGGTCTCAGCAGCTGGTCAGAGAGGCCAGGTTTTAAGGCCCACTCTGATCTATGATCAAGCTAGACATGTGAGATATTCTTTTTCATTAGTCCTGAGAAAGAAAAGGCACTCACGAATGTGTTTAAAAATTTAATATTATGGGTAGCAGTGAGACCCAGAATTGCTTCAAAACTCATCATTTATTTCTAAACAAAAGCAAACAAACACCCATCCAGAATTATCCCTGCAATAAGCTTCGGGTGCTGTAGCAAGGTTGCTGTCAGCCTTGAATTAGGGTTGTATACTGTCGTTTCCCGGTACTATTACTTGTGGTACACAAGGATACTGCAGGATGGTGTTTCCATGTTGAGCTGCACTGATTGGCCAGTGAGTCCTTTATCTGTGAGATGAGATGACACAGAGAGTGAACAGACAAGGAATTAGAGACAGTCATGACTCAAGTCGTGGAGCTTCATACTAAACTCACTGTATGAGACCTGTTGCCCCCCCTACTGGTTGATCCACTCTTCGCACACTGTGCGTCACCAAGGTCCTTCTGCTCCAGCAGCACTTCAATCCGCCTGGGTGCTCAGCCTGCCTTTCCCCACCTCCTCCAGGAGCTAACCACTCTGACAAAGAGGTGGGATAGCCTTCTCCCCACATCCAGTGGGTGGTCGGCATGCAAGGCTTCATACAAAGCCCCATGACTTAAGCTGGGCTCATTCCTAGTCAGAATGTTGAACCCCTTCCTTATGTTTTCCCTTGAGTCCTGTGAGAAGTGCACCATGTCTGTGAGTGGAATCCAGTTTCACCTTCCACCAACCACAGGCTAGTATTTAAAAGTTTAAAAAAGCTCGAGGTGTCACCTAAGCTTTTGGCAAGGTGCCCAATGTAACAGAAAGGGTCTGGGGTCTTTGTTGCCATTTATGGGCTATCAGTGTTCAATATGAAACTGAAACAAATGCCTAGGAAACAAAACAAAACATGGAGACTGTCTGAATAGTTCCTCCCCCCCCCACCCCCAGACCACTTAATGGAAACTTCAATCTAAAATGTGCCTCTGAGCAGGACATGCAACGTGCTGAAAGTTATTTGGCCTGGCTCTTGTTCTGTGAGCATGTAAGGTTTCAGGTGCATGTTGGAATCCTCCAAAGCAAATGAATGTTCCCATTCAAAGGTTCAGCTATGAGAGCGGCCGGTCGTGTGGCTCTGTTTCCCAGTAGCTGCTTCTGTTATGCAAAAGAGTGAGGGTATGGGCAGGGCAAGTCAAATACTCTCCTATATATGAGACACTGCTCTTGTCTGATTGATTCTGCAGCCACAGTGTTGTCAAAAGGGCAGTTTCAGAAAAGAGTGGCAGCAAGTGCCAAATTGCATGCTTAAGACTCCTTCCCTCCCCCCCCCTCCACATATCTCTTACCAGTCTCCTGTTAGCTGCACCCACTTGGAAAGCTATTTAAATGGCTTTTTGAGTAGGTGGAGATGGCCGGGGAGTGGGAAAAATGGCTGCAGTCGGGGATACTTCCAGAAAGAGGCTAAGGAAAGGAAGCCCGCAAAAGAGAGAAAATGTGCAGTGACAGCATATGGATGTAATCCAATCCCCTTGGCTATCAAATCAGACATGTTGGCAGCCAAGACCTGAAGCCACATCCCATCTGCCGGTAACATTTTCTGGATCGTGTGTTGTCTCTAAAAGTTCTTGCTGGAGTCCAGTTCATGAGGATTCCACGACCTGATTAGGCTGACCTAGACCCGGGGCAAATACTTGTATTGGGCACTTGCTGTACACAACAATCTGTCACTATGGACAGAAGGAAGAGGCTGTGTTCCTTTCTATTTTAGGTAAAATACATTCTATTCATTGTATCCCCTCACCCTGTTAATATTTGCTTTCACAAGGACCCCTTATGTACCTGAAACATGTTAGAAACTGTAAAGAAGGAATCATCATATCCCCATGATCCATTCTAGACTTGATCTGTGACGTGCACCTAATCTTTCCTGATCAGTAGCAACGAGCTAAAGTTCTTCCTTGGTGTACTTGTAAGGGCCATTTCCCTCCCTTGATGCACACCAGGGATGAACCAGAATCATGAGAGCAGGACTGGAGCCACAGAAGCTCATGCTGTGATCTTGTCAGCTTATTAATGTAGCTACACCAGTTCACTGCTTAGGTGCCAAGCTGGCATCTCAAGAGAAAAACCGAAGAATCTCTAACTCTCTCCCACAAGACTTCATTAGAGTTTATTCATGTAGATTCAATTGTGATGTGTCTAGAAACACCAAAGCTGTTTTATTGCAGGCATAGGAAATATGCAAATACCTGTGCTCTCCCGCCCCAGTGATGAATGGTTGATGCTCGAACTGTCTTATATACAGGTACATTATAAACATGTTTGTTTTCTGTGCCTTCCCCTCTTGCTAGGAGCAAGATATCACCACAGCTATACTGACTTTGGAGAAGGCAGTTATAAATCACAATAGTGGCTGAAATCTATTTGTAAGTTGCCATTAGCATAGCTCTGTTTGAATCAATAGCACCTGTGGTGGAGCTGACTCACCAAATCCCCAGTGTTCATATGGGCATATTCCAACGGTTACTTACTACTGGATTTCAAACATTATATTAAGTCCAAACCTGTCCCCAGTCTTTGTCAGCTAAGTTCCTCTTTTTCCTTTTATTTTTACCGTAAACGATCACCTGAAATTAACCTGTACTTGGCATTTCTCATTATTTGACCAACCATTCTACTTTGTGCATTTTCTGTATTGTATGATTTCTTGTGCTAGTATCCTGTTGCTTACAAATATACTGTAGAACCATAAGTTCCATACACGGTTCCTCCTTTCCCCTCTGGTCCTACAAGGAAGAATTCAGCAAGCCCTCCAGTGAGCAAAATTCTCATTTAAAGCAACAGATTGATCTCTGGCGTTTGCGACTGACATCAGCAGAATTCAGCCAGAACTGCCATGCTTTGTGAAAAGGAACAAGATTAGAACCCGGGCCCTTTATTCTCTCATCTCAGTAGTGCCTTACTGGTCACCCTCAAGAGCCAAGAAGTTCTCAGCAAATCTGGCAAACCCAAATTTCAAAGGTTTTACATTGTTCCACCTTTTTCGAAACCATTTTTGTTGGCGGAACAAAATTCCACACTATGCAGGAGAACCCAAAATTCACAACACCATACAATGCATGTTCTCAAAACTAAATGTCAGGATTTATTTCACATTGCATTTTCCATCCCAAGGAAATATATTCTATTTATATTATATATTCTATTATATATATTCTATATTCTAATGTTTATTGACTGAAATCTTACTGTGCAACTTACACCGGCAGAAGAGTGATGGCATACCTCAAAGGGAGCAAACTGCAGTACAGTAGGACCCCGGTATCTGCTGTGGATTGGTTCTAGGCCTTCCCATGGATAATGAAAACTGTGGATAAGAGAGAACACCAAAAATCCCCAAAACTTTTGTTTTATGAAAGTAGCTTGCTTTAGGGCTGCTGTTTTGTGACAGTAGCTTGCTTTACAGCTGCTGTTTTATGATAGTAGCTTGCTTTACAGATGGTGTTTGTGACAGTAGCTTGATTTGCAGCTGATGAATTATTTATTTAATTTTCCTCCTGCCAACCATGGATAACTAAATCAGTGGATAATGAATCAGTGGATACGGGGGTCCTACTGTAATTAAAATGTCCTCATTCTGTTGTGTGGCTTTTCTGACTTCCATGTAATTTTCTTCATTGAATGGAAACCATGGGACCACAGAAACAGGTGGAGAAAGTTAATTACTGAAAATCTCTCCTTTTTGGTGATGTCATCACCCTTCTGCAAGCATACATTAAAAAACAGGATTTCAGCCTGACTATTTATCCATTCTTCAGCCAGATTCCTAGAGGGTTTTATTCAATATGTTCCACACTTAGTTTTGAATAACATATAATTATACGGCATAATTATATGAATAACCCTTCAATCAAGACTTTTTGATACCAAAACTTCCATCACCTTTCCGTGATAGATATTATCAAAGGCTTAGTCAGTAAAGTAAGCACACAAATCCACATTTGTATCACATCACCTCTCCTAAATACATGTGCAAAATAGCACTTCCACATTTTCAAATGCTTTTCTTAATCAAAACTGCTTGTCTCCAATCCTCTTTGCATTTTGTAGTTCTTGAAAATTTTGTCATGGCTTATATTTATTAGGCAAATGGCTTGTCAAGCTTATGGTTCTATTTTCCTTTTCAGGCAATGCACTAAAGGTTGATCTCAGCCACATTATAGGAGTGATTCCTATTCTGTAGATTAGATTCAAAAGCCTTTATTTTCCATTAACATTATTATTTCTGCAAAAAACACTGAGTCTTGGAACTTGGCTGGAT
Source organism: Phrynocephalus versicolor (assembly GCA_023846285.1). NCBI lineage: Eukaryota > Metazoa > Chordata > Lepidosauria > Squamata > Agamidae > Phrynocephalus > Phrynocephalus versicolor. Next base: position 45,941,498 of record JAHTLZ010000016.1, on the reverse strand, counting down.
TTCGTTAGCTACCTTGGGGGGATGGTGGATTTTTGGTCTAGTATCAATAGGTGATATAACAAATTTTAATGATTAATATCTTCAAATAGCTATTTCAAATACTCCCTCCACATTATGATTTTATTCTTGACTTCAAACAACAGAGGCGTAGTACTAGCCTTTGTCATTGTAAAAATATTCTTGTAACCTCCTTGGTTTCTTTATGTTAATTAAAGAGCAATGGGTTTTCTTTAGGTTTTCTATTTCTGCATAACCACAATTTTCCTTTGGATTCTCTCATGTTATTTTTGATATAATCTATGTAATTTTCTGTACTTGAAATTGTATTTATTTTTCCATTTTTGTCCTTCTTCCATTAGCTGGTTGTTGCTGTTGTTGTTTCATTCACTTTTCTTTTCTTTTCTGTTACTTTTGAGATTGTTGGTGGCCACATTGGTAGAAGAAACATCAATAACTTAAGATACACAGATGGTACTATCTTGCTGATAGAAAGCAGCCATGACTTGAAATGGCTGTTATGGGAAGTGGAAGAAGAAGGCATCAAAGCAGGATTGCAGTTGAATGTTAAGAAAACAAAAATCATGGCTATACACCCCTTTAATGCTAACAATAAAAAATGAAATAGACATTTTGTATACCTTGGTTCAGGCATAAATTCAAATGAAGATTGCAGGCAAGAAGAAGACTGAGACTAGAAAGGCCAGTGATGAAGGAACGAGAAAAGATCATCAAATGTATCACTAATGACCAAGACTTTGATCACCCATATGCTTGTATTTCTAGTCACCAATCATGTATGCATGTGAAAGCTGGACAATTGAGAAAACCCGCGGGTGGGGGGTACTGATTTGTTTGCATTGTGGTGCTAGAGGAGAGCTTGGCAGATCCTGTGAACTGCCAGAAAGAAGAACAAGTGGGTCTTAGAGCAAATCAAGCCTAAGTTATCTCTGGAGGTGAGATTTAGAGGCAATTTGCTGAGAGTCCCAAAGCCTCTTGGTCAAACTCCTCCAGAAGCTGCTGACATCTTCAAGGGTTAGTCTAATTAACTGTCATCTGACTTTCAGCAGGCCTGAGGAAGGTATGGTGGTGGTTTTAATTGGCAAAGTTGGTCCACGACCAAACTGCTCTGAGTTTACGTGTTCATTAAGATAAGAAATATTTCAGTGCCGTCAAACATCTTAGGGGAAGTCACAGTAAAATGTCTGTCGAGTTGGTGAAAGTAGCTTCTGTCACTGAGTGCACTGCTTTCTTAAACATTTGCTATTTTTTTCTTCTTGATTGAGGCTGCTTCAGCACTATGCAACACCTTGAGAAGGAATTTTCAAGCCCATTTCCAGGGTGGGAAAAAGACGAATGCTTTTTAAAAAAAATTATGAAATTTGTAAGGAACACTCTTGGAAAAACGGCTTTCTTCACCCTTTATGAACTACTAGAGCAACACATGCATGCATGTGTGCACGTACACACACATACAGAAAGAGAGGATCATCAAGGAAAGATGCAAGCAACCTTTCCAATGCTTTCCAATTAAAAAAAAATTAACCAGGGCTTCCCTGATTCCTGCGGAACGTTCTGCACCAGGCGAGCCATAAGCAGGTACAAGAGACTACCCCATGGGTCCCTGATAGAAGGAAACCCATCACCTTGCTCATACTTTTGTCAGTTGATAGCCCAGTTCAGCCAAGTATGCTGGTTCGAGTACAAGCTGTTCTTGGGACCTTCTGAGCTAGGGAGATGGCAATAGGATCCAGGAAAGAGGTCCACTGGAATGTGTTACACAGACCAGATGTTTCTTTGGGTGGCAGTGCCTTGGGCTTCAAAGACAGATCAACAGTGTTGGGGTCCAGTATTTACCTCTGGCCCAGGTGTGGGACCTGCCCTTGACTGATTGATGCAACAAGAATCTACCTACAATGACATCCGGGGGAGGGAGAGTCCTGCAGAAACATGAAGGTGGAACTCTATTGATGCCTTGTGATTTGCTGGGGTACTTCATTAGGTGCCGAGAGTCCCTTGTGGTGCAGTGGTTAAATGCCTGTACTGCAGGTAAAACTGTGCTCACATCATGGGGTTCAATCCCAGGTAGCAGGGTCATGGCTGACTCTCAGCCTTCTATCCTTCTGAGATCGGCAAAATGAGTACCCAGCTCGCTAGCGGGGTGGCAATGTGTAGTCTGCATACTGTAACTAAACTGTAAGCTTCCCAGAGACTACTTGAAGTGGTATGGGGTGGTATATAAGCAGAACACTTTGCTTTCTATCCTTCCAAGCTTAGTAAAATGAGTACCCAGCTCATGGGGGGAGTGTTAATGTGTATTCTGCATAATTAAAATGTAAAGTGAGAGAGCTTTAAGCACTATGGAGGCAGTATAGAAGTAGAACAGTTTGCTTTGCTTTCCACACTCTCCCTACCCTAAGAGGAGGATATGGCACAGGGTCAGAGATCCACAGAAGTTGGGCACTGCAAGGCAAAATGTGACCAGAACAGTTGACCGGATGATGAGGTTGTAGAGTGACACCTGGATTAAGCACCCAAATGATTCATTAAAATGGACACACCTTCATCAGGCTGATGGTGTTAATTTATCAGACTCAGGGCACGGTATATTATGGTTAAGGGATGCTGGGGTGGCCATAGTAGGTTGGCCACAACTGCAGTTTGTGCCCAGCTCTGGTGATGGTTTGGGGCACTGGTGTTGGATCCATAAATTATGAGGGCAGCAGACAGGAACCGGCTCACCTGGGTTGGTAAAGGAACTCCCATGAGGGGGCCTGGTCTGGGGCAGGGCCATGGTTTGGGTTAGCTCAGGGGCTTACTCGTAGTGCCTGGCCTCAGGTGGCAGAGAGTCACAGAGTGGTATACAGTTATGTAGTCTTCTGAGTACTGCCATTCCTGGTAGAATCTTCATCAGGGGTCAGTGGTTGACACCAAAGCTCAACTGGGTCTCTTGATGTAAAGGTCCGATTCTTCCATGCTGAACCCTGGAGTCCCCCTGGCTGCCTTTAGATCTGGCGCCTGCTACCTTTTGACCCGGTTCTCGGGCGGCAAGCCGACCGCCGGAGTTCACCTGCCTTTGATCGATGCTTTGGATCCAGGAACGGCCACCGGCAGCTTGGGCACTCGGGTGGTTTCTCGGCCACCGGCGTTTCCCCCCCCTTTTCCATCCTAAGGGACTTTGGGATCTACATGCCGCTTCTTTCATCCCAGCCGTACCGCATGGACAAGACTTCCCGTTATTTGTTTTTTGATCAAGCGCTGATGGATTGGGACGGGCCTGGGGGGATTGGAGGGGGGAGGGGGGCGGTCGGGAACCCTGATGGGGTGGCCCCACTATAGCAGATTGCATCCCTTTTGTACCCCCTCCTACTCTTAGTGTTTCCTCTTCCACCAGTTTTCTCCCCCCCTGTAGCCCCCCTGCCCCACCTGGCTCCCCTGCCCCTCCCCCCCCCTCCCCTCACCCGGCTTACCATCAGCACCTGGCCCTATGCCCCTACTTTTTATGCTTATTTTACCTTATTTTATTTTATTATTTTAATTTACTGGTTTATGTTTTGTTGCTGTACTCGATTTATTTTTGCCTTGGTCCTCATTTGTTGTAGGGTATTAGGTTTTTCTTCCAGGCAAGCTGCCAATTGCTGTGCCCTTGATAACATCAGTTCAGCCTTGGGATCCACCTGGTTAGTTCCATCCTACTCAATCCCAGGTGTGCTGTATTCCCACTTGGCAGCTTGCCTAGCTGCTTCTATTTTAGTTGCTCTTATATTGGCTAGTTGATTCACTTTGTTAGGTTATTATCTGTTATTGTTCGTTAATTATTTTTGCCAGTATTGTGCTGTTGGTACCCTAGTATCTGTTGTATTATTATTATTTTTATTTATTTATTTATTTATTTTTCCTTTCTTTTCTTTTTTTCCCCTCTTCTTCTTTCCCCTCTCCTTTGGCTAGGTCACCATGACCGCAGGGACTCAAATACCAACCGTGTTGGGTCGTGGACGATGCGCTCGGAATTGGGGAGTTGGTCGGTTGAGAAGAACTAGGGTCAGGCATCTGGTGCCTGTCCCGCATTCTGACTCCCCAATTCACTGCCACGTGTCCGGTAGCCATTCCACCAGCGCCTCCAACCTGACCTGTCTTCTTCTCAATGCCAGGTCGGTCCATAATAAGACCGCTGTCATCTTTGACACCATTGCTGACAGCAGGGCCGACCTGGCATGTATCACGGAGACCTGGGTGGGCTCAGAGGGGGGAGCTTCGCTTGCCCAGCTGTGTCCACCTGGGTTCCTGGTTCAAGGAGTAGGCAGGTTGGAAGGTCAGAGGGGGGGAGGGGTCGCCATTGTTCATAGGGAATCACTTTCAGTGACCAGGGCCTCGACATTGGTGAGTCCAGGGTTAGAATGCCTCCACCTGCTGGTGGGGCAGCGGGATAAATTTGGCATTGTGCTGGGTTACCGTGCTCCCCGCAACCCAGCGCAATCCCTTCCAGAGCTCTCGGAGTTCATTGCCGCTGCTCTGTTGAGGTCCCCCCGGCTTCTAGTCGTCGGGGACTTTAACGTCCATGCTGGCGGTGAGCTCGCTGGTGCAGCTCTGGAATTCATGGAAACCATGACATCCATGAATCTATCCCAGCTTGTTTCTTGCCCTACCCACAGATCCGGGCATACCTTGGACCTGGTGTTTACCTCCAAGTCGGGGGATTCTAATCTGGAGGTGAGGGACATTGTTCCCTCTCCTGTGTCATGGTCAGATCATTACCTGTTGTCTTTTTCCCTTGCAGTGGCGGCCCCTCCTCGCGGGGACCAACGGCCCCTTGTTTGGGCCCGCCCTCGAAGGCTTCTCGAGCTGGCTCGGTTTCGGGAAGCCTTCGGGGAGCTTTCTGGTGGTCTGGCTGACGATTCGGCCGAGGCCCTGGCTAACCAATGGTTTGAGTCAGCTGCCAGCGCCGTCGACCGAATCGCCCCCAAGCGTCTCCTCCGTGGCAGAGCTCGTACTTCACCGTGGTTCACGGAGGAGTTAAGAGCGATGAAGCGGGAACGGAGGAGACTGGAGAGCATCTGGAGACAGAGCCGGACGGCGATAAACAAGACCGCTGTTGTGATCCAGACTAGGCGCTACTCGCGAGCGATCAGGGAGACCCAAAGATCTTTTTACTCCCTGAGAATTGGTGAGGCCTCGAACCGCCAGGCAGAACTCTTCCGGGTGGTCCGGGATCTCACCAATCCTAGTCTGGCCAGGCCTCCTCCTACTGATTTCAGTAGTGAGAATTTTGTGGTCTTTTTTAGATCAAAAATAGAGGCCATCCGTGCTGGCTTTGAATCTAGTAGCACTAGCCCTCCCTCGCCATCCCCAGCCCCTTCACCCACCCGCTCTCCTCAACTGGTTGAGTTTGGGCCTGTTTCCTCTCTGGAAGCCTCCAGGGCTATCGCCCATTGCCGTCCCGTGACCACTCCTTTTGACCCTTGCCCATCCTGGCTTATTAATTCCGCCGGAGGGAGCATGCCCGAGTGGGCCGCTGCCATTGTCACCGCCTCCTTCCGCAAGGGGGTTTTTCCCTCTCGTTTGAAGGAGACAGTGGTCAAGCCCATTTTGAAAAAACCGGGCCTGGCATCGGACGAATTGGCCAACTACCGTCCGATTGCCAATGTTCCTTTTATGGGCAAGGTCATCGAAAGGGTGGCTGCGGTGCGCATTCAATCCCATTTGGAGGAACAACGGTGCCTTGATCCTTGCCAGTCCGGTTCCAGGCCTGGCCGGGGAACCGAGACAGCTCTGGTCGCGCTGCAAGATGACCTAATCCGGGCGGCCGACAGGGGTTGCTCTACCCTGTTGGTCCTCCTGGATCTGTCAGTGGCCTTCGATACCGTCGACCACGGTATCTTACTGGACCGGCTCTCTGAGGTGGGTATCGGAGGCACTGTTCGCAGTTGGCTCCGGTCCTTCTTGGAGGGTCGGCTCCAGTATGTGCAGCATGGCGGAGAGTTGTCGACCCCGTGGACACTCCCTTGTGGAGTTCCGCAGGGGTCGTCTCTCTCCCCCATGCTGTTCAACATCTATGTAAGACCACTGGCTGGGGTCATCAGGAGATTTGGGCTGCGTTGTCATCAGTACGCTGATGACACGCAGCTCTATCTCTGTTTCTTCACCTCTGCAGTGGAAGCTGTCCGGACCCTCGACCAGTGCCTAGAGGCGGTCATGGCTTGGACCAGGGCCAACAGGCTCAAACTCAACCCTGAGAAGACCGAGGTGATGTTCTTTGGGAGCTCCCCGTCTGGCTATGGAGGCCCTCTCCCCAGCTTGGAGGGAGTTTCCCTCCAGCTGGCGGAGAGGGTTCGTAATCTGGGCGTGATCCTGGACCTGGCCTTGTCCCTGGAGGCCCAGGTGGCGGCTGTGGCCAGGACCGCATTTTACCACCTCCGCCAGATTGCCCAGATTCGTCCCTACCTAGACGGCGACTCCGTGAGAACAGTGGTGCAGGCGCTGGTGATCTCGAGGCTGGACTACTGCAACGCTCTCTACATGGGGCTGCCCTTGACTCTCCTCCGGCGACTGCAGCGGGTACAAAATGCAGCAGCCAGACTGGTGGTGGGTGCGCGCCATTACGACCGCATCACCCCAGTCTTGGCTCGCCTGCATTGGCTACCCGTTGCAGCCCGGATCAGATTCAAGGTCCTGGTTTTAGTTTATAAAACCCTCCATGGCTTGGGTCCTGACTACCTGGCAGAGCGAATCGCCCAGCGGTCAACTTCGGCCCGACCGGTTCGGCAGTCGCGGGCGCACTCGCTGCGGGTTCCCACCGTCCATGAGGCCAGGCATTCCCTTACACGGAACCGGGCCTTCTCGGCCGCTGCCCCCTCTCTTTGGAACAGCCTTCCCAGCGAAGTGCGCTCTGCAGAGTCCCTGCTGGCCTTTCGCAGAGCGATTAAAACCATCCTATTTCGCGAGGACTTTGGTGACCTAGCCAAATAGTTTTTTTTCCCCTTCTCTTCGCCATCGATCCCTTTATTATGAATGAACTGACCTAGCAGCAGGGTTAGATCATAACAAGGGTGCCTAAGTCTACGCTGCGTTTTTAATTATATGTTGTGACTGTTCTGTTGTTTTGTTGTTTTGTTTTATATTTTGATTGGTTGTGCATTTGCTGACTTGCTTCAGCCCTGTAAGCCGCCCAGAGTTCCCGCGGGAAGATGGGCGGGGTATAAATTCAAAAATAAATAAATAAATAAATAACCCGGGGGTTGCTGCTCTAACTATAAAAGCTATGGCCTTTTCTTTTGCAAAATGTTTTTGTGTTGTCTCCTTTGTTTATAGGCATATACAGCCAGGCCAACAATTTATGGTAGCTGGAGCTGATGGGAGTTGCAGTTTATTAATGTCTAGAGACCTATCCTGCACCAAGCAGTGCAATGAAATGTCAGTAAAAATACAAGCCATACAGTAGTAACAGCAAAGGTACAGAGGCAATAGCATTTAAACCGGTTGTTTGAAAAGGACTTGAGCCAGAAGTCAAGCCAAGAAAGCTAAGTAGATACATGAAGTTCAGAATCAGAGCCAAGAGGGGCAGGCTAAAGAGGTTACAAAGTTTTGCAGGAAACAAAGACAAAAGAGATGTCATGACAAAGCCAGCAATGTTACTCTGGAAATTCTTTGCATTTTCAAGCAATTTCAGTTAAGAAGAGCCAATGGCAAGAATCAGTGGGGTGGAAATAGTTTAGACTCTGGTTATTACTGGTCTGTGTGTAGTGCACTCAAAGTACAAAGGGAGTACAGTGGACCCTCATATAACAAACGATTTGTATAACATAAAATCTGTACAACATAAAAAATTCTGGAGATAGGGGAAATTTGCTTAACAGAATCATCTATGGGAGAATCCGTACAACATAAAAATGGTCGCGATTAGGAATTGCTCCATTTTCAATGCTTTACACTGGAAAGCTTGCAATGTTCTTTGTTTTTGTTTTGTTTTTATTAGTGGCCTATAAAGGTATCCCCTATAACCTATTTTTGCTTCTTTATACAGTACACCCCTTAGGTATGGGCATTTAAGCAAGTGAGAGATAGCTAGAATATAGGTGGAAAAGATGAACAATGAAGAAAAAATAGGTTTGATTAGTACCTAGTGTAGAAAGCCTGCTGCCAAATAAGATCAAACTTAAGTTGGAAATTACAGTGGACGCTTGTATAACAAACAGTTTGTATAACATAAAATGTGTACAACATAAAAAATTCCAGAGATAGGGGAAATTTGCTTAACATAATCACCTATGGGGCAAATCCGTACAACATAAAAATGGTATTACTCCGTTTTCAATGCATTCCTATGGGAAATTTGTATAAAGGAAAATTTGCTTAACATAATTTCATTTGGAATGAATTAATTCCTTTATACAAGGTACCACTGTATACTAATTGTGGTCCCTGTATCATCACTTTCACCCACACTTCACATGGAGGATGATGGGTCTTCTATAGACAGAGGCCCTGTGCAATTGGAACTGTCCTACTTCTTTGCATAGGAGGACAACAAACCTGGGGCAGAACAAGGGTCTGCATAACGCTTTCCTTAGTTCACAAATGTCACCAACAGCTCTGTGGGGCTTTGGTGACATTTCATTCCATCCCCTTGGCTGCTGGGGAGACCATGGATCTCTGGTGAATCATGACATGGGTCCCTGTGTTACCTAAAATATGAGACTACCTCTCATAACTCCTGGGAGCAAGCTCTGGCAAAAGACCAGCTCAAGCCCAACAGCTGTTGCCATTCTGGAACCATCTACGTTCTCTGCCTCTGTTCAGTATGCTTGCACTACCTTTTGCTCTTCTTATGAAATTATTTAAGTGTATCCCACTGTATAGAACCTTTCCCAACCATGGGTTAGGGGAGTCTACACCAGTGTCACCTTAATTTCTCACCTTTCCTTCTGGGGTGAGCTATCCAGTAGGCTGCTAGGCCTACCTGTTATGAGGGGAAACTGCTCTCTCTTTGTTTTTTCATTATTTTATATTCTTTTATCAGCCCTGCCACTCCAAAATCCCTGACTCCCAGTACTTTCCATATTCCAGCTGCTCAGGCTGTGCTTGCAACTAGCCAGTACCTGCAGACAATGTCCTCTTTGGCGAGTGGTTTCACTCAGACTGTAAGAGTATTTGGTACTGATGTCCGCAGTGGGCTCATGCTGAGTTTATGTCTGTTAAACAGAGTAACTGCACCAGAAACATGTAAAAAGAAGTGGGGGAAAGGTATATTTATTTATTACATTAGGCAGTCAGGGACGGGTTGGAAGAATGAGGCCTAAATTTGGTTACAGACATCCTTCAGTCTGGTTTCTATCTATGTTTCCTTTCTCCTTGGCCATTTTGAAGGAGCTATGTGAATCTTCCTCTCACTAGCAAGAGAAAAGAAGAGGCGAACAGTGAAAGGGATGAGGAAGCGAAACAAAAAGACGAGAAGGAAGAACAAGCCTGGGCTGTCCTTCGTTTTAGTTCACTTCCTCTGCTTCAGTTGGCAGGTCAGGTTTACCTACTGTATAGTGAGGGGCAGAAGACAAATCCACACCTTCTCCGAAATAACATCCAAAGTGTCAAAGGACAATGGAGAAGGAAAAATGTAATAGTCTGCTAAATACTAAATCCTCTCCAACTTTCATTCCATCGAAAAAGAAAAACCAAGTTGATTGACATTATTAGAAAGATTTTGCAGTCATCGTTTCACAAATGCATACATAAGCACACAAAATATACCGAAACAATCATTGCCAGTTCATTAATTTTTCATGCTATTGTGCTTGGAAGAGTTCTATATTAACTTGCATTTTAAAAAATAGGCAGAGTAAAACTATAGCAGCAATTCTTGAGCACTTGCACAAGTGCTTTGATTACATTGATTGCAGTAAAACTGTATCTTCTAAAGATCCAAACTCACTAATGTGTGACTGTAAGTAACCCAAGACTCTAGTATTTCTAAGATGCAGTAACTGTTTCTCATCATGCACATGTATTGATCTTCTATATGTAATCCTATGTAAGGCTCTGCTAATGGACCTTTCTCAAGTAATTTTCTATATTTCCTAAAGGGACTATCTATTGATCTGGTCATTCAGATTGATATTTTTTTTCACTCTACAGACAGATGACCCTCTGGTCACTTGTCTTCATTATATTTTTTATTTGTGGGAAAGCCAACTCTCCCCCCCCCCACCGTATATCCATTCTCCATTATGCTAATGGAAAATATTGATATGGTAATTGTCCAGGAAGCAGGTTTAGGAGTATACAGATGATACAATCATCTTGTATTTCTGTGAGTTGTCTCTTATGATTATTCTGGAATAATTACCTGTAAATATTAGTATACTGTACAATGGTAGAAAATTAAAATCATTCATTTCAAAAGGAATTGAAGCTGTCTTTGGACCAAAGCAATGCATACCAAATGCTCTGCATTTCTGATTAGTTCCTCTGAATAATAAGAATGCTTAGGTAGTCTGATAAAAATTGTACCCAAGGGAAGATTATGCAAATCATTTGTTTTCTTTTCTAATTAGAGCTGCCAGATCCACCCTTTAGAAGACAGGCCTATGACCCTATTTAGTCATCAAGACAGCTTGTGACTGCTGTTAAGAAAACATATGGAATTACATAGGTCAGAGGTGGATAAAGGGGTCCTACGTGGTCCAGCCAATGGAAATTTTGCAGCCCTCCCCCCTGCATGTTCAAAAGCAACAATATTAATTGGTGTTCCAGCAGTTCCTATTTCCAACTAGGTTGACCACAACTCCAGATTAATATATATACTTTTGAAAACCCATCCAGGGTAAGTGGGGTGTTGTCCACCTTCAGAATACTGTGGTCAGAAGCTGGCAGGAAATAAGGTGAGCTGAATTCTTTAGTTTTCTTTCAAGAGAAAGGTTGGTCAGAACAGAGACCTAGCAAGATCTCACATCAAGTTAGGAGGCCCTGAATTCCTTGCTGATGTACCTGATTCTTTGTGTCCAGCACCTGAGCTACTTAGGTGGTTACTTCATGTCCTACCTTGTTCCGCGATTACGTTTGTACCGTGACAGCTTTGTTCGCGGTCACATGGTTTTGTCCCTGTTCAGTCCCTGTTTCCATTTACTCACGGGCATGATTACTTGTCTCATGACAGCTGCTACTTCACAGTCTTGTTCCGTGACAAATTCTGACTTTGTCTTGCTTTCTTAACCCTTTTTAAAAAAATATCATAAATAAAACTTTTTCGATATTTCGATTTACTGGTCTTCTGGGATTTACACATAAATGCTACAGCATTTTTAGTACTTTCTTTAATAAACATTTGCACTGCATAGATCAACACCGGTTGTTGTGTGACAGTTGTTTCCACATGGTCCCTTGTCTCGGAACAGGAACTGGCAACTAACTGTGGCAAGAGAATACCCAAGCCCAGGGGCAGGTACAGCTTGTCATGCTCAGTTCCCGGTTCCAGGGGCATGCTGTCACACTATAGACATGAAATAAGGTTTTTGTTTTGTTTTGTTTTTTGGTACCGGTCTCGAGCGGGACAGCAAGGAGGGACGAATGGGACGTGAAGTAACTTGTTTTACTTTAATTGAAAAAGAAAACAACTCTTGACTCTATTGCCAAGCTTCCTGGCTTGGTGCCTTAAGAGTGCTTTTTCTCTGCTTGGATAGTTTTTGTAGTGCTACAAAGCCCTGTGAATGAATAAGTAAGCAGGAAACAGTGACAATCCTATCCTATGATCTTCACCTCTCTGGAAACAACAACCTCTCTGAAAATAACCTGTAAACTCCCACCTAGCATGTAAAATGTTGGCAGGCTGAGGGTTCTAGCAGAAGAGCACAAGAACTGCCCTGGTCCATATAGCTCAACTTTGATTAATAGCAACTTATCAGTTTTCATGCTGGGATTTTCCAACTTTTCTCTCATGGGTACTTTTGATCTTCTCTCATCCGAATACAGTGGTACTGTACCTTGGTTTATATGAGCATAATCCATTCCAGTTGGCTCTCGGCCAAAGCAAATTTCCCCATAGGAAATAATGGAAATTTACCTGATCCATTCCACAGTCCCAGTTTCCATTATTTCCTATGGGGAAATTTGCTTTGGCTGGGAGCTACAGCCGCCTCTGGAGCTTGCTCTGGGCCTAGTACTGCCCAGGGCACACTGTGGAGGCCACAGCCAGGCAGCACCAGGCCTGGGCTGAGCTCAGGAGGCCACAGATGGGCAGTGCCAACCTGGTCTGAGCTTTGGAGGCCCAGCATAGGCCCACCACATGGCTTGGAAGTAACTTTTGCTCTGCTCTGGGCCCAGCCCAGACCCACCAGATGTCCTGGAGGCTCATTCCGGGCATCGCTGGGCCCACAGAGGGCCCTTGAGGCCACTTCTAGTCATCTGGACATCGCTTCCATTCTGCGCCATGGCCTGGAAGCCTGGCACAGGCTTACTGCGCAGCCTGTAGGCCCATTCTGGGCAGTACCAGCCCTGGGGTGAGCTCCCAAGGCCCCGTGCAGGCTCACCGTGTGCCCTGGAAGCCACTGTTGGTCTGTGCTGAGGCCCAGAAGCCTGGTGCACGCCCACCATGTGGCCCGTAGGCCCGTTCCAGGCAGGACAGGGCCTGAAGTGCACTGAGCCTTGCTCACAAACCAGAGCAATGCTTGCAAACCAAAGCAAAATTTTACTAAAATGTTGCTGGATTTGCGAAATACTGGCAATCCAAGGAACTCGTAAACTGAGGTACCACGGTACTAATGATGGCTGATTCAGTGTAGCTTCCAAAATCTGATGAGGCTGGTTTGTTCTGAGGGCCCTTTCATGCTTCTTTCTTTCTGCATCACTTGGAGGGGATGACAGGCCCTCGCCTTCTACGTCTCAAGGACCAAGGCATTGAGAGGCTCTCAGAGGCTATTCATCAGCCACGACCCCGCTGCTGCGGGTCGCCCTGTCTCCTCCCAGCGTTTCGCCCATTGGGTAGTGCAGACCATCAAGCTAGCCTATGAGGCAGCCAACAAGCCTTTCCTGGGCCCTGTCAGGGCCCATTCTACTAGAGCCATGTCCTCCTCGGCGGCATTCCTTAGGGGCGTGCCCCTTGACGATATCTGCCGGGCCGCCACATGGGCAACACCACAGTCCTTTGTGACCCACTACAGACTCGACGCCCGTATGAGAACCTCCACAGCCTTTGGGAGGGCGGTACTATCCTTTGTGACGGTGTGACTCCCACCAGCCTGTGAGTATTGCTTGCAATCACCCATCTGTGTGGCTTCACGAAGGCCATGAGGGAGAAGAACCAGTTACTTACCTGTAAAGGTGGTTCTTCGAGTGGTCCTTCGTGAAGCCACACAGCACCTGCCCGCCTCCCCTCAGACCTTCACGCCTTGACTGGTACTCACCTGTCACTTGGCAGTCAAGAGGAACTGAGGTTTGGGCGGGAAGGGCCCCGCGCAGGCGCGCAGGGTGGGGGCGGAGACTAACGATCTTTCCTACTGCTAGGGAAGGGCGGCCTCTGGCGCAAGGGCGCCTGGGAAACCCCATCTGTGTGGCTTCATGAAGGCCACGAGGGAGAACATGGCTGTTCAGTGTGAATAACACTTAGCTCAGTGCAAGTCAGCAGCCTGCTTGACCCTTTCCTGACATCCCTCTTGACACAGCCTCAGAAAAGCCAACCTGCATCTGCTGAAAGCAACCCAGAAAAGTGGTGAAATCTTCAATCTAGGACAGTGGTGGTGAACCTTCGGAACTCCAGATGTTTTGGACCACAACTCCCACAGTCCTTTGTCATTGGCAATACAGGCTTGGAACTCTGGGAGTTGTAGTCCAAAACATCTGGGGTGCCAAAGGTTCACCAACACTGGTCTAGGATGTGGTGTGAAGTGTTTTAAATTCTGATAGCATAGCAGACTTCAGAACTCTGTTTAAGAGTTAATTGTCAAGCAAGCCTTTATTTAAAAGCCACATTCAGAAGGAAGCTGGTGAGGCAAGGTGGTTGACAGCTCCTCGGTTTCATCTAGAAAAGTCCAGAACATTTTTCAGAATGGCTTGGAAACTGGGAGGGTGCAGAGTTAGGGTGTACTGAAACTTGAACACAGATGAGACTAAGAACAGAAGGACTTATCTGGAATAATGGCTAGGGCCATCATGAATCAGTCCAAAGATAACTTGTGTAAGGGGCATCTCCTTGAACACGGTCCATACCAGCTGAGGACGATGGAAGCTGGAATACAAGAATGTTGGGAGGGATATAGCCTAGGGAAACCTGGAGGCAAGAAACAGATTTAGTAGTAGCTCTTGGGGCAAAGAGCACTGTTATGTCATGACAATTGGTTCCAGAGGGTTCACTTGGAATACTGAGTGAGGAGGGGAAAATAAAACAAGGGCCATTGTTTGTTTGTTTGTTTGTTTGTTTGTTTGTTTGTTTGTTTGTTTGTTTGTTTGTTTGTTTGTTTGTTTGTTTGTTTGTTTGTTTGTTTGTTTGTTTGTTTGTTTGTTTCCAGTATTATGGGATCCAGAGCGGGCTTTTTTAAATAATGGTCTTACTATTGCCTCCTTTAAGCATGATGGAATCATACCCTGTTGCAAGGAGTCATTAACCATTCCTCTTAGCCAATTGACCAATCCCTTTCTGATAGCTTTTATGAGTCAGGAAGGACAAGGATCCAGCGGACACACATGGTAGCCCTCACCTCCCCAATGGTCCTGAACACATCATCTGGTTGTGGAAATTGAAACTCATCCATTAACAAGCAGGGGCCACTGTTTCATTCACAGGACCTGGATCAACTACGGTATCTAGGGCCGTTACTTCACGAACCTCTCGCTGCGCAGCGAGCCGTAATTTCCGTGCGAATGGATCGCTTCAGTCCGCACGCTCCTCCTCTTTGGATTCGGCACCACCCCGACCACGCCCCCTAAACCGTGCTCCAAGCGGGGCAAGAGATTCCCCTGCCAGAGGCCGGGAATCTTCCTCGCTTCGCATCCCGCTTCGCATCCAAAGTCACGTGTGGCCAGTTAATATATATATTTATTTTTTTTTAACTTACTTTTTGTCCGAAATGCCGATGCATAGTTATTTCGGGTAACCCGTTCTTTTGATCTTGCCTTCTGAACACGGGGCAGGGGCAACAGAGGGGGGGCAAGCGTCCCCGGGTGACGTGAGCAGAGTCCCTCCGCTTGCAAGGGATGGCGAAGGGCTGCGCAGAGGGAGGGGGGAGGGGGGAGGGGGTGTCGGTGCCGCCGCTACAAGACACCCCCACGCGCGCCCACCCACAGAGCGGCGGCGGGGCACACAGGGCGATGAAGCTGAGAGAAGCCTCTCCCCGCCCCGCCCCCCCCCCAAAAAAAACCAACCCAGCTGCTCTGCTTCAGGGAAACACGATGGCCGCCCACAAGTCCTCGGGACAACCGCAGGGGCCTTTGAGCGCCGGGCTTGACCGCTGGCTTGTGCGCCTCGACAGCCGGGTATCGATGCATCGATACGCCGTGGTATTTTTTTTTAAAAAAAAAAGAAACCGGAAGTTGCAAGTAAGCTTCCGAATGCGAAGGGAGCACGTGAGGTAGGAATGGATTCGAACCTAAAATTTCGCATGGTGAGGACAGAGAAAGAGGGGTGGGGGCGAAGGGAGACCACGTGATCGCCTTCGCATTCAAAGCGAAGGCAATCACGCTGCGATGCGAAGAGCCCCGTGAAGTGACGGCCTAGGTCAGAACTGTTAAACTGCCTGGATTGCTCTGTGGTTTAGGTATCTGGCTGTTGAGCCAGAGCTTAGGAGTTTGCCTCCTGGGAGTGGAGTCAGCTTGCATGACCTAGTGCAAGTTGTGTAGTTCAAGAGCTCCCCAGGAAAAAAAGAGAGGATGGTAAACCAGACAGCACTTTGTTGTTGTTGTTGTTGTTGTTGTTGTTGTTGTTGTTGTTGTTGTT
>JAHTLZ010000016.1:45911561-45925578 GCA_023846285.1 Phrynocephalus versicolor | reverse complement strand
CTTTTATATCCTTCCCATTTTACTTCTTGTCCTGTGAAAAATCTCAAGGTCTTTTAAGGAGACCTGCATGAGTGAAGTTCATGTCATCATCCTGACTTATTTGTCAAAGGTTTATTCAAAAGGGTGAAGGTTTTCACATTGCACACATCAGCCTACCTGACTTTTCGGGGGGGGGGGAAAAATTCAGATTGGGAAAATGACAGAGAAAGAAAAGGTTAACTACCCATCCTGAATTCCCTTTTACACAATTTAGCAGCGGGGTTGGGGTGGGGGAATAAAAAACACACTAAAATACAAACAAACAAAAAACCAAATCACAGTCTATCCATGTCATGCCTGGCTCCATTCCTAGGAATGGTAGCTTTTTTCTCTCTGGGTGCACCCACTAGATACACAAATAGTTCATTTGCAGTCTTTATTTCTCAGTTTTTCATACTGTCGTGGAAAAGAATGGAGTAACTTTTGAAACTGTTTAATTTGACTTTTTAAAAACTTGTTTGCTTTCATTCTTATCGCCCCATAGAGCAGGAGTGAAAGGTATCCTTTGCACATACTCCTAGCTAATAATAGTTGACTCAGGGCCTTTTCACACTACCCCTAAAATCCGCGGCAAAGAGCTTAAAATTGTTTCCCCACCAGCAATGGAGTTTACAAAAAATTAAGTGCGACCACGCCCACCTAAGCGCATCCCAGTGCATTTTTCAAGTACCTGCTCCCCGGGGGTGAAAAATTCCTGTTGCGGATGTAACGTAGTGAGTGCCGGGCTCTCCTCACTTCTGTTTGTTGTTGTTTAGCCCCCCGCCCCTTTAAAAGATGGAATGCTGCTGGGAGCAGAGCGAGAGGGCAGAACAGAGGTGAGCCGGCATTCTTTTCTTCCTTTTTTTCTCCCTCCCCTCACGCAGACAGCAGCCAGGAGTGCGGAGGGGGTGGGAACACAGGAACAGCGACAAACCCCCAAGATCTCTGGTCTGAATGTAAGTGGCCAGCGGATCTTAGGGGTCGTGTGAAAAGTACTGTAGTTGGAAGGAGTCTATAGGATAAGGCAATTGAGTCCAAACCCCTGGTCTGTGTAGAAATCCAAATCAAAGTATAACTGACAGGCGGTTGTCCAGGTTTCTCTTATGTGCCTCCGGTGTTGGAGTGCTCACCCTAATTATGGACACATTTTAAGGATGGGCAACTATGAGGTGTTAGAATGCTCCATATGTAATTAATCTTGATTTCAGCAACATCCTTGACAAAGTTTCCTGTGTATTTTGATCAGCAAATGTATTAAATGCAGACAAGGTGATGCCATTGTGGAGCTGATTCCAGGCAGACTGAAAAACTATATAAAACCAGTGCTCATCAATGCTTCCTCATCAAACTGCATGGAGGTTGGTACAGGGTGCTGGACTCAGTATTTTTCACTAGTGGAAATAAATAAATGCTCATATCAAACAAAATTGGATGAGACAGTGAACGCATTGGAAATTCAGGATATGACAGTTTTATTAGGCAACTAAAAAAAAAAAAACCCTAACAAACCAAACAATCCATTCTAAGCTTTTGTTGTGAATTAAAATTTGCTTCTTCAGGCATGCACCAGTATTTTATGGACAGTACAGAAAATGTTTAAATGATTCATGAAATAAAATTGTGTGGATTTTAATTCATGAAAATGTTCATTGATTTTTAAAAAGCGATCAAACAAAGGTGTTGCCTTCTCCTGCATTTGCATTATATAAAGATTGCACAGCTCCCTTTTGTATTTCCCCCCTAACATCTTAGGTCACCTTGATAGAATGGGAAATGGATCTGAAATGAACACAGTGAAACTCAAGGAGGTTAAATACAAAAGTTCAACATTTAGGCAAAGCAAGCAAACAATAGTTCAGGTATAAAGCTGATATCAAGTATCAAGCATACAAGGCTTAGCAACAGCATAAGCAAAAGTGATCTTGAAACTGTCACAAGCTGAATTTAAATTAGTAGCATGATGGGGATGCCAAAAATACTGATGAGATTTTAGGAAGCATTTAATGAAGTCCCTACAGACAATTTGGTTCAGCCCAATGGATGGGGAAATCCTAGGAAAGGACTGGCATTCAGGATTTGAGTTAGAAAGAGACCGAGAGTGGCAGCAGCAGGAGCTGCTGTTCCCACAGAGGATGAAAAGGCCTTTATCCCCTAGGTTTCAGTTGCAGAATTTCAATGATGTTTGTACAAGAGGGACACTGGAAGGGAGAATCCCCACAGTGATTTTATGTATTTGCATTTTTATTTTCATTTTATTTCAGGGTTTTAGAGACTATGTATTTGGAGCCAATTCCTTTAGGTTATGCATGTCCTACTTTAGTAGGTAAATAAAGATGGGATTTTGTTCTCATTTGCCTTCACAGAGACATTGGAATTTGTCTTTATGTTGTCTCCTGACAGATGCTCTGATGTTTGTGAAAAGAATTCATAGTGCAGCATCCAGTTTTGTTCTATCACTATAGTTGATGTTTTGTTGTACAAACATTTTTGTAAAGTTTGGCTGCTTTTACACGACCCCTGAAATCTGCTAGCAACTTAAATGCAGATCCCCCCAACATGGTTTTTGTTCTGCTTCCTGTGTTCCCACCTCCCACACTCTGAATCTATTGTTTCTGTCTGTGGTGAGGGGAGAGAGAGAGAGAAATGCAGGCTCACCTCTGTCTGCCTTGGGCAGCAGCTCATTGTTCCAGCCCATTAGGATTCCTGTCTGTTAAAAGGGGGTGGGAACACAACAAAAACAAACAAAAAGCGGAGGAGGGCCAGGCATGCAATGCTTTAAAACAGCAACAAGGATTTTACCTCCTCCAGACCAGGTACTTGTAAAATGCACTGGGGCATGCTTAAGTGGGCGTGGTCATACTTTATTTTTTTAAAAGTCCGCTGCTGGTGGGAAAACAATTTTATGCTTTGCATCTGCGAGCATTTTGCAGTGGATATTAGGGGTCGTGTAAAAGCAGCCTTTGTGTTTACAGTACTCAGTAGGTAGGTAAGTAGGTTGGTAAGTAGGCAGAACCAGAAAGTGTTACCTTAACAGAGCCATACTTTCCAAGTCATAAAAACCAGCGTTTGCTATATTTTATGATCCAATATTCCAGCCCTTTTGGACTACTGAGTTCTTTCCAACAAATCCCATGAGAAAAGATCGGAGGTACTTTGTCTACAAAAGAGGCTCACCTAAATTTTTACATGCATGATCACTTTCATGCAGAATTTCAGATGAATGTTCAAGAACTTTAGGTAAAGAGAAGTGTAGTATTATCAATCTGGGTTAATTTTTGCTCAGATCTTCAGAACAGCTCTTAGTGGGAAGCAGAGTTAAAAGATCAAACCATTAGAAAGCTTTAATGAAGATAAATTTTAACTGGCAAATGGGTACACACTCATATGCTAATACACAGGGTTAGTCTGATAAATTCTAATGAGGAAGTCTATTTTATTGATGTTTTGGAAGCCACATTTGTCATTTTTAGTGATATAATTAAAAGAAAGTGATGATTATTATTTTGAATCTATCACACTCCAAAATTCGAGCATGGAGCCAAATTCAAATTCTCACCTATACAGTAGCTAATCATTTATAAAATGCTGCAGCATATTATTACAATTTATTGTCATTAATTAACATTGCCCAAGCTTTTCATATTCATCAATCCTAATACCAGAAGTGCTGACGGCCAAGCATGTTTCCCATTCTATTGGCTACTTCTTTGTACACAAACACATATTCAAATAATTAAAACAGCAACAGAGTTGTATTGTTTGTTATCTGTTTTCATATATTTTCATAGATTTCAAAATGTCATTATTTGCAGCTTGTTTTTTTTTTAATCAATAGGCTCATTTTTCTTAGTTGAGAACTATTAAATGCAATGACAATGTGGGACCATTTCAGATACCGGTAACTGGTTTCCAAACCAAGGGAACCTCCAACTCAAGGGGAGAGGGAAAAAATTCCAAGGGAAGGATAAAGCTATGAGGAACAGCACCACCTTCCATACTAGACTTTTAATTTCTGTAATTCCTTAATATACTGCAAATCCACACCTTTATTACCCCTCTGTAAGAAGAAAGGGGTTATGTGCTTATTTTTATTTTAAAATTGTTCTAGCTATGCTGTTGTATTTATTTTAATTTTAAAAACAATGTATTGAATGTCCTGGTAAATGAGATTGGATGGCAGTAAAAAAGAAGCAGGGGGATGTGAGAGATTCTCAAAAGAAAAATGTTTAAAAGGTTGTGAATGTGATATGGAAAATGTTGGGAATCATCTCACGCTGTCAGCTATGTTAGCAATAGATTCAGAGTGTGGGAGGTGGGAACAGGGGCCAAATCCGGCCTGCCAGGCCATTCTGAGTGACCCGCGGCTGGCTGGCCCACCCCTCCCTCCCCCACCTCCACCCCATGTTTTTTTAAAGAAAGTGGGTGGGGCTTGCAGTGGGGTGGCAGGGTTGGGGAGCAACTGCCCCCTGACACATTCTCAGCCACCAAATCTGGCCCTTCTTACAAAAAGTTTGGGCACCCCTGGCTTAGATAGATGGGAGCTGCAGTCCAACTGACCACCTATGGAAGATCCAAATATTCTCCAATTCATAACCATAGCCATGGTTAACATAGAATCTACAGGGATAGTTGTGGAACTTCAAGTCAGATTCTCTGGGTATGTCTGAAGATGGAGAAAAAAGAAGACATTGACAAAAGAGCGGGAGGAAGGAAAGGAAATGGGCCATTTTGTCTTTTTTAAAAGGTGAATAATTATGTTCCTAGACAGAAGGCTAACCCTATTTGTATGTACGGCTGCTTGCATGAACGTGTTTGTGCAAATGCCAGGCAGAATGAAAACAGAGTGGCTAGCACAGCTTAGTGAGTGAGGCATCTGGCTGTGGAGAAAAAGGTTAGGAGTTTGATTCCCCTCTGTGCCTCCTGAGACATGAGCTGGACTTTGTAACCTTCGACAAGCTGTACAGTCATAGATTAACACCACAAGAAAGGAATGGTAAACCACTGCTGAATTTATTTAGGAAACGTGGAAAGGGTTGCCATTAAGTTAGAATTGACTTGATAGTCTTATTAGAATTAAGTACTTTTTCTTGGCTAAATTACTGCTATTGTACTGCTATTAACAAAATATCCAGTATGGTGTGGTGGATCAAGTGATGAGCTAGGGCTTGGGAGACCTGGGTTTATGCACCTTGGCCATAGCAACTTCTAGGAGGTACAGAACTAGTTTATCTCAAAGACCTGTTAGTGTCACTGTAAGCCAGTTCTGATGTGATGGCACATATCACGCAAGTACAAAACACACTTTCAGACTGATAATTCCAGACCATGAGTTTCTTCAACTTTAATACTGTGTGCAAATTCTTCTAGCTCAGAGGACGTGTCCTGGTTAGGAGAAAGAATGATAGTGCTACTCTGCACCTAATGATGGATACTTAGGGTTAACTACCAACACATCCAAATTCCTTGAGTCTCTGGGTATTGGTACACGACCCCTAAACTCCGCCGCAAATGGCTCCCAGCTCCGGAGCTTAAAATTGTTTCCCCACCAGCTCCGGAGTTTACAGAAAATTAAGTGCGGCCACGCCCACCTAAGCACGTCCCAGCACACTTTTCAGGTACCTGCTCTTGGAAGGTGAAAAATCCCAGATCCGGATGTAAAGGAGCGAGTGCCCGGCTCTCCTCGCTTCTGTTTGTTGTTGTTTTTTGCCTCCCACCCCTTTAAGAGAAGGAATCAGGATGAGGGGAGGCTTGGACCAGCAAACGGAGGTCAGCCTGCATTCTTTTGTCCCCTTTTTTCTCCTTCCCCTCACACAGACAGGATCAAGGAAGTGCGGAAGGGTGGGGACACAGGAAGAGCAACGAACCCCCAAGATCTCTGGTCCGAATTTAAGTGGCCAGCGGATCTTAGAGGTCGTGTGAAAAGACCCCTTGTTGCCTCCTAACTTGCTTAGTCTCTTTCTATAAAAAGGAGTACAGCAGGAGAACAGAAGCATTAAAAGTAGTGCCTACACAGTAAAGGATCTAAGGAGAACTGCCTAATAGAAGGAAGAAATCACAAAGACATTTGAAAGATAAATAAGAGAAGGACCATAATGTGAAAATAAGTGCATCTGTGCATGCAAACATAAATAATGCAGCTGTGTTTTATTATAATATTGATATATTGGCACTTGTTTACTGGTTTAGATAAAAATTGCCTGCTTTCTCTGTGGTATTCCAAATTGGGAACAGACTAGCCAACAGCCTTTGAAGCTACTTGAAAACTAAGTAAATAAAATCTAACTTTGTAACTTGGTAAACCAAAATGGGAACCAGTCAAAGCCGTGCTGTTGCTGTTTTTCAACTATGGAATATGCCCTATTTATTGTAGAAACATTATAGCATCCTATGGAACAACTTATGGATCCTATTCATTGCATTTTGATAGTGAACTGAGAGATTAACAATTTAGTCTTCAGAGCATTTGGACTAGTGGACATAAATGGAACTTATATGGACTGAGCCAAAAGACCTGCTTCATGAAATAAGCAGGATTGGAATGCAAACACATTTGTGCTTCCACAGCTTGTGGGGGGACTGTCCCCTATGGAGAGACAGCTCCCTCATTTGTAGCCATGAACTTCCCTGCAGAAAAACAACATGGAATCCCTTTGTCCCTTACAATGTACAGCGGAAAATGGGGACAGATTCATGTTCACATACACCTGCTTAGCATCATAAGTGGCCAAATCCAAGTCAGCCTACAACAATTTTCTTGAATTTCCATAGGTAATGACTATTTCAAGGTTAACACAACGCTCAGGGCCCAATCTTGTTGTTCTAGAAAATCTGGATGATTTCCTAAAAATAATAGCATGTGTGTGGGAAACTTTACCTTGCTGCCAGATGGACAGTATAAAAATCCAATAAATAAATAAATAAACAAAATTATGTACAGAGACTCCAAGTGTCTGGCTGCAATCTATTTTAACAAAAAGAGGTTTCCTGCATTTCAGCTATAAATGCAGTAGTTATGTTTATAACCTGTCTGTCTTTCAATTAGCTCAAGATGCAATACAAGGCTGTCTTATCCTCCCACTACAAGCCTAGTGAGATAGATAAGACTGAGGAAGTCCCTAGCCCAACCCCAGACCTTGGTAGGGACTAGAGTGTGATTCTTACAAATCCCAGTATATGTTCGAACCATCACACTATACTGACTTTCAGGTAGAAGGTACTTGGCTTGCACAGCTTCTTGGAACAATCCTAACATGTTGTTTTAACTGATGCCAAGTAAGCAGCAGACCCCATCTTGACTCAATAGATTCCAAAACTTTCAGGAGCAGGCACAAGTGGTTAAAGATTTACCAGTTCCAAAGCCTCATG
The DNA here is from genome assembly GCA_023846285.1 of Phrynocephalus versicolor. NCBI lineage: Eukaryota > Metazoa > Chordata > Lepidosauria > Squamata > Agamidae > Phrynocephalus > Phrynocephalus versicolor. The sequence continues at coordinate 45,918,195 of JAHTLZ010000016.1, read as the reverse complement.
GATCCTCCAAGAAGCCTCAGGGATTGATCCCTTAGCGGTACCACCTACTATTTAATCCTTTAGCCTCTTTGATAAATACCTACCACTTTGTTCCCCATGGATATTATGTGGTTTAATCATATCTCCTAGAATTAAATAGCATTTCATAAAAACATACAGAGATGCCTATAAATGAAGAGTTAGGATTATCTATTCAGACAGTGAAAAGTTGAAGGCTTTAAAAATTGAGATAAGAATTAACAGCAGTTTCAAAAGAACTATTTTTCTTAATAAAACTACAAAGCTTATTAGGGTGACTGAAAAGCGTTGATGTTTTGGGTGATAGAAGATTTCCACCATGCTTATCCTGCAGAGCTCATTCTCGCAACAATCCGAGTGACTAGAATATCTTCTTTATTTGTGGTAGTAAATCCTGCAGTGAACAGCAATTTTCAACTCGAGACATTAATTGCTTGCATTTAGAATTTAATGACTGGAGGTTAAAGCTTCATTCAAACTATAACCAAACATCCCCCCTGAAAAGCTAGATATTAGAATAATAATAAAAACATTCATCCTTCCAAATTATATTAAATACTCACCAATAAATCTCTAAAACATGGGCTTCTTGGTTGACTATATTAAAAAATGAATTACAACAACTCAGTTTGTACCCAGCAGTATTTTTCTGCAGATTAGCTGATGACAGTTTTAAAAATCAGTTGGCAGCTTAAGGCTGTTGCACCAAGAACTGAATTCTTGGCTGCGGTAAAGTTATTCAGTGGTTTCAGCTACTGTTGAAAGTGTTATGTGGGCTCATGTGGGAATAAGGTGGTGTAAACCTAATAGCAGGGGTGGAAGCAGCATGGCACTGTGGTGCTGCACTGACCATTTCTACGAAGCTGTCACTGAGATGAAGCGCCCATCTCTAGCCAGGATTTTTCCTTCTTCAACAAATTGCCACCCACCCACCCCCATTTTTCCACTACCACTAGAAAAACAACAGCAATGGGAACTGTGGGGATGGCCTAGCCACAATTGTAATTCCTTCACAATGCTCTGTACAAAATATTCTGTGGCACTGTGAAGGAAATGGTGAGGAGAAGCAACTCCTCAATAGGTTTGGAAATTAATTGGAATAATCCAGAAAATAATTCTGCATACTTTTCTAGAGGATTAAGGGAGAAAAATCTTTTGAGAAATTTTAGTTAGACATTCAGCATTCTTCATGCTTCAGGGTGTGTTAAAATGCTGAATTTTATGGGGTTATTGTATATACATTTTGTTTCTATAGCAGATAACAGAACTTCCTCCCATTATATTTCATACTGGCCCTTCTCTCCATCCCACCACCCTCACAGGAACATCTCATGGGAACCCATGAAAGGGCCTTTTCAACTGCTGTGCCCAGACTCTGGAACTCCTTCCCACTAGAGGCCAGGACTGCCTCTTCTCTGCTGTCCTTCCGGAAACAGGCAAAGACCTTTCTCTTCAATGAATGATGGACTGAATACCAAGTGTATTTTATATGAATCTATAGATTCACATAGACTTTGTGTTTATAACTACTTATAACCTTGTAGCTTTAATGTTGTCTATTAATGCTGTAAGATGTCCTTCAATTCCTTGTTCTCAAATACTTGAACGTGTCCTAATTGTACTGGACTGTATATTATCCCTCATTACTGTAAGCCGCCTTGGGTCCTTTTCCAAGGAGAAAGGTGGGGTAAAACAATACGCTAAAATAAAATAAAGTAAAATACTGTCCAACTCCAGAAAAAGGTGAAGCTATGTATTATGCCATAATTTGCTCTCCCATTTCCTTAAATATGTATCTTCTCATGGAAGAGATTCCATTTTTTTATTTTAGGGTGTGACTGCAATCTTTGTGAAATCACATAAGGGAATTTATGTTTCTCCATGTTTGTTATAGTTAACTGACCACACAGGGAGAAGGAAACTGACTAAACAACTTTGTTTGAAGCTCTTCTGTAGCCCTGCAGAAGGCATGGTTGCAGGAGAACTACCCTCACAATTTAGTCAATTTCCTCCTCTTGTTTTCTTCTCTTCCTCTCTATTATTTCTATTATTCTTTCTTTCTTCTTTTTATTCTTTGTGGATTTCCAAGCATCCTGGTACAATAGCACTGGTACAAAGTGGCTTTTTAAAAAGAAATTGAATTATTTGCAAAGATCCAGCCCTCCTAGCAGATTTTTGCTCCTTCTCAAGCTGCTGCAAGCACAGCACACACTTTCCTGCACTGGTTGGAGAAAATCACAGTCTCAACTGATGTCAATGGATCTATTGTGAAAAAAAGTAGAAGTCCCAGCAGTGTAGGGGAAAACAATGAATTTGGAGTGGAGGGATCATGTGGTCAATTTTTAAAAAATGAAATCAGACCATCTGAATCCTCTTGCATTTCCCACATTTTAATCAGTGTAGTCACAGCCTTTATCTATGTAGTAATAGCCTCAAACTGAGAGCAATTTAGAATTTCTTTTGGTTCAAATTTTCAGCTTACCATAAAATTGGAAAGTGGCAGGTACTGCCTTTGTTCTTTTTCTTTGTCCTTTCCATTACACAAGTCACCATAATCACAAGCTCTTCTGGTCATTATACAGTAATACCTTGTAAGACGAATGCCCCTTGAAACAAAAAGCTCGTAAGACGAATGCAATTTCTGGGGATAAGAAAAACTTATAAGAATTTTTCCCTTCCTGTTTACATTTGTCTTACAAGGTACCATTGATCCTCGCCCAGCCTGGGCTGTTTGCAAGGGAACAGCCGAGGCCAAGTGAGGATCACGGGGTCCCTGCTTTACCCACCAAATACTTCTTGATTCCAAAAAGGAATGTTCAAAAAGTATTACTTTGTACTATCATTGTCTTCAATTGAAGTGTAGGAAACATGGGTCTTGCTTGCCTCCAAGTTGCCTGGTCACTCAAATAGCCTGGGTGCAGGTTAGAAAATGCTACTGTTAAATGCCAAGTCTATGAAAACATCTAGCAAGACACTCTTCTTATTCCTTTTCCACTTTTGTTCTCTCCCCCACCCCTTTCAGCAGTCCCCTGACTATTTCTATTTTCATTTTAGCTTAATTTTAATTTATTTTTGTTGATTTATATATATTTTATTTTTATTATGCTGCTTGTGTTCTGTTTTTTTAAAATATATTCCTTTGTTGTCTTATCCTATGTTGTAAACCGTGCAGAGTAGCCCTAGGGCTAGATGGGCGGTATAAAAGTCAAACAAACAGACAAATAAATGGGAAACAATAGCTGTTGTAAGATAAGCATGCCAAGCTACCTTGCAATAGCACAGATCTGGATAAAACTGGGAATGGTCTCCTCTTTCAGCTTCCGGATTCTCTGCACAGCAATAGACCAGGTCTGGGTGGGTAGGAGAGACGGTCTCAAGAGGTGACAGAGACCCATAATTTAATTGGTCTGCTGTAACTCCATCGCCTCACCAGGTGTAACATCCCACAATCTGCAAGGTTTTCATGGGGTTTTCTGAAAGTGAGAGCCAACGATAGTTTAGGAATTCTGTTGGTGTGCTGCTCTCTCCAGTGCTCAATAGCATCCCTTCCTGAACTACACAAGCTGCTCCCAGGCAAGGTGCTTGGGGATGTCAACGTCCGCACCAAGATACCCCTGTCAGGAGTAGCTTAAGACTCCATGTCCTCCTTGGCAATGATGCGTCTATTCTCAAATAATTAGTTGCCTCCATTCATAAGGCGGTCTTGTTGCTTGTTACTTCTTGTTCTTCATTCTACTTTGTACTATCCCATTACAGGTGAGTTTTAGACACACTGCAACTCACAGTCTTTGCAGGGCTGGGGGATGGCAATTAAGAGGACCCATGCCATGAGACTGATGGGTCTGAATGGCATCCTGATGGCTTTTGGGGAATTTCCTGTGTGCTGACTTCTGAATGGAGAAATGGTCAGGACACTAGAAACAATAGCTCCTAACACAGCACAGCCAGATAAGTTTCTTGATTTATCAGCGAGCTGCCAGCAAGGAGACAGGTGCAACAGAGCCTAGAGTGAGGACAGTTGAAAACTTGGTGGTAAGCTTGAAACATGGGCTAGAATTCGCTCCACAGCAGTGATGGTGTAAAAAAAAAAAACACCCTTCTTTTCTGTCACCATTGTGTCTGCAGAGTTGTGCAGAGGAGCTGTCTTAAATGGTCAAGGACTTATTACACTCTGTCCATAAGAAAGACTCTAAGGCAGGCCTGCCCAAAGACTGGCCCGGGGGGGGGGGCAAATCCGGCCCGTCAGCCCATTCTGAGTGGCCCGCGGCTGGCTGGCCCACCCCTCCCTCCCCCCTCCTTCGCCCCATGTTTTTTTTAAACAGGCTCCCTGTGCTTCCTTGTTCCCCACCTTCCTTCCTTCCTCTCTTGGTTTCTACCTTCCCCCCTCCCTCCCCTGGTCCCCACCTTCCTTCCTGCGGTTAGGGTTGCAAGGGGTCAGTGGGTGGGGCTTATGGGTCAATGGGTGGGGCTTGCAGTGGGGTGGCAGGGTCAGGAAGCAACCGGCCCCTGACACATTCTTAGCCACCAAATCTGGCCCTCCTTACAAAAAGTTTGGACACCTCTGCTCTAAGGACTACTTGACAGTCCAGAGAAATGGTGGGGCGGAAACCACCCATGTTGCTTTGCAGACAAAATCACCTGGATCCAATGTGACTTGGATGTTCTATACTGTATCTATAACAACATCATCAATGAAACCAATGACAATCTTATTGTTTTAATATCATTAAATATAAATGCATGTTAAGCTGTTATTTTTGTTTTCCTAGGAGGCTTTACAGCTGCATGAATAGAGCTCCCATCAGATCAGCAGGATTTCAGTTTAACAACATCACATTTACTGTGTATTTCCAGAACAGCTGAATTTATTGATTTGATAAAGTCTGCCTGTCCCTCATTCACAATTCTCTTGCCCTCCCTGTCAGTGCTGAGGAGGAAAAAAAGCAGTGTCTGACCCGCGAAAGCAGCAGTAAAATCAAAGAGGAAGCAATTTAGAGGGAGAGAGATAGAGATAGGGAGAGAACGAATCTGCAGTTGGATTTGGCTGCTATATTTCAGGAATCAATTACCCCGGTTTACCCAGAAAGGTCCACCATAGCTTTAAAGTGGTAGTGGTCCAATCTAAGTAGAAAAATAAACAGGCACAGCATTTTTATTTCAATCCAAATTGTATCTTCAGTGAGCCACATACCATGTCTATATGCCAGTGTGGACAGGCTGACAGTCACATTATGTTATCACTCATATACACTCTGAAATTGTCATTAATTGCAAACAATTTGCCTTTAATGAGCAATGATTTAACACTCCTGATGGTGTCATCCCCAATGCACATGCAGGGCAGCTCAACAGGATTTAATCCACTGATTACAACACATATTGGTGATGAGAAAATAAAAGACCAGTTACTGTATAATCCATCTGCAAGACTAACTGGGGCTACCAAACAACCAGTTTCAAGGTATAACCAAGTCCAGTATTTAAACTAAGAAATCAGTAGTATCTGTGCAAATTTATGTATTTCAAGCTATTATTGGTTTTGGTGATCTTTGGGGAGAAACAAGCTTTCAAAAATATTTCAGTTAGTAGCTAGAACGAAAAATGTTGCAATTTATCTAACCTGCTTTACAGAAGTGTCCAGCAAATACTTATGATCAGGTGATCCTAAAAGCCTATTAGTGGGTCCAACTGGGACAAACAAAACACTTTCAGAAATACTTGCACGGTTTACTATGCTTATACTGTATTCCGCTTCTATCCAGTTAAATCAAGGCAGTTATCCTTCCCATGTTATCTTCACAAAAACTCAGTGTAAGAGATGTCTCAACATCAGTCGGTGATTTTCATGGCTGAGTGTGTGTGGGTGTGGGTGTCTTGAACATAATTTGAACACTTTGACCACTCATATGCAACCCTGCAGCACTTCCTAGTTGTTCTTGATTTTAAATAACATAAATGCCTGAAGAGCAAAGCCCATCTATGGTGGCATAAACATGTCTTGCGTGCTGAGGCAAAAAGGGTCTTATCCTGGAGGTCAGTGGATCCTGACCAAGGGAACATCCAAAACAGCGGTGGATAAACATAAAGTTGTCCTGGGTTCATGGGGACCTAGCCCATGACAACGTCAAGTGCCCCACATTCTACTAAAATCCTCTGAGGCTGACATAAGACACACCAGCATGGGGGCAACCAAGCCCTAGGCTGTTGCTATAGCACACAAGCGTGACGTGAAAAACGTTTAACTCAGGGAGACGTTACGTGAACATATTTTACACAATTTATATAGAATCCGATTGCTGTGTTTGGTCAGACAGTAACAGTTCAGAGGAACAAAAAGCTAAATGCCTTACTATTAAAAATATTGACATATAATAATAGCAACATTTCATTTTCTTTCTGTTTATCTTGTTGAATCCATTTTGATTATGATGTTTGTTGTGGGTTTTTCGGGCTGTTTGGTCGTGTTCTGGAAGTTTTTATTCATGATGTTTCGCCAGACTCTGCGGCCAGCATGTTCAGAGGGCAAGGAGCTCAGGGAACTAGGAGTTCTCTACTTCAGAGCACAGAGGTGTCGGAAATCTTTCTCACTCACAGTGCCTCTGTGGCATCCATTAAC
>JAHTLZ010000016.1:45877123-45911551 GCA_023846285.1 Phrynocephalus versicolor | reverse complement strand
TTCAAGCCTCACAGATTGGGGCTTCCCACGTGGGGGTTATTCCCACACAGAGGGAACTCCTAGCTCCCTGGGCTCTTTGTCATCTGAAGATACCGGCCACAGAGACTGGCGTAACATTAGGAAGAAATATTTCCAGAACACGGCCAAACAGCCCGAAAAACCCACAACAGCCATCAGATCCCGGCCGTGAAAGCCTTTGAGAATACATTTGGATTACCTTGTGAAGAACTAGTAAACAGTTTAAACTACATAAACAGCATCAATTAGGACACAGTGTGGATCCCATATAACAATCAAGAAGGTGCATGTGTTCTTGTTACATGCCTTCAATACACCTCTAGCTTAGGGTGACCCTAGGAATGAGTGATCTCAAAAGATGTCCTGTCCTCAACAGCACGGCTGAGCTTTTGTAAACTCAAGCTTGTGGCTTTCTTTTAGGGAGTCAATAGAGTGCTTTCCTGAGGCCTTCGTCCTTTCCTAGCATCACTTTCTTTTCCAGAGAACCTTGTATTTTCATTATACACCCATAGTAGGCCAGTCTTCAACATTTTTATCTCCGGGGATAGTTCAGGAGCCCAGAGATCCTCCCCAGGTATACATGCATAGAGAGCACAACAATCCTTTTCACTTTACTTTGAAATCCTGACTGCTCATAAAATATACCTTTCTTTTTCTCCAGCCTGCACCCCTTTTTGTTTTATCTTCCACTTTCCTTGCAGGCTCATTTCTTACTCCTGTTTAAGCTGTACCCCATAACATTTTCCTTTTCTGAATGACAAGATTATCTTGTTACTCCTCCTCTTTCTGGCCAAAATGACATCTCTGTTTTCCACTCACACCACTTTGCAAACTCTTCACATCCTGTTCTTCCCCCCTTTCTCCCTATACTTTACCATTGATTTCTTTGCATTCTGCACCCCATTTTGTAACGTTCCTTCCTTTCTCCCATATGGGTTTTTCTGCAATCCCATGAATTCTACCTCCCCCCCCCCATTATTCAAATCCTCCATCTTTTGTTGTAGCTCAAAACGGTATAATTTTAATTCCTTCTTGTATGAGCCAGCAATTCTGACCATATGATTCAGAGAAGGGCAGCCAAATATACAGCAAATCGACAGCATCAAAGTGTTTCTGGGTCTGCATCTCCTCAAACCAACTACTCCCCGCTTATCTGAATCCAGGCGACAAAGGAGGTATCTTTGCAGATATGTTAGCTAAGAGGTTTACAAAGTGCTCCAATGAAACAATTCTTTTCCCCATCCCTTTCCACATTGTTCAACTGGTTTAAACAAAGTGGTGGGAAAGCATCAACAACCTTGCATGTGCGATTGGTTTGGAAGATTTATTGCACGGGACACAGCCCCAAAACCTCGCAAACAAATGGCCAAGAAAGTTTTGAGCAGAGGAAAATCCTTGGTAGCAACAGCGTGGTTCCCCACTGAATGGAGTGAAAACTAAGCAACATTTTAACTTGTGACACTGTACAACTCCTCAGAAAGACCGATTTTAAGGCCTTTGACCGCCCAAATTCCTTCAGCCAGATCCATCCAGCGCAGTTTCCCCATAAATTGTATGGACTTAATTAATTACGGACTCAATCCAAAGGAAGGCTGTTCGGGTTTATAATCTCCGGATCGGAACCAAACGCTGCCTTACTTCAGACTTCAAGTGCCGCAGGACGAAGGCGGCAGCCACAGAGGCGCCCCCTCCGCCCGCGCCCTTGACACGCAGGGCGCCCTTCACACAACTCCCCGCGGGCCTTGTCTTCCCAGCGCCAGCCGGCGAGCGGCCAAGCAGGCGCCCAAGGAGGCGTGGACGCCCGGGGAGCCCTTTCGCCGCGGAAGCCGCTGGCCGGGACGCCGCCACGGTTTCCTGCCTTGGCCGAAGCCGCGAGGCTGGGCGGGGCAGCGACTTGGGCTCCGGTTGCACCGCGAGGGCGGGTCCCATGGCCAGGTGCCCAGCCGCGAAGGAAGGCGACCTGGCGGCGAGCTGGGCGTGAGGGTCCGGCTGGCTGGCAGGCGGGGAGGGAGGGAGGGACCGAGCTTCCCCCTGGCCCTCCTCCTCCTCCTCCTGCTGCTGCTGCTGCCGCCCTTCCCCATCTCCTCCTCCTCCTGCACCGAGAGCTTGGGCCTGGGCCGGGCTCCGGCCGAAAGGCGGAGGCGCCCGGGAGAGCCCCCAAACTTTGGAGAGCGGCCGTCACGCCTGGGAAATGTGGCTGTTGTGGCTGCTGCTGGGCTCTGCGGGTGAGTGGCGGCGGCGGCGGCGGCCGGGCCCTGGGAGCGGAGGGACCCGAACGGCGGGACGAGGGGCGCCCGGGAGGCGAGCGGGAAAAGGGGCTTGCTCGAGGCTGGCGAAGAAGGTCGCGGCGGCGGCGGCGGGTGTGTGTAGGTGGCTGTGTTTGGGAGGGAACGGGGCAAACGAGCCCGCAGGCTAGGCGAGGTAAAGGCACCCAGGGGCGCGCCTCGGGACGGGCTTCGCCTGCTTCGGACTGGACGGAACCTTGGGCGACCGCCGGTGCCGCACGCCCCCTTCTGCTTCGGAGCAACAGGGAGGGGAGAGGAGGCGGAGGCTTTGCTCTCTCGAAGCGAGAGCTTGGGGGGGGGGCTGCAAAGAGGGGTGCGCTGGGTTCCCTGGTTTGTAAAGAGAGGGGAATCGAACTCCTAGAGAGACTCCCACGGCGTTTCGTTCCCCTCATTTTGGGTCTCGGCTGAGGCAGCCTGGTTGTACTTGTAGCGTTGCTCGGGTCTCGAGGTACAGCACGGTACTTCTCCGGATCCTTTCTTTCTTTGCCCTGTGCTTGCGTGCGCGTGTGGCTTGCGTCGCCCTCCTCGCCTGGCCCGAGACCGGTCGAGCTTTGTGGGGGAGTTAGCCTGGCTTTTGCCTCCGAACTCTGCCCCTCCAAAGCGGTGTTATGATTAGGCCGTGGGCAGCTTGCGGAGGGCTTTCCAAAGTGGTTCACAGCGCCCGTCTCGCTGCCCAGTGGTGGCTCTTCTGCTTTGACAAACGGGGGCAAAGGCAGCGAGGCTTTTTGCAAGGAACACACGGTTCACCAGATTGCAAAATAACCCTCCTTTTTTTTCCTTTGAGAAGCCCCACGTGGGGCTACAGGCAACCCTCCCTCCATTGTGTGTGTGTGTGTTTGTGTGTGTGTGTGTGTGTGTGAGAGAGAGAGAGAGAGAGAGAGAGCCTTCTTCACCTCTTGGCCTGGGATGTAAACACAGCTGTACACACTCTTCTGGAGGTGGTAATCCTGCTTTGTTTTTGTAGAGATATACACAGGATCTTGTGCTGCTGCTCAAATGTGTCCGTTTTGGTGTCTGCGGCAATGTTGGTATTTGTTTTTTCCCTGGAGTTTTAGCTGTAAGGTTCAGTCCTGTAGGTGTTTGTTGCTTGAAAGGCCAGGCCTGGGCATCAGCCCTTCCTGATAGTCTGACCAGTTTTGCTTTGGGATCTTTCTTCCAACCTAGTCTTCTTTCACTCGCAACTGACAAGAAAAGTGTCTGCTTGATAGGGATTCGTAGAAACTCGGCAGTACACAGAACTTCTAAAACAGGGCTGTCCAACAGGTAGACCACGGGCTACTGGTAGCCCGTGAAGGGTTAAAAAGTAGCCCGCCAGGCATCAATTAAAATGTGAGGGGATAAGTTCTCCACCCCTCTCTCCCCCATCCCAAGGATCACTAATGCCCCAGCAAAGTTCTGGGTCTGCCAGCCCACTGTCTTAGCTGAGCGGGCAGTTCAAGGGCCATGAGCATATGCTCGGAATTGATAAAATGTGTAAGTGGAGGTATTAGTGTAGTAGCCCTCAGGCACTTTAGGCCGGAAAAAGTAGACCTTGGCCTGTTCAAAGTTGGACAGCCCTGTTCTAAAAGATACCTTTTATCCATGGAAATGGTTTCTTTTCTTTTTTTTTAAAGTAAGACTAATCAACTCTGTGAAAAGGCAAGGCACAGTAGGCCATCTTCTCTCCCAAGTCAAATTTACACTGGTAGCAAGTACAAAATATTAGGAGGGATTCAACTTGAGATAGACGTTTCAACAGTACTGCATAAAATCCCTGTACATCTGTAAACTGAAGTGCATTTGAAGAACTTCACAATCAGGGCCAGGTACTTAGTGGGCAGGGAAAAATACTCTGCTACAAATCTATTCAAAAATCTAAAAATAACATGAACATTCTGATTGTGTCAACACAAAAACAAATAGAAGTAATTCAAGAATTTCAAGCCTTGCTACAAAGACCCTACAGGCTCAGCATCAGGAAGATCCAGATAAGTGATGGTTAACCTTTTAGAGATCAAGTGCCCAAACTGCGATTCAAAATCCACTATTTTTTTGCAAAGTGCCATTACAACAATTTAACCTGAATACAGGTGGTTGTGAAGGAGTGATGTCAGGGGCCCGCAGAAAGGGCTCCAGGTGCCACCTTTGGCACCTGTGCCCTATGGTAGGTTCTCCAACACTGCCCTAGATCAACGCTCCTAGATATGTAAAATCAGTTTTGGTCTCTTGTTTATAGTTTTTGTGCACTACCCATGAAGAAGGTGTGCATAGTCTCAGGAAGTACATTTCATCTATAAAAGCTTGCTTTTTGTTTATTTTTTTTAGTAGTTCTATAAAAGGTGTCACCCTCTCTTACATTTGTGTAAATAGAAGTTATGTATATATTCAGTGAGAAGTTTTTCATAATCGCCTATTGGAACCCTATTGGGAATTAATGCTGCCATATGTTTAATTGTGTATATTACACTAATTGGCACTAATTAATGAGCTGCCATGTGCTTTTTCTCACATCACAAGTTGTGCAACTGCTGTATGATTAAGGATAGGAACAACTAGTTAATACTGTAATTGACAACTAACCAACACAATTTATGCAGTTTCATTTAAGCTAGCATAAAATCCCCAATGGGAATTTAGCATATCTGGAAATAGTGAGCAATCATTAAAATACCATTACTCACTAGACAGAGCATAACAACTGAAATAATGGCCAGAATCCTCTTCCTGATTTATTCTTGTGCAAAAGAAATAACATAAGCCTAACCAGCAAATTTGCCTGTTACAAAAATACGAACTACGATTCTAGCCAGTATCTGAATTATTTGAATTATCTTTTTATGTTTATCATTCACTAGATTCATGGAATAGTGAAGTTGGAAGGGGCCTGTAAGGCCATCAAGTCCACTCCATGTAGGAATACTTCAGATGGATGAGAGATTCATTTGCAGATATTTATACCACCTGGCACACACTGCAGAGGCATTTAGAATTTTACATACTGCCTTTGTGCACACTGTAAAAATAATCAATAATACTGGGGTTGGATGGTTTCATTCCCCTTTAGTTGTTCATCTTTACTAAATCTCACTGATTTGTCACCACTCCATAATTACACTTGATAACATGATTGCATAACAGTGATACTCTTGATACAGAAGATATACAGATAACACTGGCATAAGTTGCTGTGGACATACAGACCATTATGTAGTAGCATATTTTTGTTCAAAAAGGCCAGTGTGGAATTCATATAGGATTATTTCATGTCATAACATACATTGGTTTTTATTTTCAGATATATACCAGACTGATATCAAGTTTTTTTGTGTTAATTCAGAAAACTCTGAAATTTTTCTTTTAGTTCTTCTTGTTGTTGTCTATTTTATGTGTGACCTTAATGAAACAAACAGATGTTTGTTGATGTTTTTGAAAAGACAGTTGATTTTTGTGGCTGCCGTGGTTTTGTGCTGTTTGTCTGTCTGTCTTATCTATTGGTTGCATCAGTTGTATAATTGATCACACCTCCTATCGTGACTGTTACACAGCATGTATGTAAAGATCCTTCATGAATGCCTGTTCTACACTGCCTTGATATTCCATATAGCAGTGATGGCGAACGTTTTAGAGACCAAGTGCCCAGACTGTGATTCAAAACCTACTAATTTTTCGCAAACTGCCAATACAGCAATTTAACCTGAATACAGGTTGGCTGTGAAGGGGCGATGTCAGGTGCCCACAGAAAGGGCTCCGAATGCCGCCTTTGGCACCCGTGCCATATGTTCACCAACAATGCCATATAGTTTCTGCATCTTTGTGTTCTGAATTTTTCTAGATAATGGAACCTTTTTATTTGTTGTTTTTAAGAAAACAGACTAAATTTAGTCATTGCTTACATATTTATAGATAGTAATCACAAGCAATTATGCACATGTATACACTTCACCATTTTTATGGCACATGGTTTGTGTAGTGTCACCAAAGTAGACAAAGCTGTGTGTTTCATCAAAGGCATTACTACTTTTTTTTAAGGCAGTGTGAAATCTGACCCTGGTTGTGGCAGTATTTTACCAGGAGTGTGGAATGCAGCAACAACTTGGATTTGTATCAGGTGTTCTCCAGGATAAATTCTTGTTTACACGTTTAATGGACTTGTTTTGTTGAAATGTCGATTCTTGTGAATTGAACTCACTAATTTTGCTCCTGCTTTCCGGAGTAGCAGCCAACAGCCTTGTTCCAGTTTCCAGATGATAGTATCTCATGCATTTGAAGTTGTCTGTCTTATTATTCCTCTCAGTCTTCTTTTTCATAAACTAAATATAGTCAGCTTCCTCAACCATTCCTCATTGGGCTGCCTTTCCAGTCCCTATACTTTGGATGTGTTGGTATCTTTTGTAGACTGTGGTGCCCAGAAGCAGACACTAATGATGATGAGGTCTGATCAAATATAATTGAGTGAATCTATTACTCATCATGTCTAGTATGTCACTATTGACACCAATAATAGCATTAGATTAATTAAAAATGTTTTTTGCAGCTGAATCACATTGTTGACTGACATGTATCTATAATCTGCTGAATTCCCTAGATTCCCCCCTCTTGATTCCTTATATGTAGGTGTCATCTATCCAATATTTGTACTTCAGGTTTTTCCTAAGTGAATATAGGGCTTTACGTTTATACCTGTTGAAACCTATTTTGTTTGATTTCCCGCAATTCACTAGTTCCTTAATGTCATCTTGAATCCTCATCGAGTAATAGCTGTCTCCCCCTATTTGGTGTGAACTGATGGGCTTCCCTTACAGTTCTTGATCCAAGTCATTATAAAGATATTGAACAACATTGGGCAGAAACCTGAGTACCTCACTTGTCACTTATCTCCAGGATGACAAGGAACCACCGTTGAACATTGAACTTGCTCAAACCCACCTAACAGGTGGGATGTGGAATGCTGCACACTTTGCCAGCTTGACTTTCAGAAATCTAGTCACAAATAAGGTTGTAATGCTAACAAAGTTTGTTTGGTATGACTATGATCTTCCATTTCCTCTTCATGCCATTCTAAAATTTTATTAATCTGAAAGCTCTGTATGCAATCTTCTGTGTTTATTTAGATGACTTCCACCATTCTTTCTTCATTGTAATTGTAATTGTATATTTAGTATCTCATCTTCAAGAAACTTCCACCCATTGTGAACACCCTACTGTCACAGCATTTCTCCCTTGAACCTCGCTGAATAAATTTTCAAGGTTATTGAAATCTGCTTTCTTCAAGTACAGAATACACCTTGTATTATCCTCAGTTTTCCCTTTCTTCATTATAGTGAATTGCAAGAGGGTTACTGTACCCACTCAGAGGCAGTGCTTGGCTTCTCTGCTCCACTTCCTCCCAGTGCTGTGTGTGAGTGCCTGCTGGAGGAGGTGAAGCTGGGAGATGCCAAACACCCTGTTTGGCCGGGGGGTGGGGGAGGGCTTGAATTGCCAAAGCAGTGGTTTTGTGCCCATCTCTAGTCAAAAATGCTGAGAGTTACATTACAGAACAATTCAAAGGCTCCAGGTTGAGGACAGACAATCTGCACCATGCTCTTGTCATGATTTGAGGATTTATCAGCAGTCTGAACTATTTTCATATCGTCTTTAATATTAAAAGACAGTAAATCTTCCTTTAGTGAAAGTGTGCAGTTTTCTGAAAACTTCTCTTGCTCAGCGACAACTTGTTGCTGATCATCTGTATTGCATATAGTTCTCTTGAATTTTTTTAAAAATTAAATTTTCCATTCATATCTTCAATAGTAATTTCAGACCAAATGGGCATTCAAATGTCCAAAAGAATGTTGCCTTTGTAGCATGCAGGCTGTTTTTACAGTTTTCCTATGGAAGTCACTGAAGGACAGATCAGCCTACTTTAGATGTTAATTTTGTAGTTTGCTCGGGTTTTGAAGATACAATGGCATCCAGAGGGGTTGTAAGGCAATTTTTTATTGATAGATTTTTCTCCTCTACAATGACCAATACTAGAGGTGGCCATGATGAAGTAGTACATTGGCTGGGGTGATGGGTGATGGGCCTTTGAAATACCCGCTTTGTACAAATTTGTACGAAGCACTAAGTGCCCACTCTATACCTATAGCAGGCCTGCCCAACAGTTAGACCGGGGGCTACCAATAGCTCGTGAAGGGTTCAAAAGTATCCCGCCAGCCATCAATAAAAAATGTGAGGGAGATAAGTTCTCCACCTCTACCTCCCCCAACCCAAGGACCACCACTGCCCCAGCAAAGCTCTGGGTATGCCAGTCCGCTGTCTCGGCCGAGTGGGACAGTTCAAGGGCCATGGCACAGTCCCCTGCTCTCCCTACCAGCCTGATTATCTGCATGCCACTGTCTCGTGACCAATTGAGTTGTTGGTGCAGAGCGGAGGAAGGGGACAGCGAGGGGCGGGGTCATGGGCGTGTCATCCTGGAGATAGTGACAAGTGAGGTACTCAGGTTTCTGCCCAATGTTGTTCAATATCTTTATAATGACTTGGATCAAGGACTTGCATGGTGACGTCCCCCTCTTCTCCCACCCTGGAGAATTCCTTCCTCGCACCCTTCCATCCTCCTCCTCCCACCCCCACAGCTGCCTCACAAGAGACTGTGACCTGTTGCTCCTCCTGCTCCCCTTCTGAGCCATTCCCTCCTCCTTGTGCTGCTGTGGCGTTGTGATTGTCCTGCTGCTGGCTTGGCCCATCCCAGCTGCACAGCAAACAGCTGTGAGAGCTATGGTCGGCAACAGCAGTGGCAGCGAGGGGGCTGGAAGGGAGAAGGGGGAAAACAGGAGAAGTAGAGTCATCAGGCCCCCGGGCGGGTTGGGAGGGAAAGTGCACCTTTTAAAAAAAGTCTTCCAGCAGCCAGGGCAAGCGGAAGGGGCGATCTGCACAAGTATGCACGGGCCACCCTTACACCCATCCACACCGGCTTGAGCCAGTGTAAGGGAAGCGTGTGCATGGTCAGCCTTACCATAGGAATGCACTGAAATATGTTCCCTCCAGAAAGGATTAATTGATTTTCAATGCAATCCTATGGGAAACCACTGTTCTACTTACATTTTTTTTTACTTATGAGCATATGCTCAGAACAGATAAAATTCATAAGTAGAGGTTTTAGTTTAGTAGCCCTCAGGCACTTTCGTCCGGAAGAAGTAGACCTTGGCCTGTTCAAAGTTGGACAGCCCTGACTAGTATCCTCTAGAACCATGAGGGCAGTATCTCTGGAGGCTACACCCCAATGTAGCCTTCATTCCTGCCTTTAGGAGCTTCCTCTAGTAGTGTCTTGGACTTGCTTTAGTAAAATTCTTGAATGTAGTTGGTATGGTCACAGGCGCGTCAATACCTGTAAGACTGCTTCAAAGTTTATCCTTGGTTATGAAGAGACACGAGATTCTGAAGCCAAACAAAAATTGCTTTTCTGTCAAGAAGAATATTTTGTCAGTTCCATAACGTTTAATATAACCATATTGAAAATATGTTTCAGTTCATTTATCTCCTCTAAGGCAAAGCAACCATGCTTGTTTCTGAATCAATACCACGATAATCTTGTGAATGTAAGAGACACAGAGCAGCATCAGCAACAGAATTGCCCTCAGAATGCCTTTCTGCATTGACAAGGTGTATTAGAAGCATAAGTTTGTCCCAAAGGTTGTTAGCCTTGTACCATCTGAGATGCTGCTAGTGTGTTCCTCAGAAATCATGCTGGACCTGTGAGTGTGACTACTGCTCTCCCTAGATGACTTTCAGTAACTCCTGGTGCCATGGCTTTTAAAAGGGATGACCAAATGCGTCCACTGTTTTGGACCCTTTTTTGCTTTCCTTTATCATTGATGAATATTAAAGCTAATACAGTAAATTGTCTCGGAGGTTCCCTCTAAGGTGTGCAGGTGGGTGAGCATCCAGTGTTGCACCCCCTTTCGCACAGAATTCCTCTTCCTTTTTGCAACCACAATGAGTATCTCCAGCTGGGGCAGAACCCCATGTGTGCATGTCTGTGTGTGGCATCAGAGTTACACACGTGAGGGGCACTATTCTGTGGGCACTCTTCTAGTGCAATTTATTGTACAACACAAAACAACAGGACTTTGGCAAACATGGGGTTGAGGGACCATTTCTGAACCAAAGCATAACCATGTCTGAACATGAAAAAACAAAAACAAATTTACTGCCTTTCCCCCCAAGATAGATACAGTAGGACTCCCGTATTCACTGATTCATTATCCACTGATTCAGTTATCCACGGTTGGTAGAGGAAAAAAAAATTAAATAATTCAGCAGCCACAAAGCAAGTTGTAAAGCAAGCTGTTGCCACAAATAGCATCTGTAAAGCCAAGCTACTGTCACAAACAGCGGCCATAAAGCAAGCTACTGTCTCAAAACAGCAGTCATAAAGCAAGCTACTGTCAGGAAACTGCAGTTTGGAGTTGGGTGGGCAGGTGTTTTCTCTTATCCACGCTTTTCATTATCCGTGGGAAGGCCTGTAACCAATCCCCAGCGCACACACATATATGTTGCTTAAGGTGAAATTCACTAATAGCAATATTTTGGAGGAAGAACACACTTGTCAGATCTATTGTCTTATCACTGAAGTAATTGTTGCATTATAATATGTATAAATTTTGAAAAGGTTTATACATTACAGTTACCATACTTAGTGGGTATTGGCACATGGACATATACTTTGCTCAGTGCTGTTTAAAATGTCTTTTGGCAAACTAATTGGGTAGGTAGGAATTTATTTTGCCTTTTTTTGCAGATGGATTTTTTTTTATTTTGTAGAATTCATTTAAAGGAGGTGACCATAATGGTGTAATTTACCTTTTTAGTGTGTATGTGTGATCAGCTTTTGTCTTTTTTGGTTCTTCAGTTCATCAGATGTATGTATGCCTAACCTCTACATGCTGTTTCAATGAATTTGCAAATGTTGGTGAAGATTATAATGTCAAAGCTGTTTTGGAGACTGGTTAATATCTGGCTTGCTAAGACAAGAAACGGTCGCAATAACACATAATGAAGGAAGACAAAGCATAACCATGTCTGGAAGAAGAGTCTGTTGGAATGGAGACTTTTACTGTATTTAAGAGCCTATTATTAACAAGTACCTCTAGACAGCAGGAAACACTAATTATCTATATCTCTGAGATACAAAGCTGAGGAAGCAAGATTTTCAGAGTTATATACAGTAGAAGAGTCTTAGTTATACAATGGCAAATTGATAGGCATCTTGCATCATTTTAGTATAAAAACTAAATATCATACAGGAAACAGTAATGGGAGATCACCCATATTGCTAGATTTAATTTTAGATTAGCTAAGTATATAACTGCCTAAAATAAGGGCTGGAAAATTCGACTTATATTTGAATATATATGGTACCTTAGGGGCAACAAAGTAGCAGGAGTACCTTCAGAAAACAATTTTAGGGAATCCCCTGAAATTTGGAAACATTTGGGGGCAAGGAATGGAGTTATTAAGCTCCAAAGTGGGTGCTCTAAACCAGGCCTGCCCAAAGTCTGGCCGGGGGGGGGGCAAATCCGGCCCATCAGGCCATTCTGAGTGGCCCACGGCTGGCTGGCCCGCCCCTCCCTCCCCCTCCCTCCCCCCATGTTTTTTTAAAGAAGGTGGGTGGGGCTTGCAGTGGGGTGGCAGGGTCGGGGAGCAACCGGCCCCTAACACATTCTCAGCCACCAAATCTGGCCCTCCTTACAAAAAGTTTGGGCACCCCTGTCCTAAACCTTCTCACTGGAATCATATGGAAAGTGGAGGCACTGCTATCGCTCGCCCGATCAGGACTTGCCCTCCACCGCCCTCCCCAAGCCGTCCGAGCATCTAATTTTACCTCCCCAAACTGGGACACATTGACTTGATTATAAGCTGAGTGTGCTTTTTCCAGCCAAAAATAAGGGCTGAAAAACTCAGCATATACTTGAGTATTCAGTATATGGTATATATCTCAATAAGAAATTGATGCTTAACCTAAAAGCTTCCTGACAGAAATATTTTATATCATGCTCTTGGTTTTGAAATGCCCATGTTGAAGGAATCTGTATATGCATGCATTAATCCAGTAGAAGTAGGCTATTGAATTGGTCTCTGTAGGTACCATAATCATGAAAACTCTGTCTGAAATCAGTGGGAGAGTGCTTAGTAGTATTTCATTAATCTGCCTTAGTCATTCCAACTTGTTAAACATTTCCGTACTTGCACATTATTTAAGATGCAGCGCTCACTGTTTTATTGATGATTGGCTTCTATACAGATTATAGTAGAACACGTAATCAAACTGAAACAAGTTTCCAAAAGATCCCTAATAGGAGAGTTGATAATCTGCCAAGGGAGTTTTTAGGTTTCCTAGTAAATTTCTTTAATGGACACTCGGGCCTGTTAGTTCTTGAAGAGCCTTGAGGTTAGCCTCAGGGCACTTGCTTCCCAATTTCCAAGTGTTATTGGTGGAGAAGTATCCGCTTCATTAGATATTATTATGTAATTAGCTGAGTCAAACTATATGGGGGAATTAAAGAAGAACCTTTGATCACTTTGATGGGATGTTAAAGTGCTAACTGGGTTTGAGCAGAGAGTGTTGCTTGGTCATATAATTTATTAATGGTTTTCTTGGCTGCTATCCTAGGGTGTTTTCAGATAAGAGCATTGCTTCCATTTAGCATTCCGATTAGTCTAATAGCTAATCTAACTTAATTTTGTCTGTGTAGCACTTCAACCGGGTGTCCTATTCTAAAATACTGTATAGAAAAGAGGAATAGGACACCCGGTTGAAGTGCTACACAGACAGAAAGGTCATAGGTACTAAACAGTTTACATAGGCAAATATATTTTGCTGTTCCTGTTTATGCAAAATATTCCATGCCAGTTAGATTCACATAACTCTTGAAGGGGAGAGCATGTCTGTCTTTGAATTCTGAGGCTCTCACTTGGTTGTGGTCAACAACCCTTCAAGATGGAGGATGCTGGAAGCTGCTGTAAAACCAAGTAAAAAAATTAAAGCTCATAGTTAAAAAGATAGCAACTAGCTGGGATATCTAAACAGCCTTCCATCTTGTCCTCTTCATACAATACTGATTTTCAGACCTACTCTTTACCTGATGAATTAATTAGGGTTTTCTGCTTTTGTCTGACTAGGATGCCTCCTGAGGACATGCAGTTATCCTTACACATCAGAGAAGTGTAAGGATAAATGCAAATTGAAGCCATCTAGTTACGCCCTCACTCTCGACTATAGTTACCATGATAACAAGTACAAAATACAGGCAAGATATGTGTGACATGACTGTCAACAAGTGATACATTAGCATAGCCAGAATGTGACAACCTTGTCAACCTGCCACAGTTTCCTTAAACATACTAAGGGTATTTTAAAGAGTGAAATTATTTATTTGTTTAAAATATTTTTGCCCGACCTTTCTCCTTGAAAGTATCAAAGGTGGCTTACATCACAAAAAAGACACAATACATATAAAAGTCAAAAACAAATTTGTACAGTCCCACTTGTCAGATAACTGTGCACTGTTTTGTAAAAGTTACCACAGAAATATATTTTCCCATGTGGGACAATACCTTCTATCTACTCTCAGAATCAAGTTTAAAGCTTATTATTCGTTCAAATTCACAGTATGTTTAATAGTAGGGATTATAAACCACCATAGCTGTTTTGCCTTTTTCTTCTCTGAGGCTCAGATTATATGTCTGAGGCTCAAACGTAACTACCACCAGTTTAAAGCCAGCTATATTAGCTGTGGATAACGCAGGATATGAGAGTTCAGCTTTCAGAAGGTTAGAACAGGGATACTAAGACCTTCCCTGTAGGATGTATTCTTACAGATTATTTCTTAATACAGTGCTACCCCAGTTTCTGATGTTAATCTGTTTGGCCAGACCTTTTGTAAACTGGAAATTATGTAAACCAGAAGCGCACAGGGGGCACAGTGCATCCTGAAGTCCTTCAGAAAATGCGTAAACCGGTTATTTCTGGAAAAATGTGTAAATGGAGGCATTATTTCAAAGGACTTCTTTTCGTGAAGTGAAAATTACTTTAACTGAGGCATTTGTAAACTGGGGCACCATTGTAGTTTAAACATTTTGCGATTCTGTTTGTGCAATGAGGATGATCAGCAGCAAATTGCTATTGATTAAAGTCTTTTTGGTGATTCTGGTGGGGGGGGGCACATGAGTTCATATTGTATGTGCACAGCATATGTGTTTAATTTCCTGCAGCCAAGCTCTGATACTGGAAGTAGCTCCAGCTATGAGACTTCCATTTGTAAGAGTTAAAAGAGTGCTCAAAACAGAATCCAGAGAGTGATCTTCTCACTTTTACTCTGTCTATTTTGCACTCATTTTGCTTAAAAATGGGGAGAGCCCTATTATGTTGGTGTAGACCCACATCTATTATGAGGTTTATTGCCCATTTGTTCCACAATATTATTTTTATATTGTAAGAATATAATTAATTAATATACATGCCAGGCATAAATTACAGTTGATACCATCTTAATTAAAGCATAGAGCAAAACCACCAATTAAAAACAACAAAAGAGAGTTAGACAAAGAAAACGGGCAAAACTAGTAGCATGTGGTGATGTCCTATTTATGTAAATGGTAGTGGATGTCCCTCTTGTGTGTAATTATGGAAGCAGAGATTAGCCTCCAAAATAGCTAAGGGAGTGAACTAACTCCGAAACGGAAGTTAAGGACATATGGACATTGCACATCAGAAGCAGATAAAATCTATTTATTGTATAGTTCATTCCAGGCTCTTGAGACATCCTGGGGAAAATAGAGCTGCAGTATGATTATTTCCAAAATTCTTGTCGCTTTTGTCCATCCCCCGTTGCCCCCTGTGAATGTAACCACTTTTACATAGATTGACTGTAGTCAGTTTTGTTTTTAAAAGCCTGCCAAAGCTGCAAGTACAGTGGTGCCTCAGATAACAAATTTAATTCGTTCTCCAAGAGAATTCATTCTCCGAAAAAATTCATTATCTGAAACACAGTTTCCTATAGGAATGAATTGAAAACCAATTAATCCATTCCAGAGCCTAGGAAAATGACACAGACATCTGGTTCTTTTTGCTCAAAACTCTTTATAAAGTGCACTTTAAAGGTCCAGATGTGATTCAGCCCGGGATAACTCTTTTTTACCGATGCATGCTGGAAATTTGTTATCCAAGGCAGCCCATAGGGAAAATTCGTTATCCAAGGCAGCCCATAGAGAAAATTGGTTATCCGAGGCAGACCTATGCCTAGAAATGGCGATTCGTTATCCAAGGCAACCCATAGGGAAAATTCGTTATCCGAGGCAGCCCATAGAGAAAATTGGTTATCTGAGGCAGACCTATGCTTAGAAATGGCGATTCGTTATCCAAGGCAGCCCATAGAGAAAATTGGTTATCCGAGGCAGACTTATGCCTAGAAATGGCGATTCGTTATCCAAGGCAGCCCATAGGGAAAATTCGTTATCCGAGGCAGCCCTGTACATGGAAATTGTGATCCCTTATCCGAAAAATTCATTATCCGAGGTATTACTGTGTTCTTTTTCTGGTTCAGAGCTGCAGGGCTTTCTAAGAAACCTTGGAAATGGTTATTTGGCAGCAGTCATTCAGTGAGGAAGCAGGGTTAGGCGTGTTGCTGTGTTGAGGAACTGGATTGGCCAAGGTCCTTCCTTTTAATTTGTCACCTGATGTATGCTGTTTTGAGCTTATGCTGTATCATCAGAAGGAAATGCTCTGGTGATCATCAGAGCAAGGATGTTCTTTGTATTAACCAAAGTGCCACAGTGTCTGGGTCTTCCTCTTCTTTCTTGATTTGATTTCTATCTAGCTGGTGGCAATAAGACCTTTGGATGAGAATTTTATTTTCTTCCCTTCCAGTCCCTTTTCTTTTGTCTCGTTTCTGTTAGTGATTTTAGCTTGAGGTCAAGGATTGCATTATTTTTCTTTATAAACCCCAATAGATATCTTTTAGTCAAAAATGGGTAGGATAAAATCCTTCCAATAAATAAAACAAAAACCTACATCATATTGGTCAATGCAGTTGTTTTTTAAGCAGTCACGTACACATGATAGCAGTGGGATGGATGCCTCAAGAGCATTGGCTGTATAAACTAGAAGCTCTTGTAGCTTTTAAAATTTGATTGTTTGTCAAATTAAGGCACATATAGTGATTACAGCCCTTTTGGTGTTCATGAAAGGTTTCCATAACTTGATGAATGAGATGCTGCAGCTCGTTTCAGTTGGCAATTGGTTGTGTGACCAGGCACTTGACCAAGACATCCTGGCACTTCACCCATTAGTTTATCAGCACCAGTAGGATTACAGCCAGTATGTATGTGTAAAACTTATACTGATTTGTGCTTTAAAGATGCATTGATATCATTTGGTTATACAAGAAATCTTGGGTGCAAAAGGATAAAAGCTGACAGTCTTATATTAAATATGTCTTCATTAGCATAGTTGTTGCCATATGACTGTTAACATAAATGTTGGCAAGGAAAACAGGTGACAAATGCTGTTTGTTTTTGACACATCCATTCTCCATTCCACTTGGGCAGTGTTTGAGTGGAGTCTTGTGGAACCGCATGCAAAATTAGCTTTTTGGGGAGAAGGGAGGAGGAACAGAACAAAGAAAAAAGGGAATATGTTTCGTCTTGTTCATTTTATTCTATTGGGGAAAATAGTTCGTATGTTGTTAGAAGTGGATGCTTACCATCAGAATTATATCTGTTTAGTCTTCTTCCCTTTAAATGGGGGTGCATTTTTAATTGTTTTTAAAGTTTACGGTGTTTTAAAGTTTTTAAAAGTGATTTTAACAACAGAAATAGTTTTCTGCTACTGTGTGATGTGTATGGCACATGTGCTCATTTGCTATTCATTTGAACCTGGATTCTTGCCAGGGAAATAGTGGGAAAGGGAGTATCTGTTAGCTTGTATATATATGATCTCTTGGTGCAGAACTTGCCTGGCCGGGTGCCTTCCACAGACTAAAATAGCTCTCTGGTGGCTATGTGGAATAAATGAGGGGAAGGCAAAAAGAGAGAAACAAAGTAGTGCAGCATTTTAAAGACTAACAGGTTTATTTCAGTGCAATGTTTTGTGGGTCAAAATCCACTTTTTCAGAAACAACTGCAAGTATATGTCCCTCTCTGTTTGGTCCCATGATGGTGACAATATGTCTGGGTGGTGCTATAGCTAATAGGCAAAGTAACAATTAGCGTTTCAAGTTGTTAGTTAACAGCATGCTACTTGAGCTATGGACTACCTGAACAGCTCTTGGTAAAAGTTGCAGTAAGGAAATCTGTTAGCTGTTATGAGTAAAGACCATTGGGCTCTTGTCTTGAGATTGGCGTCAGTCCTTGGACTGAGAATTGTGGTCTGTTTGGATGGAATCTCACCGAATAACCCACCCCTGTTCATATGCATTTACTTTTAAAGCCTTCAGGCACAGAAGGAAACCAGAATGTACAAAACTAATGTCTGTATTGGCAGATAGAACAACACCTATTTCTTTCTGTGACTGGCATGAGAGCTAGGAGCCAGCTGCCCCAACAGACAATCCTTTCTGTGTATTCACATTATAATACATTATGTCCCATAACCTGAAACTGTAGGCAGGTAGTAAACAGGTAACTAGCAAAGTTTGATTGACATATAAAGAATAAGGTAAGAGTGTCCTAAAATGTTGGGGTTTTAAACTGTGGTCTTGTGTGCTCCCAGACGCATTTGGCGGGGCCACTGTGAGATACAGGAAGCTGGACTAGATAGGCCTTTGGCCTGATCCAGCATGGCTCTTCTTATGTTCTTATGGCGTGGTATTTTTAGCCTAACATTTGCCATATTCTTTATCTCTTCTTGTGATTGAAGCTGGCACTGTATGCTTAAACATTGTGTGCTCATTTTGTATTTTGATTTATAAAAAATTCTAGATTTCATGAAAGTTGGTAATCACAATTTTTGGTTTTAATTTTATTAGTTTTACCTGGAATTGTCTCCTCGGATGTCTTTATTCACTTTATTTCAGTTTTTGCCAACTTTACAATTTTGTTATTTCAAAAAAGGGGATAAATGACTGTTATTTTTAAAGGAAATTTGTCATTTAAAGTTTCTACATGTAAAATACTATTGCTTTCTTGCAGAATGAAGGCTTCCGTTCTTAAGATGTTCACATGTTTTGGTTAAAATCTGTGGTTTGGGGCTTTGAGCAAGGCATCAGTTTTCCCAAAGAGAGAAGTCATTGGCAGGAGGCCTCACTAGATGGATATATTAGGGTGGATCAGGAGATTCAATCTGACCTATAAAAAGCCATAAACAATAGTCAAGAATTAAGAAAGCTCCTGATATCATCCTTCCTCCTAAGATCTTTGTTAAAACCAAAATCCACATTGTGATGATAGCTGGATTAGGCTGACTTGTCTTACGAGGAACGGCTTAGGGAACTGGGAATGTTAGAGCTGTTTGGTAGTGGAATATGCTGCCATGGAGGTTGTTGCAGTCTCCTTCTTTGGTGGTTTTTAAGTAGAGGCTGGATGGCCACCTGTCAGAAATACTGTGATGGAAGTTCCTGCGTGGCAGGGGGTTGGACTGGATGGCCCTTGAAGTCTCTTCCAACTCTCTGATACTATGATTCTGTGACATAAAGGCACAAAGATTGATGTGCACATCGTTAAGATTTTAACAGAATTGTTATTTTAGGGATGACGTTTTCAAGCCTGTTTGTTATGGGTCAAAGTATTTTGCAGATTGTGCGAAAGGAAAACAAGGGAAGAATTCACAGACTTCAGCAGAATTTGCAGAATTTGTATTTCCTGGAATAGTAAGTATATCTAAGTATGCTTGGTAGCATGAGCCACCCCAGCTGAATTCGCCCTTGCTGATTATTGCTTCTGGAGAATGCTAGAGTCTGTGTTCAAAGGAATGAATGAGTAAATTTGCATTTAGCTTAGGCTTTTAAATCCCTGCTTATTGTGAAATTCTGCAGCTTCGGAAGCCTTCTTTGAATAAGTGCCAATTTTATGTACTTGGTCACACCCCTGCAACTCCATTATCAACAAAGAAGTCACACTACCATAAAAGCCTTAAAAGCAGTGTAACTTAACAGGGATTCTGGACTTAAAAATGCTCCAAAATAATTGCTTGCGTAATTTTCATTCTAGTCATTAGAATTCCAGAGCTTTCATGCTGTTCTCTGTTTTCACTCTTTGTTCTGCTATGTTTATTTGGATAGCGTATTTCTTGATCTTTATCTCCCAGTGCAGAGTTGTTTTCAACAAGTAAAGGAAAAGGGAAAAAAGTGTTTGATCCTTGTTCATAGCTATTTCCAAAAGGTATTTGCTGGCAGGTTGTGCGTTGAAAGAGGACATGTACTAAGTAGCCTATATGTATTAGTGATCTATAAAGGTATAATCTATAGCCTATCTTGCATTTGTATTTAGCAAGTATTTAGTCTCTTGAGGAATTTTTACCACAGAGCCATAAAACAACACAAACCATACCAACAAACCCAACTTCCACCACGACCCTAGGCAAAAACTGCCTGCAACTCCCTTTCTTCTCATCATCTCTAAAACCAAATGAAATTTGTGATGGCTACACAGCTCCCCAACTTGTTTTGCTTCAATCATCTCTAAAACTAACCAACCTCCTCTTTCTCTTCCTCCTCTCCTGTCCACCCTCACAGAGCTCTGTCTCTACAGGAATTTCAACAAGGCTTGCATGCAAACACACCTTCATACAACAGCCAATGAACATTTGGTATGAAACGTACATTCCATTACATATTATATGCCACACCTCATTCTGCTGCTATATGTTTGAAGAAATGGACGTGTCCATGAAACATTACATTAAAAATGAAAGTTATTCTTTATGGTGCTGTTTTGTTTTGTTTTTCTTTGGTTTTTGCCTTGTATTTAGCAGATGTTGCCAGGGCTATTTCCAGCTAATTGTCCATCTAGATTCTGAACAGTTAGCATTGTTTGTGATTATCAATTTAAATTTAAATGTCCACTCTATTTTCATCAGTACTTTCCCAATTTTTAAACATGATCAGTTTCAGTTGGCAATTGGTTGTGTGACCAGGCACTTGACCAAGACATCCTGGCATTTCACCCATTAGTTTATCAGCACCAGTAGGATTACAGCCAGTATGTATGTGTAAAACTTATACTGATTTGTACTTTAAAGATGCATTGATATCATTTGGTTATACAAGAAATCTTGGGTGCAAAAGGATAAAAGCTGACAGTCTTATATTAAATATGTCTTCATTAGCATAGTTGTTGCCATATGACTGTTAACATAAATGTTGGCAAGGAAAACAGGTGACAAATGCTGTTTGTTTTTGACACATCCATTCTCCATTCCACTTGGGCAGTGTTTGAGTGGAGTCTTGTGGAACCACATGCAAAATTAGCTTTTTGGGGAGAAGGGAGGAGGAACAGAACAAAGAAAAAAGGGAATATGTTTCGTCTTGTTCATTTTATTCTATTGGGGAAAATAGTTCGTATGTTGTTAGAAGTGGATGCTTACCATCAGAATTATATCTGTTTAGTCTTCTTCCCTTTAAATGGGGGTGCAGTTTTAATTTTTTTTAAAGTTTACGGTGTTTAAATTTAAATTTAAATGTCCACTCTATTTTCATCAGTACTTTCCCAATTTTTAAACATGATCATCAGCAGAAACCATATCTTGAATTAAATAAGGTCCAGTATAAAATTTCATAAGGAAATGTATTAATTGCCAAAGCACTTTACCAGTTGAAAGCCAATTGTAAGCTTTCCAGAATACAGTTTTTTACTTGTCTTCTATTTGCCAGAAGGAAATTTGAATCCAAAGATGGACACTATTAGAGAGAAGATTATGCTGTTTCATACAGTATTTTAGAGCAGTAGGAGATTTACAGAGGAAGAATTTTGGATAGTTTGGTTTCTGTGAAGACAGAAAAAACTAAGCAGCCTGAGGAACATGAATAAAAGTTCTTTTTAAGTTGGACTGTCTTCCCCAAAATATTGTCAGAAGTTGCCCTATAGGAAAGATTCTGAAAGTAGGCAGACCAATACTGTTGATGAAGAGAATGATGTCCCTTCAGAGGTTTTTGGATGGCAACTCCCACTGATCAGCATTTGCTGCATTGTCTGTGATGGATGGCCCCTTCTTGGATGCACAAGATGTTGCATCAAACCATGTCCCTTATATGGACTGAGAAATTTCCGAGTCAGGATGGAGTCCAGAAAACAGAGAGAATAACACTTTTGAGGCTGTGACGGTGACAGCGATGCTGGGATCCCCTCAGAACATGATGGAATTACTGTATCTCATGATGGCGGAAGGAAAGAATAAATCTCTTTGCAGTTTTTTTTAGGGTGGTGGACATACTTGGGACTGCATCAAGTAACACAAAATATGAAATGATGATAGTTACTGTGCTCTTCCATAGAAGGAATGTAGCATCAACAAAGTACAGTAATGTGACAAAATAAGCACTGGTTTTTTAACACTTGACTTTCAAGCTAGAAACAATGTATTGTAGAGGATTATTGCAAGAATCTGAATCTTTTGCCTGTCTGTGATTAACTGTATGTGGCATAAGAAGAGATGAATGTTTTGATGGTGCTCATAACATATTTGGAGAATGATGTACTTTCCAGGAGCTGTATTGTTGTTTTGGGAAACCTATGAGATACTGTATTATGGAAAATCAGGAATGTGTGCTTCTGCCATGGTATTCCTGAATATAAACCGTTTAGCTGACAGTTTAAACAAACAGCAATATCTTTCATAAGGAAAATGCTTTTCAAGTATTTTGTTTTCTACATATAGAGTGGATAATAGGGTACTGGTATAATATTGTATTTCCATAAACTACATTATGTAAAAATATCAGAACAAATGGCTGATATAATGGGATGTTCTGCTGCCTGTTGATTTCCTGAGTCAGGAATACCTGTGCAGATTATTCAAAGCAATAAATATATGAGCCTGTCTGCACTGTGTATTATATAGAGTATATTGCTTTGGAGCAAAGGGAAATTAATTGCTTAAAAAGAGGCTAGGAAGACTATGGGAAAACCTATATCCATTTATCATGGTCTATTGCATTGTGAGGGTTATAAATTGTAAGTTATACAAATTATATTTATTCTTTAAGCTTTAAGCTCTGCACATTCATCATTTTCCTTTTTAAAAACAAGTCCCTCTGAACAATCCAAGTACCCTGCAGTTTTCAAGTTATGGTTATTCACTGCATTGCTCCCATGGTGAATGCTTCTGTTTTGAATGGAACGTGAGAGCGGATGGAGGGTATGCACCCAATGTAACTGACAGGAGCATGGGAAAAATACTCCTGTTACATGGCTATTAATAATTAAATTATTAGTGCAGTGTTTTTTGTTTTAAGAAGGAAGGCTTCTGACTGCTGGGTATCCTCTTACATCCGGCATGTTAGTAGTTAGGATTACAGGATATGTACCATTTAATGGCACATGGACAGAGTATATGGACAGCTTCTGATTCTGAATTGACTGGATGGAGCAGTTGGGAGGGGACTTGTTTTTAGAAGCATTTGCTTTTTGATGCCTGAATGTTAATTAAAGTCAGTTATGCACATGTAAAGGGTAGGTGACACCTTTTATTGGATTGCTATAACATCATACAAATTGCAATCTTTTGTGGCAAAAACCCAACTTCCTGAGGCTCAGCACAACTCTGTCATGGGTAGTGAAAACCAAACAAAACATGGTAGGTAACAGTTGAATAAAATTGATGTTACATGTCTTGAGAGATGACTGACCCCATCCTCCTGAGGCTGTGTTCTCAAGCATTGTTTGAAATCGTTTAGACCCTGCTGTAAAGAACAAAAGGCTGCTTCCCCTCCAGAACACACAGCATTGTTTGCTTTGAAACTGCATAAGGTTTCATTTTGCCTGTGGGGGTTGGGGAAGGACAGCACAAAGATATAACAGTTATAATTTGGTCCATTTACCAGTCTATTTGTAGATTCTAAGGTTCACCATCGCATTCATTGGTATCCCTTACTTATCCTTTGCAGAATTTAATGAATCTTAGATGAGGTAAGAGATGCTTAGTGTTAAGAAATGGAGTCAACTTCATTTCAAATAAAAATGACATTGGTGGGCACTGATGATTTTCTTCTATGTTTATACCAACAAAGCCACATCTCTTCCTTGCTACCACAATTAGCGCAACCATCTTATTTAGCTGATGTGACAGTGTGTCATAGAACATTAGCATTTATAGAGAGAAGATCCTAACCCTTTGGGAGATTACCCGACATCACAGGAAAGAAAAATAAGCTGTCTAGATAGATGCATTTTTTTTCCAGACACAAGGCCTGGTTTGGCTATAACGCAAACAATGGGCTGCTGTTATGGGGATAACCATCTCTTCCTCTTCTCCTCTGCTGTAGTTGTGAGGCGGAAATTGGGTAGTTTTGCTTCCTCTCTCAGTTAACTAAATCTGAAATCCTAAACTCGAAATCATTTTAGGTACCCAGTGTGATATAGTGGATAAGGTAATGGGATAGAACTAGACTGCAGGAGATTTAGCTTGAATCACCCTTTTAGCCATAGAAATTCTCTTTTGTTTGTGTATGCGTGTGCGCACATGCATGGCAGTGTTGGTGAAATCACTCCTTAAATGTCTCACTGACCTTGAAAGCTTTGTGAGGATTGTTGCAAGTCAGAGGAGACTTAACAGTATCTAATAAATTAACCATACAGTGGACCCTTGTATAACAAACAACTTGTATAACATAAAATTTGTACAACATAAAATATTCTGGAGATAGGGGAATTTTGCTTAACATAATCGCCTATGGTGAAAATCCGTACAACATAAAAATGGGATTACTCTGTTTTCAATGCATTCCTATGGGAATTTGTATAAAGGAAAATTTGCTTAACATAATTTCATTTGGAACAAATTAATTCCTTTATACAAGGTACCACTGTATTAACTATTGATTAACGAAACCACCCAAGTTAAACTAATTAGAAGTGGGATTGTGTCTGTAAACCATAATCAAGAATAATGATATGCAGGTTTTGACGTAGCATTTAACCACAGTATCAATGCACCCCAGTTCAGAGAGGCCCACAGCAAGCACTATTACCCTGATTATCTTGGTGTGGGTAAAATCCAGAAGGGACAAATGTGCTGTTGGCTGGGGAAAAATCTTCCTTCCTGATACTCTCCTAACACCTTATTTCACCCTGGCTAATAAACAATGCTTTCAGGGAATTACCAAAATTTAAAAGGTTAAGTGCTCTGGTTCATACACCAACCCTATAAGGTAGGAATGGCAAAAATAAGATGGCAAAACACAGGCTCCTGGTAGATGATTTAGGCAAAGCTGACTTTGGTATCACCAACCCTCTCAATCCAAAAGAACTAACAGCTGTTAAAATCTTTTATTCAAGGTGGTGAAAAATCACTAAGTGGATATCCAGAGTGGGTCTTTAACAAGGCAGTGTCCAATCCCAGTAGAATAAAGGATCAGTCTGAGACCCACTGATGATGGAAGAACTGGTCATTCCTTACATGGACAGTGTGTCTAAAAACCTTTAAAGTTTTTTTGGCAAATACCACATACCTGTTCAATTCAAAACCACAAACACACTAAGGCAGAGATGTGTCCACCCAAAGGACCAGACACCAAAACACAAGAGGAACAATATAGTGTATATGCGGTCCAATACAGTGAGGAGTGTGCAGAACTTTACATTGGAGAAACCAAATAGCCACTAAACAGAAGGAAGGATGACCCAACATAGGGCCAGCTATTCGGCAGTGGAATATGCTGCCACGGAGGGTGGTTGAGTCTCCTTCTTTAGAGGTTTTTAAACGGGGGCTGGATGGCCATCTGTCAGAAATATTGTGATGGGGGTTCCTGCATGGCAAGGGGTTGGACTAGATGGCCCTTGAGGTCTCTTCCAACTCTATGATTGTATGATTCTATGATTGGAAGGGCAACAGCTCAGGATCAGAACCAGCAGTGTACCTTAACTTGAAGGGCAAAGGACACTCATTCAAAGTTGAGAATGTACACAAAGTAGACAGAGAAGATAGGTGGTTTGAGAGAGAGTCAGGGAAGTCATTCATGTGAGTATAGAAAATCCCTCTTTCAACAGGAGTGGGGGAATTAGGCACAGTCTGTCTCCAAAAACTATTAAAACTTGGCTATTTAAGCAGGCATTCCCTCAAATATACTGTATATACTTGAGTATAAGCTGACATTTTCAGCTCTTATTTTTGGCTGGGAAAAGAACACCCTCGGCTTGTACTCGAGTCAATAAGTTTTCCCAGTTTTTTTTTGGGGGGGGGGTTAAAATTAGGCCCTCGGCTTATACTCGGGTTGTCTTATACTGATTTGTCTGCCAATAACAATACATATACTATACAATAACAATACATATACAGTAATACCTTGGATAACGAATGCCCCGGATAACAAACTTTTTGGATAATGAATCCTTATTTTCAGGGGGCCCCCACAGTCCACAGCCCCAGCCAGGGCCACTTTTCCCAAAACCAGAGCCGCCCCCAGCCTTTCAGTAGGACCCACCCTGGCCCGTGCTCCTTCCCCACATACTCTCACTGGCGCTGGTTCCTGGCGGCAGCACCAGAGGTACAGGCTGGGCAAGATGGGGGAGGCGGCAAAGGTGGAGGCTGGAGGATATGGGGAGAGGAGGAGGCGGCGGCAGCGGTGCACGGTTTTGGGCACTGCCGGGGTGTTTAGTGTCGGCGGCGGCAGCGACATAGTTGGGGGCCGGGGAATATTGGGGGGAGGAGGAGGAGGAGGCATCAGTGTGTGGTTTTGGGTGCCGTTGGCGTGTTTCATGCCAGTGGCAGCGGCGACAGAAGCAACAAAGGTGGTGTCCGGGCAATATGGGGGGAGGAGGTGTCGGCTGCGTCGGTGCATGGTTTTGGGTGCCGCATGTGTGTTTTGTGCCTGCGGCAGCGGCACCAAAAGCAACAAAAGTGGAGCCCGGGGGATATGGGGGGAGGAGGAGGCGGCGACATTGGTGCGAGGTTTTGGGCACCGCTGGCGTGTTTCATGCCAGCAGCAGTGGCGACAGAAGTTACAAAGGTGGGGGCCAGGGGATATGGGGGGAGGAGGAGGTGTGTGGTTTTGGGTGTTGCCAGCGTAAGCAACAAAGTGGGGGGCTAGAGGATATGGGGGGAGGAGGAGGAGGAGGTGCGGGGCTTTGCTTGCCGTTTGAGTGCCCAGCGGCAGTGTCACTGGCAAAGAAGGAGAGCTGGGGGCTGAAGGGGAGGGGAGGGTGGAGTGCGGCTTTTCCTGCCGCCCAGGTGCCCAGCGGCAGCGGTGGTGGCAATGCAGGAGAGGAGGGGGCCGGGGGGATGGGGGCAGGAGGCAGCCTTGGCAGGGGTGGCCAAGGAGGGCAGGAGGGCACTTTCAAAGTACACTTTGTAAAGAGGTCTCAGGGGAAAAAGGCTTTTTTGGGTCTTTTTTCTGGACCTCCAGAATGGATTTAAATGGTTTTCCATTCATTTCAGTGGGAAACCATGTTTCGGATAATGAATGTTTTGGATAGCGAATTTCCTCGGAGAATGAATTAAATTCGTTATCCGAGGTACCATTGTACTTCTCCCTGTTCCAAATGCATGCTCATAAGTTGAACAACTCATAAGTTGAGCAACCATATCTAAATAATTGAAAAAATAAATTACAAAATTAAAAAAATTTAAAAATTGTATGTAGAACATACCACATTTAAAATTTGTAAGGCAGAAGTTAAACGCCAACAGTTTTCCACTTTAAGTAGAATTCCTCGTAAGTAGAGCAATTGGTACCTCTACTTATGGCGTACATTATTTTACATCATTTTAATTTTAATTTTAATTTTATATTTAATATATTACTGTATTTTATGCTTATTGTATTGTATGAATCATTTGTATTTATTTGCACTGCATTGTATTCATCAATTGTTGTGACCTCGCTGCCAGATGGGTGGTATAAAAATCAAATCAAATCAATCAATCAATCAATTAGAGATGGGCACGAAACGAACATATTTTGTTTTCATTTTTGTTTTTTCGTTTCGTTATGTAACGAAACGAAAATGAGTTTTTGCCTCCAAAATGAAACGAAACGAACAGAAACACCAGAAATTTTGTCGTCCGTTTCGTTTTCATTACGGCAGTACATTGAATTGCTTTAAATGCTAAAAAAATCACAAAAAATTTAAAAAAATGATAACAAAACGGTAACGAAATGAACGAAAACGAAAACAATTTTTAAAAAAATTCACGAAAAATGAAAAGGAACCGAAACGGACCCCCTAAACGACAAACAACAAACAAAACACCATTTTTTTGAGTCGTGCCCATCTCTACAATCAGTTAATCTTATCATGTGGCCCTTTTATCAATCCCCAGTCAAATCAGAAGCACTTCACACACCCAGCAGGAAGGCCAGTGCTGAGGACCCATGCTTAATTGGTGTTGGGAAAGGTTGCATAAGTGTGACTTTCATGCATCCTAGGCCAGTGATGGCGAACCTTTTGGAGACTGAGTGCCCAAACTGCAATTCAATGCCCACTAATTTTTTTGCAAAGTGCCAATGCAGCAATTTAACCTGAGTACAAGTGGCTGTAAAGGGGTGATGTCTGGTGCCCACAGAAAGGGCTCCGAGTGCCACCTTTGGCACCTGTGCCATAGGTTCACCATCACTGCCCTAGGCCATTATCCATGTAATGAGCTTATTCAGACCAGGGTAGGGTGAAAGCAAGGTGAACTAAAAATTCTATTTTGATTTTCCATACTTTAGTCAATTTTTCCAATTGTTAATATTTAACGAAGAAATTTATTTATTTATTTATTTATTTATTTGGTTTATTTCTATACTGCCCATCTTCCAAAAGGAACTCTGGGCAGTTTACAACAAGGCTAAATTTCTTCTCCTAGATTCACTTTATATTTTCCCTATTTTGTATTTGATTAAGCTAATTCTGTAAAACTTATATGTCCTTTATCTAGTAATATCTTAGTTAATTTACCTTTTATATTATCTGGATTTTTAAAAAATTTCTGTTACTTGAATCAAAGGTAACACGTGTTTCTGCTTTTTAAACCATATACTTCTTAAAGGAAATTGAATTCAAGTACCTCTGAAGTCACTGTGTCTGCAGGTCAGAACATCTGAAATTCTTCCCACAAAATGCATTCTTGAAGGCTTTCATGCCTGGGTTCTCTCTGTGCTCTGGGGGTTCTCTCTGTGCTCCTAGTTCCCTGAGCTCCTTGTCCTCTGGAGATGCCAGCCACAGAGTCCGGCAAACATCAGGAAGCAAAACTTCTAGAACATGGCCAAGCAGCCTGAAAAACTCACAACAGCTATCTTGCCACAAAAGTTAGACCAGATGATTTGCTGTATTATAGTAGGAGTAATAGAAGAAGACAAAGATTGAAGAAAACTGTTTGCATTGCCATTCTGCCCTAGAGGATCCCCAAAGCAATGTACAGTGGAACCAAAGTATAAAGAACTAAAGCAGAAATATAGACTAAAACAATTCTAAAGGCCCCTGAAGGAATAATACAGTTTAGATTGCTTGTCAGAAAGTGGGTGAGAATGGAGCCAACCTAACTTTCCTTGGGGGTAAGGAAAGTTAGGGGGCAAGGAAAGTTAGAAAGAATGCTGTCATATACACTCCTGAGTCTGACCTTTCAAATTAACAGGCAAGCTCATGGCAGTTATCCTGTCCACCTGCATTTAGGACTTCTTAGGTAGACGCTAACACTTTGCATTCAGCTTGGCGACCAACTGGAAATAGGGTGCATCCAGTGATGCATGACCTCTGAATCACACAATAGTCTGCCTCCTGCATTTTGCATTGCAGCTTCTTAACAATTTTCAAGCACAGGCTCCCACAGAGTGCATTCTATCAAGATGCAGTTAAGGCATGGGTCACTGTGTCTGCATGCAGCTTCTGAGGAGGGGAACATCTGGTTCACCATCTAAAGTTGGGTAAAGGTAGTCAAGCCACCACAGCTTCCTGGCTTTCCAGGAGTTGTGCTGTGCCCTAGAGGACACCTACGTTGTATATTTGGGTCTGCACACAAAGAGCAAGCCCATCACAAATGTTGTAACAATAGAACCAGGTTGGATTTTATGCTGGCCAGTAGGATTTCTGTTGTACCAAGAGAGCACCTCGGTTTGTTAATCCATATCATCCAGCAAATCAATGAATATTGTTTGTATTCAGAATCTAGATAGAGACCAGCTTGAAACAGATCCAAGCCATCAGCTTCATCCAAGAAATCCTGGAGTATTTTTGCCACCACTTGCTCAGTGTCCTTACTTAAAGATTGGAAGCTGGCTAGAATTAGCTAGCATTATAAGATGCAGTCAGTGTTTCTTCCACAAAGAAAGGGGGACTAGCGTAAACTGCATTTCAAACATATTATTATAACCTCTGCCACCAATTTGGCCTTTTCCCCTTTCTGGCCGCGGAGTGGATATCGGTCTGTGGAACAAATAGTTGGCTTCAATTCACCAAGCAACCTCACCTCATCACACTGAAGAAATTGAAACTTATCTGTTAGAACTGTGTAAGTGATTGCCTCAGTTACCTCACCAGCATCTTCCCTAAGGGTACCATCGGAATCAGAATACATGCAATTTTACCAGCAAACTGTTTTGCAAAATCATTTTGGCAAGTTTCTGAGGATTGCTCTATAGCCTATACTCTGATCCAGCTTCAAATAGCACTTTCACCAGCTGAAGAAACTCTGCTTTATGTGATTTCCCCGATGAAGTGGCAGTCAGAAAATGACTTCTCTGCTGCCCTACTCACCTGAGAATATATCTCAAAGTGGCTGTAATACATGTTTGATCAGATTTGTCTCGTGTCTTTCTGAAGCCTTGTATCAATAGACTACTTAAGCCTTTTATTGCCTCCACCTCTTCAGAAAACCAAGTTCCAGTTCTCTATACTCGATACTTGTCTTAGGAGTGATTATTGTTCTGCTTTGCAACCTCAGTCCTTTCTTTCTGCACTTCATTGTGTTATTTCCTTGGTAAAGACTGTGTTGGGAAATGCAGTTATCTGTTAAAATGATCCAGTGTGGGTCTCTTATAGTAGATTGGAAGACATTATATTGCAAGACTTTCTGCTAGTTTCAAGGCTATCTTTAATATACTCTTGGCTTGCAATTTGTTGCAGTCGTTTTGTAGACTTGGAGCTTGTTACTTGTATAACAGAATGAGACTATTGAGACTAGTCCTTAGTCTTTGCTTACTCTGCCACTGGCAAACACTTCCTATGACAGGAGACATTTATTTTCCGTCTTGCATTGACCGAACATACAGCCTATTGTAATGGAGATATATATATTTTCTTTTGGCAAGAGCCTCTCTTGTTATGAATAAGTGCAGTAGATAAGGTGAAATTAAACTCCTGTGAGAAGAATGTGGCTGACTTCAATATAATTCCTGCTGTGCATCTTCATAACAGTTTTGTTTCCCATTGACAAAATGCAAATGCTGTCCTTTTTTTGTTATTGATTTGCTTACAGGAAACAGTTGAAATCTAATCCAAGCAGGAAATAATAGAGTGTCACATTATATTTTTCACATATTTCTTAAATTTACTGCTGTGACTAGAAACCATTAAAGCAGAAAGGGGAGTCTCTAATGTTTTATGAAAAGTTATTATGAATGCTATTACTTTCTATATAAATGCAGGTGATTTACAACGATTATGCTTTTTTGCAATAGATAAAAATAACTGTATTTGGGCTTCAATCTGGTTGTTCAATTTATTAAGTGAACATTTTGAGAAACTAATCACCACAATTCAGAGTCCTCTATTAGATACACTTAAAGCTTTCCACACATTTGATACTGGTAGTCTTTCTTGGGAACTGTTTGGGGGGGTTGGATAGATAGATAGATAGATAGATAGAGATAGAGAGAGAGAGAGAGAGAGAGAGAGAGAGAATTTGGTTTGTATAAAACTTCAGTAATGATGGGTTCATCCACATTTAGCTATGCTTATAAGAGACCTTTTAAACTCAGTGGAATTTAAGTTAGTCTTGACAAAACTGAGTCCCTTTTGTTTCAGTGATTCATTTGAGAGACTATCTTTCCTTCCAAATGGGCTAAAGCTAAATTTGAATTTAAGAAAAGTATATTCCTGCATATCTATGTCTCACAATGGAGCGATGTTATTATGTGTGGTAGTAGAATGCCCCACACTAGTAAGATGAGTTTATCCTCTTCCTCATCTCACCACCCAGAATAGGGAGCGTTTGAACTGTGCAATATTGCTTATTCACTGTTTGGTAAGACTGCACCCCACAGTAAGGGGTAGAATTACTGTTACATAGCTAGGAAACTAAAGCTATCTGTTGTTAAATTGTAGTGATGTAGTGTCATCATACTGTTGTTACTGGGTAAATGAATTATTACAAGTACTGTAACTTGTTGTCACTACTAATGTTCATGCTCCAAGCTGGTAGAAATGAATTTCCTGTGATGCTTCCCTTCTGTGCCACTAACATTCCCATTCCCACAGCCAGCAATCATCTAGCTTTAAAGTAATGTGCAGCTTGGTCATCTGAAGTCTTCTAGGAGAAGGATGGGAAAAGGGAGAAGTGTCATTCCAGCCTTCTAAGTGATGTGTGTGCCATGAAAAATGTGTATTCTGCCAGAGAAGTATGTAGAATACAACAATATTATTTTTATTGTAATAAAAGTACCACCAAAATGTTGCTATAGAGAATTTTGAGCAGGACGTAGAAAGACAGTCGCTCGTTGATAAGCAATACATTTCTTATCACCTGTGTCATAGTGGGCAAAAATGCCCCCTGAGAGAAAGCAATTTTTCCTGAATAAGTCAGCCAGGAGATCTGATCCCTTGAAGTACAATATGTTTAGTTTGTATCGTCTGTATAGTTAACATTTAGCACCCGTCGTATTATATAGCTCTGGGCTTTGCTTTTACACAGTTCTATCTTAAGTAATTGTTTTATCTCCCAGTGAAATCAATGGCTCTACACTGGGACTTTAAGGCATGTAGGATGTAAAGAGAGGCTCTGCTTTAGCAAAATCACAGCCACCACAATTGCTTTGTTTACGGAATGTGATAAATAAGATGCATTATTTTATCTGTTCATCTTCGTTGTCTGGTTTGTTCAGCTAATTAGTGCTGATAAAACTGTATTTACGAGGAAAATCTGGATGCTTTAAAGCAAAGAATTACAGCCGGGATGGCATATTAATTGCACGATACCGTGAAATAGTATTTTGAGTGTTTGTGCAAATAGCTGAGTGCCTTTTGGGATTCACTTTTAAATGTGGACTCTTAATGGTTCATTCCTAGCTAGAGAATCCCTTATGCTTCTTTCATTTAACAGGTTACAGTACAACAAAGTATCATGTAGGCCTGTGTTATTGGAACTACTTGTCAGTTATGGAACAAATGTTCTCAAACATTGTGCTAGCTTTAGAGCCGCTGCTCATTTATCTTTTGTGGTTTTACAGCTTGAAATTATAACCATGTGAAAAGGTTGGCTTAGCAGCATTTGACCAGCTATATTCCTTGTTTGCTAAAACAATAGCGAGGATGGAGAGGTGTTTGCAAGCCGAGCCTCACCAACCACACAGAGTTGGTGAGGTGCTCTTCTGAGGTAGTTAGTGCAGCAGATGCAGTGTCTCCTACCCACTGCAGGCACCACTGCCCAGTCAATGGCCATAGCTGGTTTGGAGAGTTGCTGCTTTTACACTTTACACTCAAGGTTCCACAAAGCCAAGATACACTGGGGATCCCCAGGACAAGTGGTGGTTCTAGAGCAGTGGTTCTCAACCTGTGGGTCCCCAGATGTTCCTGAACTGCAACTCCCAGAAATCTCTTTCAGCACAGTGAGTGGTGGAGGTTTCTGGGAGTTGTAGTCCAGGAACATCTGGGGACCCACAGGTTGAGAAACCCTGTCTAGAGCATAGACAGGGATTCTTTTAGGGTGGCCATTTGAACATTCTGAATTGGGGGGGCAGCTTCTGGGAGACTCAGTTTGAAAAGTGCCCTCCTTTTAGTAATGCAGGTCATTTTTAGTATTGTGTAAGTGGTCACATTATCACCACCCCGTGAGATTTCTTGGTGGGAAAGTAAAGGCTTTGACTCATAAGTGTATTTTTGTATATGTATCTAATCAATCCTCTCTCTCTCTCTCTCTCTCTCTCTCTCTCTCTCTCTCTCTCTCTCTGTGTGTGTGTGTGTGTGTGTGTGTGTGTCACAGTTGTGACCAACCGACTCTTTGTGACCCCATGTCCATGGAGTTTGTTACTGCTAAAGTAAAACAGTTTGGGGGAGAGGCATTTTGTAAGGAGAGACCTGAAGATGGGTATGAACCTCAGTTCAGAGGTTCCTCCCGGTCCTATGAATGACACCGGGAGGATGCTAGGCAAAAATCAAAGAAAAATGAAACAAAACAAAAAACACAAAACATGTGGCACTTTAAGTACTAACTTTCATATTTTAATGTAACATTTTGTGGACACAACAACTTCTTCAGAATGAGTTGTGCAATATAATATGTAATGGAATATATGTTTAATACCAAATATTCATTGGCTGTGGTATGCAGGTGTATTTGTTAATTCCTAATGAGAGATCTGGAGTGAGAGTTGGGGTGAGGGTGGATGGGGAGGGGGAAGAGGAAGAGGTGGGATTGGTTAGTTATAGAGATGGAGTTGCAGGCAGTTTTTGCTTAAGGTTCTGTTTGTTGACATGGTTTGTGTTGTTTTATGGCTATGTGGTAAAATTCCTCAAGAGACAAGAAACAGACACCAGATCAGAGCAGGGTGAGGGGGGTGGAAGAGAGGAGGGAAGGTGAAGGGGTGAGAGACAATTTTTTACCTTAGATTCTTTTGGTGGGAGATAAACTTCCATGAAAAAAATGGCAACATAGTATTACGTTTGATAATGACTCAAGAAACCTTGACTTGTGTTCAATCCATACTTGTGTGTGTCCATCAGGCATATGAATTTTATCTCAGCTTGTTTCCCTTTGTATTCTTTCTTTCTTGTCTTTTCTTTCTTTCTTTCTTTCTTTCTTTCTTTCTTTCTTTCTTTCTTT
>JAHTLZ010000016.1:45860062-45872041 GCA_023846285.1 Phrynocephalus versicolor | reverse complement strand
AATAATAATAATAATAATAATAATAATAATAATAATAATAATAATAAATACCTTTATTGTCAATGTACATGTGCACAATGAAATTGGCTGAGTCTCCCTTGCCCACCCCCACCCCATCCCACCCCCATCCCACCCCCATCCCACTAGCAACCACTCAATCTTATTGCACCCTGTGTACTTGACACAGAATGCGCCAGCCCACAGGTCAGTTCTTCTATACTTGTCATAGAACAGCCCATGGATAAAAACTGTTCTTCAGTCTGTTGGTGCGGCAGGCTATACTACGATATCTTCTGCCTGATGGTAACAAGGTAAAGAGGTTCTGACCAGAGTGTGAATCATCCTTAAGAATTTTTTCAACCCTCCTGAGACAACAATCCCTAGCGATGTTGTCCAGTGCATTTAGGGGACAGCCCGTGATATATTGAGCTATGCTTACCACCCTCTGTAGTGTCTTCCTGTCAGCAGCTATCAATCCAGCATACCAAATGGTAATGCAGTATGTGGGGATGCTTTCAATTGTGGACCGGTAAAAGGAGATCATAATTTGTTGCTTCACTTTGTTCTTACGCAAGACCCTGAGGAAATGCAGTCTCTGCTGGGCCTTCCTGACTACTTTGGTTGTATTGATTCCCCAGGAGAGGTCTTCACTGAGGTAAACTCCCAGAAATTTAAAGGAAGAAACTCTCTCCACACAGTCCCCCTGGATGTACAGTGGGGCTGGTTCCTCTCTTTTCTTCCAGAAGTCCAGCACCATCTCCTTTGTCTTGGTAATATTTAGATGCAAGTTGCTTTCTAGGCACCATGCGGATAATTTTTGGACCTCATTCCTGTAAAGGTGTTATGTATGCCAATCTTGGGGCACCACAATTAACATGCACTGCTACATTCTGGGCCAGCTGTCGCTTCCGAATACTCTTCAAGGGTAGCCCCATGCAGAGTGCACTGCAGTAGTCTATGTGAGAGACAACAAGGGCCTGAGTGACTGTTTGGAGGGCTTCTCAATCCAGGAAAGGGTGCAGCTGGCACACCACACGAAGTTGTGCAAAGGCCCTCCTGGCCACATCTGCCACCTGCTCTTCAAGCAGGAGCTGTGAGTCCAGGAGAACGCCCCAGGTTGTGCATGGGATTAGCAAATACTGCTTTAGTAACTTGTCCTATTATTGGAGTAGAGAACAATATTATCTGCAAGGTAGTAATAAATGTTACAAGTAGTGAGCCATATTCTTAATGTATTTGAGGGTGACGATTAGCATAACCCTTTGGTTTTAACGAATTATTATCAAAATTATTATTAATCTTATTAATTTTTGAATATAAAGGTAGTAATTTTCCCACTGTGATTCTTTTATTGGAAGACTATGCTTTGGGATCATGCATTCCCACTCCATGAAATTTCAACAGTTCCTTTATTTAGGTTTATATATAAATAAAGCTATTAAATGCATCCTTGAGAATCATTATTTATTGTAATTTTCTCTGCTTTGATGGTAATCCATGAAGAAAGAACTGGGAAAATTGTATACTGCAATAACTTTGAGCAATGGGGAAATAATCTGTCTCAGAAAAAGCTCTAGTGCTGTTTATGTCTCCAAACTTTATTTACTGCAAAGTGCAATTAGACAGTTATGCTTTTCTTAAAAATCCACCTTTAGAAAAAGGGTGGATTATGGATTGTGACAATGGTTAGAATCCCAAAATGAGTTTTAACTTTAATAATTCATAGAGCCAGGCCATGAAAGGCTGTTCCTTGCAAACAAATGCATGTACAGGTGAAACTTGAAAAATTAAAATATCATGCAAATGTTCATTTATTTGAGTAAGTCAACTCAAAAGGTGAAACTAATATATGAGATAGACTCATTACATGCTAAGAGAGATATGTCAAGCCTTACTTTGGTATAATTATGATTATGGTGTACAGCTTATGAAATCCCCAAATTCACAGTCTCAGAAAATTAGAATAATGTGAAAAGGTTCCCTATTCACAGTAGTGCATCAAGAGCCACCCCA
Source organism: Phrynocephalus versicolor (assembly GCA_023846285.1). NCBI lineage: Eukaryota > Metazoa > Chordata > Lepidosauria > Squamata > Agamidae > Phrynocephalus > Phrynocephalus versicolor. The sequence goes on along the minus strand of JAHTLZ010000016.1, from coordinate 45,870,028 downwards.
CAGAGACGGATCCTGGACATGGGCGTCAAATGTGGTATGCCTCTTGTCAAGCTGCTCCTGAACAACAAACAACGTCAGAAGTGTCTTTCCTGGGCTACAGGGAAAAAAAACTGGTCTGTTGCTTAGTGGTCCAAAGTTCTCCTTTCTGACTAGAGCAACTTTTGCATCTCATTTGGGAACCAAGGACCCAGAGTCTGGAGGAAGAATACTTGAAGTCCAGTGTGAAGTTTCCACAGTCTGTGTTAATTTGGGGAGCCATGTCATCTGCTGGTGTTGGTCCACTGTGCTTCATTAAGTCCAGGTCATCACAGCCACCTACCAGGAGATTTTGGAGCACTTCATGCTTCTTTCCGTAGACAAGCTTTATGGGGATGCTGACTTTATTTTCCATCAGGACTTGACACCTACCCACACTGCCAAAAGTACAAAACCCTGGTTCAATGACAATGGGGTTACTGTGCTTGATTGGCCAGCAAACTCACCTGACCTGAACTCCATAGAGAATCTATGGGGCATTGCCAAGAAAAAGATGAGCGACATGAGACCGAACAATGCAGAAGAGCTGAGGGACGCTATTGAAGCATCCTGGTCTTCCATACCTCAGCAGTGCCACCGGCTGATGACATCCATGCCACGCCACATTCAGGCAATAAATTGATGCAAAACGGGGTCCAAACTAAGTACTGAGTACATATGCATGCTTATACTTTTTAGAGGTCCGATTTTGTTCTATTTCACATCCTTGTATTATTGATGTCATGTAATATTTTGATTTTCTGATATTGCAAATTTAGGGTTTTCATAAACTATGCCAGAATAATCACAATTACAGTAGACCCTCGTATAACGGAGGGTTTGTACAACGGAAAATCCGTACAACGGAAAAAATCCGCCCCCCTCCCCACCAGCACCACCTCTGTCCACCACCTGCGGGGGCGGTTGGGGAAAGAGGGGAGGGGAGGGGAGAGGAGGGGCGGCAGACACAGAGGGGAGCGAGCCAGGGAGGGCTGCCCTTACCGGCAGTGGAGGGGGTGGCGGCGGCGGCAGCTGCGGCGGAGTCGCAGCAGAGCGTCAGGGAAGGTGGGCAGCGGAGGCGGGGAGTGCACACACACCGACGACACCCACCCACCCACCCACCCTCCCACCCACACCCAAGCGGAGACGTGTGGTCGCACGGCCGAGGCGCCGGCGAAGGATGCGCGCAGCCTGGACGGGTGGGAGGGGTGCTACCCGCGCCGCCCGTCCCGCTGGTTTTGACCGGGGCCTCCGGGCAGCAGCAAGAAGGGAGCTCGCCCGGCATGACACCTGCCAGCCCCTCGGCTCCACCGCTCGCCTCGGGATCCTCCGACCCCCGAAGTTCTTGGGTGGCAGCAGGAGCACTCCTTCCGCGGCGGTCCTCCTCCTCTTTGCCCCCCCGGAGCATGCCAGCCCTCCGACACGGTCCCCGGTCCCCGAGCACCGCACGGACATGAAGGGGCGGCGGCAGCAGCACGGGCGGCAGGGACCGTGGGGGCAGACCCGGGCCCCGCAGGAGGAGCAGGAAAGGAAGGCTGGCCACCCCCTCGACAGCCGAGCTCCTCGCTGCCTCCAAAGCCGCCAGGCGCAGGTGAGCGGGGGGGATTCCTGGCGCGGTCCCGCCCAAGCCCCCCGCCCCAGGACTTTGGCCCGACCGGGAAAGAAGGAAGGAGGGAGGGGAGAGGAGGGGGCGCGCAGGACAAGCAGCGCACCCCACTCCTTCCCCCCCACCCCCGCGGCCACCTTCGCCTGACCACCTGCGGCCGCCCGGGGAAAGAGGGAAGGAGGGAGGGGAGAGGAGGGGCGGCAGACACGGAGGGGGTGTGAGCCGGGGAGGGGCACCCTTACCTGGCACCTGCACGGGGCTCCACCACCCGCCCGCCCCCCCTCGCCCAAAAAAACCTAGTGCCATTGGAACGCATTGGAACGGATTAAATCAATGCATTCCTATGGGAAATTAGAATTTGTATAACGTAATTTGATTTGGAACGAATTAATTACGTTATACAAGGTACCACTGTACACCAAAGTAAGGCTCGACGTATCTCGCTTAGCATGTAATGAGTCTATCTCATGTATTAGTTTCACTTTTTGAGTTGTCTTACTGAAATAAATGAACATTTGAATGATATTCTATTTGTTTTTGTTTCACTTGTATATCACATTACTAAACTATGAATGGGACACTCAGCAACCAGTATTTCCTTTGAAATGGCACTAGAACAGTAAAAAGGGGTAAGAGTCTTCAGTTTAATTAAGGCATATAATAAATGGACATGGTGCCAGAACAATCAGTTTTAAAAATATATATTTATTAATTATAAGCATAAAAATATACAGAATGAACTAAATGAGCATACTAAATAAGCTTACTATCAACTTGCATAAAACAATGACTGAATAACATAAAATATATATTGTATAATGAGGTACTAATGAAACTTAAACAGTATTTTAAATTTCTTTTTATTTATTTAGTTTTAAACTCTGCTGTATAATGCAATATATAATTTCTTTAGAAAAGTGTTTCCATACATTTAGCTTTGAATATGTTCTTGGGTGCAACAGATACCAAGTTTGGTCAATGTTCTGTATAAGCTTTATCCAACCAAAACCTTTCCAGGTGTGTCATTCTATTCTTGCCAGCTCAGTCAGTGAGAATGTGAGGAGTTTTAATCCAACAGATTGAAGGACCTTAAATTAACATAGTCTGCTTTAGTGAGGGCCCACAATGAAACAGCCTGCAAGAGACATTTGGCTCTCAGAAATACATGTTATGTTTTGTTGCATGTGTGTGTGTTTTAGAGGAGGGACAGATGAGATGCATGGCATCTGTATGTGTTGAAGTCTTGTGCATCAGAGGCATGGCTATATAATATATTTTATCTCCCTCTCCCACCCCCAGTGGTACTTGGTTGGCCTGTAAAAACATATTTTTATTTGGATAATATGCAGCTTTCATGCCAGGCAGGTTATTTTCTATTCTATGGTGACAGAAATACTCTTTCAGGCAACTGTGCAGAGCTAGTTTCTTATACAAGCAAGAAAACCCCTGGCCTTCCCAACTGCTACAGCCATTTTGGTTTGGGTTGAGCTTTACATTGGTTTGTTGCCATCTGTAGCTTCCATAAAAACTTGTTTTGCAATGGCACATGCTCTCTGTTTTCTCTTGTCCATTTAAACGGCCTTGTGAGCTTTGTCTGCATATTTATTTTTGTCTCTGTCCAAGTGGAAGCAGCTGCTGCAGTGGAGACAGCTCACACTTGAGGCTGGCGATTTCATCGAGAATTCCTAACTTGAATCCCAGCCACGTAGATTTAGTGGGATTAAGCAAGGCAGAATCAACTAGGGATTTAAATAATTCTCGGAGATACTGTGGAGATTCTATATAATTCTATGTGCATCTTTTCTGTAATTTTCTAGTTACAGAGAACTTTGTTTTGGCAGCATGTGTGTGTCCTGAAGTTGAGTCATGGTTACTGGACTTCTTTTTCTTGAGAGAGAGAAACGTTTCACTGCTGATCCAAACAGCTTCATCAGCCTGAATACAGCTAGTGTGAGTCCTCCATTTTATAGTCAGCTTTCACCTCTTGTCACCCTGGTCTGAGAAGGGCTCTTAAGATGAACAATGGCCTGAATAGGCTTGTTAGGTAGATACTGTAATAGTATCCATAGCCTTAAGGTGAACAATGGCCTAATGTGCTGAAACCTATAAAGTATGGGTCCTTAGCTATGGCCTTGGTGGTGAAGGCTTTTTGATTTGTCTGGGTAGTGTTGAAAGCACACCCTGATAAGTAGCAGATAGACTGTGCCGGAGGCCTCCACCTCTGTTGAGGGAGGGGTTTCAATGCTCACATGAATGGCTTCCTTGACTCCTCTTTCAAACCACCTGTGTCTGTGTATTGCACTGTATTGTTTGTCCAAGGTTCACAGGCTGACTTTTTACCTTGGATGTACAACCTCTGACTCACTGATGTATTTTGCCAGTGGGAATTTTGTCAAGGGTGTGTAATACATAAACACATTCAAGGGAACGCTCACTTAAGCATTTAATACGGGTTTGGAATTTTGTACAAATTCCTACAGTAGAATTTCAAATGCAGTCACCTTTGAGGTAAATCATGACTGGTCATGTAACACATATACCAAAAGATATATATTGAAATACCTTAGTTTGGAAGGTAACAAACACATCTAAATTGGGGGTAAGTTTTTTGACTTACATTTGTGTTTTGAGATATTAAATCTTTCTGACATTTTCTGTATTGAGAAATTTCTGCCATGAAAATTCTAATTTCAGCTTGTTGTTAAAGGAAGGTCATTCAAATAGAATTTTAGAGGAGAAGGCGTTCCACAGAAATTCTCATGGGTGAGGGTTCATGTTTCTGCTGCCTATCTTACAGATTAGATGGCTGAGAAAATCGTATAACACTACTCTCCTGCCTTCATTATGTCTGCAGTGGCTGAAAGCCTGCTTACCATCTTGCACTCTGAAGTCCATAGAAAAATTAGCACAAATGAGTCCTTCTACAGTGTTGTGTTTTTTTTCCTCGGGTCAGGAAGCATGGGCAGTTAGGGATGATAATAACAAGGGAAAGAGGTAGTTAATGGAAAGAAAAACAAACAAATACAGCACCCTTGGTCTCTTTGCCATGTAAATAAAAAGGAGGAATCATGTGGCTGTTACAAAATACAAATACAAGACTACACTATATATAGGCAATACTTTATAGGCCACTAATAAAAAATTAAATTAAAAAAAATCACTGCAAGCTGTCGTGGACAGTACAGTGGACCCTTGTATAACAAACAGTTTGTATAACATAAAATCTGTACAACATAAAAAATTCCAGAGATAGGGGAAATTTGCTCAACATAATTGCCTATGGGGTAGATCTGTACAACATAAAAATGGGATTACTCCGTTTTCAATGCATTCATATGGGAAATTTGTAGAAAGGAAAATTTGTTTAACATAATTTCATTTGGAACAAATTAATTCCTTTATACAAGGTACCACTGTATCTACTTTTTCCAAGCAAGCCTGAACAAGGGAGAAAATGTGGTTCGCCAGGAAGTTAATCTTAAATGTAAAGTTCTTGGCAAGGTGATTTTCCCCAGGCATGTTTGTCTTGAGGCAGGAGGCCGTAGGCCGTAGAGCTGTTGTGAAGTTGCATTTGAAGCCGATAATTGGCTTTCACAGCCCATTATGTTCAATAGGCTTTTCTTTGGTATTTTATTATGACTTTTTTTAGTGTACTAGTATTGTTCTTGTCTTCATTGTCTTCATTGTTCTCATTTTTGTTGTAAACTTCCTGGAGTTCCTCCTGAAGACAGACGGTATATAAGTATTGAAATGAATGAATAAATAAATAGACCGCCACAATAAAATTTTAAAAGGCTCCGCAATGAGACAAAAAAAAAAAAAAAAGGAATGGAAGCATTTTCCTTGGGGGAAATAAAATTACCTGAGAATTTGAATGACAAATTATAATGCAACATTACCTTCTTTTCCCAAAATGGAAGCAATACAGTGCTTGGAAGTTGTAGCATAACCGTCTGCCTCTTTAAAAACAAAATGTCTGAAACAAGCCCTCTAAACTATAATTTGAAAAGCCTTGGGAAAGGCTCAACTCTGAAAAATGAAAAGGAGTGTCCCAGCCATCATTTCTCAAGTCACATTTTGTTTAGAAATCATTTGAGAGTCTTCTGCCCCCCTCCCTTTTTATAAAGCCACTTTGGCAGAAAATATTCAAAATAACTCCTGGGGGGAGATTGCCTCCCTACTTCCACCAAAACTCCAAAAAGTTAACCCAAAACAGATGACAATGCATAGGAAGCAAAATAGTGGCTTGGCTGCCAACCATGGTGATGCTGTTGCAAACTGTGGTGGCAAGGCAGACTCAAAAATCTCAGAAAAAGAGCAGAGTTGGTCATTACTATGGTCATTGGTGATCCTACTTTTGAAGAAGAGTTGAACAATTTCTTCTGCCCATGAAGAGATTTAGTGAAAATGGCCTCATGGTTTCTCTTTCCACAAATACTAAGGAGGATTTTGAGAGGCTACTTTGTTCATGGCTGCAGTTCTGGCAGGAGTGTTAACTTGGGGTAGGTGTATGATGAAACCGAGGCAAATGAGAAAGCAACCTCTTGCTTCATCAAGGTGACTAGACTGGATGACAATTCAACTCTCTTCCAGCTCTATAATCTTATTGGGGGTGGGGGGAAGCATTCATGAAAATATAAATTCTGCTGCTCCTGTTTTCAGTCACAGTGAGCATTTTATCTGCCACTGTTTTTCATTCCCCTTCAATCAGAATGATTCTTTTCTACACTAGCAGAACTGAAGTGCCAGGCTGCACCCTGTTACTTGGGCTATATTGCTGATCGCTCTCCTCCAGCCCAAACAAAAGTTTCCTTAGTCTCAAGCACGTTTTGCTTATCCTATCCCACTACGACATCCCTCTGTGTCATTTTACATGTTCTTATGAAGAGTGTTTTGGCGCAGTGGTTAAACGGGTATACTGCAGCTATAATTGTTCTCATGACCTGGGGTCCAATCCCAGGTAGCCAGCTTGTGGTGGACTCAGGCTTCTATCCTTCTGAGGTTTGTAAAATGACTACACAGCTTATGCAGGGGAGCATAAATAAATTGTAAACCTCCCAGAGCGTGCTCTAAGCAATATGGGCTCTGCTCTGCTTTGCTTTAGGTGTTAGCATTGTCCCTGGTCCCTTGATAATTTCTCTCTATATATTGTACATGGATGCATGCATGCATTTTGTTCCCGCTGCTGCTGCTGCTGCTATTGTGTTGTTACAGTTGTGATTGACTCTTTGTGACCCCACGTCCATGGAATTTTCTTGGCAGGAATACGGGAGTGGCTTGCCAGTTCCTCCTCCAGGCGCCTACAGCACCTGGTATTCCCTGGTGGTCTCCCATCCAAGTACAGTGGTACCTTGTATAAAGGAATTAACTTGTTCCAAATGAAATTCTGTTAAGCAAATTTTCCTTAGTACAAATTTCCCATAGGAATGCATTGAAAATGGATTAATCCCTAATCACAACTTTTTCTGTTTTACAGATTCACCCCATAGGCAATTCTGTTAAGCGATTTCCCTCTATCTCTGGAAATTTTTTCCTTTAAGCAGATTTTCTGTTAAACAAACTGCTTGTTATACGAGGGTCCGCTGTACTAGCCAGGCCTAGCCCTGCTTAGCTTCCGAGATCAGGCGAGGTCAGATGTGCTCAGGGTATCTAGGCAGCCCACATACATACATACATACATACATACATACATACATACATACATACAAATAATATATTTATGGAAATTCATTTGAAAGCAGTCTATCTCTTTCTCCTATTTGTGTGTGAGAGAGAAAGAGATTGAGAGAGAGAGAGATTGAGAGAGAGAGAGAGACTGCTTCCTGCTTTCAAATGAATTTTCAAGGCAGCTCTTCCAGTAAATTTTCATAACTGAGTAGTTATATCTTTTACACAGCTTTCTGGGTATGTGGATGGAGATGAGAGAATTTTTTTTATTTCAGTATAAAAAAAGCTTAGTGGCAGCAGCAGCCTGTTGAAATAAAAGTGTATATTGCTTATGTTCCATTTATTGTCTTGCTTATTTCAAAGAAATTAAAGGCCAGTAGAAGCATATAATGTCATATCACTTGATCAGGCAGTGTTTGATGGTTCACAGCTGAATGAATTTACAGGCTCCTGATTGCAGAATTTGCTATGATAGTATTTGTTACACCAAGCTGGTGTCTACAGGACAGACTCTGAGCTCAGAATCTTAAGTCCTTCTTACTGGCAAGATATTCACTTGAGTCAAGGAAGAAAGAAATGACAGTAAAGGAGGCAGGGCATGGCTATATAATTTTTTTCTCCAGGTCTGTTTTGTTTATAACCCATCTTGACAGCAGTCATTGATGACCTCTTCTAGATTTTCTCTGCAGGACAGAAGGAGTGTCTCCCCATCCCAAGAGTGAATGGTTTTACCATGTAGGTATATTTTTACAACATGTGCAAGACATCCCAAAGAGCATTGCCCACTTCCTTGTGAATGTGTAGCTTGGCTAGAAAAAAAAAATCAGTCTGTTCTTTGTAATAGTTCTCTGGAGTGCCGCTCAGCTAATGAGTCTTCAGGTGATGCAAAATGTTGTAGTCATTTATGACCACATTATCTTCTCCAGAGAAAGAATTGCATAGTCTAAAGGAGTGGATATGTTATATTTTAAGTAATTCTCAGTTAAGTTAGGTCTCTGGCCCTGAATCAGAGTGTTCTGACATTAACTGCAGTGTGAATAGAGCAAGAATTGATATGTGGAGAAAGTCAACAACAACATTTGAAACCTTAATTAAGAAGTAAGACGTGAATTTTTCCATGAGATAGACAATAATAACCTGAGAGGAAATTAAATTCTACCTCAGATAGTGTAATTTTGTCACATTGCAGAACTTTTTTTCTTCCCATGAATCATGTAGCCACCCCCCCCCCCAAAAAAAAAACCAAACCCTTCCAAAAGGTTGCTCATGGTTTAATTCTTATTCTTTATATGTAGGGCTTGACCCCTATACAGTAAGTTTGATGATTTGGATTTATGCAGAGGTTCTCCAGTTCTGGATAGTGGAACTTAGGCGTTGTTACAATGAAATTGAAAGCATTTCTCTCTTCTGTGAACAAATATGAATTATGTTTATTTCTGCCCTGTAGTTTTGGCAAGTAAATATTGGAGTATATTGTAGTTGGGCCTGAGTATTTCCCAAGGAACTGGGTAGTTCCAGTAGTCAACAGTTGACATAAATGGTGGCAGACAGGAGAATTTAAATTAATCAAAAATAATTATGGGAGTATCAGATAAACGCCAGTAGCTATTCCTTTGTTTGTAAACAGTTGTACACAGTAGTACTGAATTATTAGCAGAGGGTGACAATGTGTGTTAACATTCCTCTTATATTCAGTACAAAACAATCTGCGTGATCAAGTATATCTGGCCACATGGGGTTGAATAAATTGAATAAAAGCTCTTAGGACAGTATGCTTTTATGTGGTTCTTTTGCCTGCCAACTGTAGTTATAATAGGTTTATTTTTCTTGAAGGGCTTCTCATTATTCTGATTTCCCTTCCAAGGTTATGATGTTCTTAAATTCTGAACTGACTGAACTCTCAGTGCATTAACCAGATACAGTATTGAAAATCTGATTACCCACTGTGTCTATTAAAGTAAAACTTAAGCCTGTATGACCTTGGGCAAGCTGCATAACCCCAGGTTGCCCCCAGAAGAAGGCTATGGTAAAATACTTCAATGTACCATATTTTCCCATCTATAAGATGTTGCTGTATATTAGATGCTCCCACTTCTAAGACCCCAATATTAAGAAACTTAATAAATCCTCAAACCCTTCTCTGCCTCACCCACTCCACCCCATGATGTTTCCTTTACTTTCTGTGTTCTGAAGACTCCTCTCTGCTTTGCTTTTGCAAGAACTGGAGATTTCATTTCTGCAGGGAAATGCTTGGAGGTGGAGCAACCCATTAAGAAGTTCATTTTCATGGGAAAAGAAGGGTCTTATCCTACAAGAACAATGCAAGGAGGGGGGCAATCAAGTGCTCCTGGAAATAAAAGGAAATAAAACAGCGGGGTGTGGGGTGGAGATGAAATGAAACAGCCAGGTCTGTTTGGATTCTCCTGTTTCATTTCTCCTCCACCCCACCCTTTGTTGTTTCCCACCCTGGTTGCTGTTTTGTTTTCTTTTCTTTCCAGGACCACCTGATTGCACTCCTCTGTGCTTTGTTCTTGTAGGATTGGACCCTTCTTTTTCCGTGAAAATGTAATTCTTAATGGGTTGCTCCAATGACAAGCATTTCCGTGCAGAAACTAAAGGTCCAGTCTTTGCAAAATAATAATAATAATAATAATAATAATAATAATAATAATAATAAT